>LD343639.1:82675-144641 GCA_001465055.1 Ptychodera flava | reverse complement strand
GGGCCATTTGTGTAATCTGAAATTGTACCGTCAACAATGTCATAAGTCTGACCTTGTCCGATTGTGTCGATAAATTGTGATCTTTTGGGAGCGCCCCCCCCCCCCTATGAGACAAACGGTAAGACCCACCTTTCGACGCCTAATTGCCAGGTACACACTATGGTCTTGACCCACGCAGTGAACGGTAGGTGCTAATGGGATTTTTAACAGCGTATGTTGTCTAAGTGCATGTGAATACTGTGACGCTGCTTGCTTAGCATAATCCCTTTGTCAATCAAGACTTAACGGTAGTCTCAAACGCCAAAATGTACACCTGTGCCTCTCGTACATTTTTATTCCAAAATTTCACCCCAAAACAGGAACTTCACGACCAAGATATTCTACACACAAGGAAGATCGATATTATAGGAATACTTTTCAGGGATAAAAGAAAAATCGTGTTTTTGACTCAAAATACCAAAACAAAGGCGGAAAGCTACCTTAATTAAATTATTTGTTCTTTTTTTCTTTCTCGGCCATATTTGTCAGTTCAACTCTGTACGTTTCAATGTGCAGGATTAACACATTTATAGTTAAAGATATTCCTTGTCGTACCAGTGTTGGTTGTGATCGTTGTCATGGCCATGGTCATCATCATCATCATCATCATCATCATCATCATCATCATCATCATCATCGTTATCATCACTGTCTTAGTCGTCATAGCCGTCGTCATCATCATCATCATCAATTATGTCGTCGTCATAGTTGTAATAATTGTCTTCACCTCAAATTCGCGACATAGGTTTTGACAATGGCGTGGCATATTTTGTACCTTTACAATAATCAATACTATTAGCCAACATTATTGAAGGTATACTTTGCACCAGCTCCAAGATTTACGTCATTTCCATTCCCCTTCGCTATCAATATTATACGCTTCACTTTCTTTTCAAGTACAGATGTTTCTTCAGATGAACATTATCCAAACCAGTGTGCTGACTTGAAACCCGAAATAAGGCGATGGGCAGAAGTAGGTGCTGAAGCATTGTCTAATCTAATGAAGGAAGAGCACATAAAATGTATCTATGTAGCATGCCCTCTTTGGTCTTTGGTAGGTAGATGTTTTGATCTTTTAAATGGCTGATTGGTCGATTTAGTGATTGATTGACTTAACTAGCTTCAGTGATATGCTCACCAGTTTGTTTGTTTGTTTGTTTGTTTGTTTGTTTGTTTGTTTGTTTTTGCTCAATATTTGGCTATGATACCCAGTTCAATTAAACGGGAGTAACCGTAGATAATGAGTCAATGTTAAAAAGACGAAGAATCCATGTTTTCGATGATAAAAGGTCCTTTTGATTCTGATATATTTCTCCTTTGTAAGGCCTAAAAAAATTGTGTGTTTCCGGTAACCCGACCTATCCTAGTTCAAACCCCCCGACCCTAAACTTTTTTTTGGACCTTGAAAACAAATCCCGCGAGATTGGCTGGGAAAAGTTTTAAATCACGCGTGATTTCATGACGTCATTAAACAACAATAGCGACTGCTTGTGAAAGCCTGTTTTCCGTAACATGTGAGAAATGCGATCACATTCAAGAAAAAATGTAAAAAGTGTGAGAGGCTCCCCACCTATTGTAGGGAAGTTTGGATTAGTGTGTACGGTAATGTTTTGTTTGTGTGGGGAAAGCTTATGGCGATTGTAAAAAGTGTGAAAGAGGCTCCCTACCTAACTATCCAAAATGTTTTTGTGTCGAGTTTGTGATTGATTCGTTTCAAAAATGTGTTCCTACATTTTTATCCGATTTTTTTGTGTTAATGAAAAGTTTGTTTCCCCTCGGATATTTGTAGGGAAGTTTGGATTAGTGTGTACGGTAATGTTTTGTTTGTGTGGGGAAAGCTTATGGCGAGCCGCAGCCGGACCTATGGTGTTACAAAGTTGATGAGTGGCCCTTTGACGCTTGCGTTTCGAAACTCGAGTGTGGTTTCTCATCAGTCGCAATGTAGATTCTTTCGTTAGTTTGTGTTTATGAAAATTTATTTTAATGTATTTTAGTGGTCTTGCTCTTCGAATAGCGAGGCAAGAATATCAATGTTTTGGTCTCGTTTTGAGTCCGTTTGGTGGTCTGGTTTGTTTGTTTTTTGTTTCTTTACTTCTGTAAATTTTGTTTTGACTAGTGTGTCTTTTAGGTTTTTGTTTGTCTTGTAAGCAATGATTGGTGATTGTGGGAATAGATTCCTTAGTGTTGAGTCCTTCTCCAGTTCAGCCAAATGTTTCAAAAGACTTCCCTTAAGATCTTTTGTTTTTATGTAAGGGCTGTATGTTGTACTGAAGATGAGTTTGTTTGTTGCTTCTTTACGTGTACTTGAAAAGTTTGTTAGTGTATTACGAATACTGTGGTTTATTTTTTCTGTTGTATTCGTGATTTCATTGTTTTCTGACATCATTGATACATTTCTCAGTGTAAGTACTCCAAAGATGGGAACAATACAGAGCAGAACAATATGCCTTAAAAAGACATATTTTAACTGAAGAAGAACATTTATAAAAAGTCCTAATCAAAGAGTTGGCACTTGCATAGAAACTCCTCATCTGTCGCTTACAATATCATTTCCTAAATCATTTAACATAACCCCAAGGTACAAAATTATGTTTCTTTACAAAAGTAAGTACTGAGCCATTTAAATACACATGAGGAATGCGAGTGATTCTGCATTGCTTAGGCATTACAAATATGCACTTTGACTTATTTGCGTTAAAGACAATATCGTGAGAAAATGCATAATTACTACAAGTTTTTAAAAGTCTATTCAGACCTTTAACAGACGGACATATAAGGACTATATCATCAGCATACATCAAATGGTTGAGACAATGTCCCGCAATGTGACAACCATATCAAAAATTCGTGCAAATCCATCCATAGCGGTTTTCTACAGAGAAATTTATTATTCAAAATTTCCGTAAAAAGTCGATGAAAATAGGCCTCGCCCCTGAAACCAGAGTTTAATTTCGGGGAGAGATTCTATTTGTGAAATCATTATCTTTTTTGGGAAGAACACAAATAAGCAATTGTAAAAGTATTCTGATATGAGTGTTTGGGACACGAAATTTGTTTGCCAGGAATGTGTTTTTATGTCATATGGTGTCATATGGCTTGGTACAGAGGTGATGCAAATTGCTACTATAGGGCCGATGAATGTATGTCTTGAGGCAGGTGTAGCAATTGAAGTGTAAGGTTAAATTTTCTTTTATTTTAGTATTTGAGTCATATCCACCAGTACTTTGATTGGTGTTAAAATTGTGCACTTTTGTCAATTTAAGGTTCGCTATATTGGCACAAGACCACTAATTCACTTCCGGGTTCGTTACCCACGAAGATAGTTCGGAAGAAAAATAGTGCAGACCTTGAAGTTTTGATATCTGCATGGATACTTGTTTAGTTTAAACTTAACGTCAGAATTTTTGTCAAGATATTTTTCTGCCTGAATCAAAATGCAGACTGTTGTGAATAATGGCTGAAGCATTTGGTGGTAATATGAGGAGTTCTAGGGCTAATAGAAATCATAACAATAAGCCAGAAATTTGTCAAAAACACCACTGAGGGCGCTTTTTTCATCGCTATCTCAAAATTTCCGTGGACTTGCTCACACGAAAAATTAACCAGTAGTCAAGCTAACATTGACCTAACACCTGTTAAGAGGATTCGTGCCGCTGAATGTTTTAAAATAGGAAAATCGAGCTCAACGCTACTGTGGTGGCCTATGGGAAATGAATTAGTGGTCTTGTGCCTTGTGGAAAGTCCTAATATTCAGTAACGTGACACTTTCAATGAAGTTTGTCGAGAAATCCCTAACAATGATTCATATTTTCTGGAATATCCATCGGTATGAAATATATGAAACTATTTTGAGTATCTCCCCCACTTTTTCCTAGGAAACATTGACCTGAGAATAAAAAACAAAGTAATTATAAAGAGATGACCTTTTAAGTCACTATACTATACATGCGCTGCGTCTGCTTCGTGTATCAATTTCACTGAATGTCGTATAAGGCAAACAACGCCCTCTACGCATTGAATCTGCATGTGCCTGGACAATGGCCACGTGCCTAGTTTACATTGATTAACAGGAATGGGTGAATATTATCAAATTACACCTGTAATGTGAGAAGACTACCCCTTGAAAATTTTTTTTCTGAAATATTTTCATTATGTCAGATATTCTACAGTCAAAATATTGACTGCATTATGTCAAATTTCCATTGAGTATTGTTGGTTGACCTTTGAATTAATGGCCGCATTCACCAGAAGCAATAAGGGGAAAGTCCATGTTTATAATTCTTTAATGTAGGTAGGGAACATGGTTCACTTGTCATCTTTTTTCTCCACTCTACCCTATTACGATGCCTCAGATGATTGCTACATTTTCAGTACATTCAAGTTCACAACAGACACCGGCATTTAAATGAGTGTCTTTACTTGCTTTCAAATATTATAGGTTTTGCGGTGCTGTGAAATACAGATATAGCAAATACTTGCATGTTTTTTCTGATATAAAATATGGTTACATGTAACAAAAGTGTAGATGCATCTTCAATGCTAGGGCCTTAACTTTATAGTCATGTAAATTCCATTTTTCGCTACTCTTCGTGTCATGGAACCTCTAATGAGCAACTACCTTTTTAGTATGTATATATCCGTTGTCCTTAATATTGCTTGGTATGCTGCAAGGCAATGCACGGTGGAATTCTGGAAATGGCAAATGGATGTATGATAATAGCACTGTTACAATAACACATGTACGGACAGTAACATCGATATCAAAATACGGGATGTTTTGACATTGATAGTGTTGCATCAAAGTCGGTGTTTTTTCTTTCACTGTAAATATTTGTTCATCCACTGCATATATGTTATGCAAGCTTGAATTGCACGAAACCTACAGATAGTTTATCAATTCAGTAGTTTAATAACAAACACTTATCAAGTTCAATATTCTTGTAAGTAGTCTAGAAAAGCGATGTTACATTCTATGGTTGTAAACTTAATAAAATGTTGTCCATGTTAGACGTTTTGTTCATGTGGGAAAAACTCCAGGCCAACTTATCCTTTAAAATAGAGGATGGACATTAACATTGGAAATTGAACATTAACTGTATTGTTTGGAACACAAAATAAAATTAATTGTTTGTTGCAGATTTACATACACCGTATACTGTTGTGCTACTTGTTTTCCAAACAACAGTAATTTCTACCAGTCTCACTAGGTTGTAACAAAAAAATAAAAACAGTTTTCACAACTTTCAGTCACCAAATTCTTAAATATAAATGTATGGATAACAATTTTAAAAGCATCGCTGCAGACGGTAGTTTGTATTTCTGTAAGAAGCTGCTTCATGTCATTGAAGCTTGAAATGATAAAATCACATTTTGGTGTCGTTGTACTTCGAGTCCCAGGAAATCACTGTCACTCTATTCCCCTTTGAAAATTTATAATTATACACTTTATTAATCTCATGCTATGAGGCTCAGTTTGAACTAGTTACTACTACTGTTAGCAAATAATCGACATCTCTGGGATATCAAAGGATATATACTTTTAGTCAACTTCCTCAATTGTTGGGCCGACACTGCCACCTTCGCTTGCACAAGCGTAAGCTCCGCTGAAATCGCCGGGCATGCCGCCAGGCAGACCACCTGGTATTCCCTGGCCACCTGTAGCCTGGTATAGCTTAGCGATGATGGGTTTGCATATTACTTCCATTTCTTTTAGCCTGTCTTCATATTCATCTTTGTCTGCAGTCTGTGGGCGGGAATTAGGAGCGAATGTTATTTGCTTGCCCTGAATATACTTCCATTTCCCTAAAGAAGTCTTTTCCAAACATCAATATAACAGCAAATTTGCTCGATCATCTCGCCATAGCTGTAAGTGTGGTTTAACTGACACTGTGTAATGTAAAAGTTTTGTTGCTTCATAACGCTGTGACGAAGCTGAGTCAAGTGAAAATATCATCAATGATACATATATAATACATATATATATATATATATATATATATATATATATATATATATATATATATATATATATATATATATGACAGGGTTTTGTGGAATGTTAATTTGAGTGCTTATTTGATTTGGAATAATTTCTGTTTAAAGATTTCCAGATATACTCATTTACGTAATAAATAAAAAGTGCCAAACATTCCGACGTTGGTGGCGCCACATACTCATTTACGTAATGAATAAAAAGATGCCAAACATTCCGACGTTGGCGGCGCCCTATTCGTGTACATATATAGGGTTTCCACGTGTCCACCCTTAGCCTTGCCCACCATTTTGTGTCTTGTAGGTGAGTCACTTTTGTACTCTTGTAATCCGACTTTGTCAGGTATGTAATCTTTGCCATCCGAAGATTTTGACACTGAGCATTTGTACATTGAACATTCATCTTTAGGACTATGTAGTTTTATTTCATTTTGATAAGTAATTTCTGTGTTTCTGAGATATTTGAAAATGTGTGGCAATGTCAGCCATGTGTATGTGTATTACGTGGACAGTATACTTTCATCGTGCCACACCTCAGTTTCTTTACTAGTTTGTGATATTTAAACTGTGAGCCTTGCCCACCATTTTGTGTCTTGTAGTGTTTTGGCGGCCGTCTGTAATAAATGTAGTGTGTGACAGCTGACAACCACAATTTACGAACTCTTGGTGTGTTTTTTCAAGACGCCCATCTCAACGCAATTCCCAGCTTGCACCCTCAACCTGAATGCGTGTTGGCGACCTTTACAAATGGTGACCCCGACGTGATTGTGGTCCTGTGTTGTGTCCGAAGCCCTTTTGAGCCTGGAATGTGTTCCTGTTCTTATTGCATATGGTGACTGTTTCCTGAGCTTAAGGGAGTGCTTCAAGGACGACTGCAGAAGCTGTCAAGACCTTACAGTTCATCGTTGACGTGTACGTGTGGGTAGAAGTTGGGCAGTGGCTGTTCAAGAACTGTGATGTAAACATTATGATTTGAACTTCGAAATTTTGATGTATTGTCTGTCCTTTTGGAGATGACTTCTGTGGATTGATTTTAACAAAATATTGAAACCTTTTCAAAGTCTTATTAATCGACCATGCTTTACAATTGTTACTTTGAATATCTGAGTAGAAATTTGCATATTAACGATGATGTCATGTGTTGACTGTAACGATGTTGTACGTTGATTATTGACATATACTTGTCAGTTTTGTTTATTTGTATCAACAAAAACAAACTTTTGAGTACTTTTGCTTGTGTATAATTTTTTGTAAATATTTATTCATTTCAATTTGTACTGCTACTTTTTGAATGTTGCAGAAGTTACTGTTGCTTTAAATTTTGGTCACTGTCTGTTGGTGTAGACACGTGTATACCCCTACACCTTTAGAGTAAATACACTTGCTTGCTTTGACGTGCTCTAGGTCTGGGATCCATGAATATTACCATTTAAATTGACATTTTGAAAACACCATTACTTTTGTTTAATTATCAAGTTTAAATGATTAATTTTTGATTGATTGAATATTTTTGAATATATATATTGAATATTTTCATATTTTTTTTGTTTACATATTTGATACCTGATAGGTATTGATTCCATGTTTGGTTATTTTTGGATTATTTCATATTGGCTGTATCCTGATTTTTGATTGCCCATTATTGATTTTTTGAAACTGAGACGAGTTTTCTAGATTCTCATTGTCTAGATTCTCATTGTCTAGGTTAAAACCATACTGTGTATTTTTGAATGTATTGAGTTGTATAAATAGAATTCTTTGAAATTATTTCTTTATTTGCACATATTGATTGGGAAGTGCAGGTGCTACTAAAAGCATTTGTGTGTTTGCTTTCCCGGATTTTTTTCCCCTTTTGTGAATTTTGATCTGAAGATATAGTTATTTATCACGTTGCCGATTATTTATCCCTGATCACAAAAAAAATATGGCAACTGGTGGTATTCCTAGAACTAACATAAACCAGACCGGTTATGAATCTGCGAATATGCCAACTGCTGTGAGAGTTGAAAGTCTATCGCCATTGCCACCTGAAAGTCAGTTTACTACTATGCAACAACCACTTCAACCCACAAACAATGTCAGCCCCCCTCCTGATATTAAACCACCTTCTCTAGGAGCGGTATCAAAGTATAGTAAACAACCAGTACAAACTCATGCTATGAGTGGTCGCCAGTTAACCACACCACAGAAACCAGCATCAGTTTCATTCTCTCAAAGCAATATCCCTGTTGGTATACATAGCACCCAGACCACAATGATCAGCAATATTAAAGGTGGTACACCTCCAGTAGGGAGTCAACCACAAAGCCGTAATTATCCCAAAGATTATGTCCAGCAACCGACTATGCAACAACCAATGGCAAGAACTCCGGTGGCTCACCGACCAACTACTTTATCAGGTGCTGTTCCTCAACCACAGGTTGCTCAATTTGCTACTGTACCTCAAGCCAGCATGACTTCATCACATCAGATTCGAAATGTGCCTTTATTCACTGGAGGTCCAGAGTGTAAAATTTTGATTGAAGACTGGATAGGGACATGCAATATTTACTGAATGCTGGAGCTACACCTGTATATTAAAATTTATGACTGTTGTACGAAATTTGGGAGGCGAGGCTAGGAAACTGATTCTGAACTTACCAGTCAGTGAACAAACCCAAGAACAGGCTTTTGAAGAATTACGTGCCGAATATGGGGATGTCCAGTCACTAGATCCCATGGCAGATTTTTATTCACGGTTTCAACAACCAAAGGAGTCTCCCTGTTCATATGCAATTTCACTTGAAGCTATACTGCGTTGCATTGAGGAAAAGCAGAATGGAGGATACCCATTTCCTGATCGAGACTACAGTCTTACTCATCAATTCATGAGAGGTCTACAAGATGATATGGTGTATAATCGCCTCTACCCTATGCAGCCATGGTGAAAGCAGAGCCACTCAATCTGTGAAGCCCAAGAAAGCACATAGTCAACCTTTGCTCATCTCAGATAGTAATAAGGGCACAGTGAAGGACAAATCGAGACAAGATGACATGCATACAACCCAGTTTAATGAACTGACTACATTACTGAAAGAACAAGGGAAGAAAATGCTTGATCTTGAACAGAGGTTGGAAGCCATGACAGCCAAGTTGAATGAAAGCTCATCATCTCAAATCAGAAATGGCCAAGCTGCTTATGGAAATCACCCCTGCCGTCAACAAAATAAAGGTCCCATTATCTGCTTTATATGTGGAAAGGAAGGTCACATCAGTAGAAATTGTCGTGCTGTCATTGGACAAGAACAATCAAAAACTTCATTAAACGAATAGAACCTGTGACAAGAGGGGCAGGCCACAGGCGAGAAAAAGAATACTAGCCCTACCAAAACAAGTTACGTTACAGCCGTTGACCAGACTCAACAGCCACACCTGTGCAGCCAAGAACAACTGCCTCCCACAGCTAATATTTCTGATTACACTTATCAACAGTTGATTGGTCCTGCGAATGAAGATCATGTTGTTGTAAATGGTATGTCCTGTAAAGCTCTTATTGATACCGGCTCACAAATTACTTCTGTAACAAAGACGTTTGTTCAGCAGCATCCAGTGTTGTGTAGTAAACCTATAAGATCGAGTAATATAATCATCGAGGGAGCTTCAGCCCAAGTGATGCCTTATGAAGGTGTGATTTCTTGGTCAGTATTACAGTGGTGTTCCAGCTTTTGTGGTACCAGATACTGAATATAGAATGGAGGTGCCGCTGCTTGTTGGTACAAATGTGATTCGGGCCAGTCACAAACACATGAGAGATATGTTTGGGAAATGCTACCTTACAAGAGTGAAGAAAACTTTTTCTGTTTGGTTCAAGGTATATAAAGCTACAGGAAGGGCAGAGGTTGGTGGTGAAGATGGACGAATTGGTTCTGCCAAGAACACTGGTCGTCGACCCTACACTATCCCTCCTAGAAGTGAAGCATATGTAAACTGCCGTGCACCAAGAACTCCAGGGGAACAGCCGTACACTTCATTGGCTGAAGGACCAAGAAAAAGTGGAAACCTTGATAACATTGTGACTGGAAGAAGCCTAGGTACAGTAGAACATGGTCGAGTTAGTGTGAGAGTATGCAACTTATCTGCAAAACCAGTAAAGATGTACCGCAATACACCACTTGCTGATTTGTATATTGATAACCAAGTCAAGTCCGTTTTATCAAGTGGTGCTGATGACAAGATGGAGAGGTCAGAAGACGTTCATGACAACCAAAGGGGGAGAGCACGGGAACGAGCTGGATACGCCAATGGAAGACACAGTCCAAAGGACAAGCTTGAAAGAAGACGGCACAGGTCCCTGTCCCCTCATCGACACATTTCTGCTCAAAACACTGTTAAGTCAGTGTCAAAGGACATAGACTTGAGGAAATGCGCTGTCAAGGAACCAGAACAACTGAGACAGTTACAAGAATTACTTGACCGCAACGCTGATGTATTCTCCCAGCATCCTTTGGACTATGGTTGTACATCAACTATTGAGCATGAAATACCCCTTATTGATGATAAGCCATTTTGGATACCACATCGAAGAATACCTCAAGCCCAGTATCAAGAATGTACTGAAACATCTCAAAGATATGGAAGCTTCAGATGTTATACGTCCGAGTAAATCCCCTTATGCATCACCTATAGTAGTTGTTTGTAACAAGGATGATACACTACGCATATGTATTGACTATCGGCACCTAAATGCCCGCTCTGTGCGTGATGCCTATCCATTACCCAGAATGGACGAAGCTTTAGATGCACTGGAAAAAGCCAAGTTCTTCTTATCTCTGGATCTGACATCAGGGTATTGGCAAGTCAAAGTGGCAGAGAAAGACAAGCATAAGACTGCTTTTACTACTCCCATTGGTTTGTATGAAACTAACCGTATGCCGTTTGGTCTACAGAATGCACCTGCAACTTTTTCTCGTTTGATGATGTGCTGTCTGGGAGATCAGAATTTTGCAACTGTTCTCATATACCTAGATGACATAATCGTGTTCTCAGAAACCCTCAATGAGCATCTCAGTAGACTACAGATGGTGTTTGACAGATTGAGGCAACATGGATTGAAGTTGAAACCATCTAAGTGCTCCTTTCTGCGTAAAGAAGTCAAGTACTTGGGACACATTGTGACAGCTGATGGTATTGGCACAGCCCTGAAAAGATAGACAAAGTGAGGATGTGGAGGAGACCAACAACTAGGAAGGAAGTCCTCCAGTTTCTTGGTTTTGCTGGGTATTATCGTGGATTCGTGAAAGGGTTCTCAAAAATAGCTGCCCCATTGAATTGTTTGGTGTCTGGTGACGCTAGAAAGAAGAAAGTTGGAAATCAGCAAGCAAAGCTTCCACCATTTCAGTGGACCAGTGACTGTGAATCAGCATTCCTATTTTTGAAAGAGAGACTTACTACTGCACCAGTCCTGGGCTATCCAGACTTCTCCCAGCCTTTCGTCCTGCAAGTAGATGCCTGTATCAGTGGACTTGGTGCAGTTCTGGCTCAAAAGCAGGATGGAATGGAAAGAGTTATCGCATATGCAAGTCGTGGACTCACTCCATCAGAAACCCGGTATCCTGCCCACAAGTTGGAATTTCTTTGTCTGAAATGGGCTGTCACAGACAAATTCAGAGACTATCTCTATGGTAACAAATTTACAGTATTGACAGACAACAACCCGTTGGTGTATGTAACCACCACAGCTAAACTAGATGCTACCAGTCAGCGATGGATTTCACAGCTAGCCATGTTCGACTTTGATATCAAGTATCGCCCAGGTAAAAGCAACTCCAATGCTGATGGTTTATCTAGGATGCCAAGAGAGGATGTTGCAAGTACTCTGAAGGTGGTGAGCTCAGCACTCAGAAAGGAAGATCAGAAGCCAAGGGAGGAATGCAAGGAGAAAGAGCAGAGGTCCAAAGTCGGTAATGCAAGTTGTGAAGAAAATCAGATAGAACATGATGCGGAGTATTTGGTTGGTACGCACACCCTGCCAAGTAAATCACATGAAGAATTAGTCAACTCCAAAGAGATGATCCTGTCATTGGAAGAGTGATGACGTACAAGGAATGACAGACCAGACCCAGTAGACGTGAAAGGGGAAGGGAGTCTAGAGAGACTCTTTTACTTTGAAACAGTGGGAGAGGTTATGTGTTCGACATAGTATGTTGTATAGATCTATCCAGGATCAAGATGGAAATACATATTGGCAGTTGGTCTGGCCTGCAGCCTTGAGAGAACAAGTACTGAGTGGTCTTCATGATAATAATGGACATTTTGGCTTTGAGAGAACCATGGATTGTGTGAGGAAACGGTATTATTGGCCAAAGATGCAATCATTTGTGAAAGAGTGGTGTAACACTTGTAGACGATGTGCGCTGAGGAAGCTGCTCCCTGCAACAACTCGTGTACCACTGGTAAATATCCGAACAGCTGAACCGATGGAGTTAGTCTGTATTGACTTCCTGTCCCTAGAAAAATCTAAAGGTGGAGAAGAGAATGTGTTGGTGGTGACTGACCATTTTAGCAAGTATGCCCAATCATATGCAACAAAGGACCAGAAAGCAAAAACTGTAGCAAGAGTGTTATGGAAACAGTTTTTCTGCCACTATGGCTTTCCTAAGAGAATTCATGCTGATCAGGGAAGAAATTTCGAAAGCTCATTGGTCCAGGAGTTGTGTAGGATCACAGGTACACAGAAAAGCAGGACAACCCCGTATCATCCAAAGGGAAATGGTATGAATGAACGTTTTAATTATATTCTAATGAATATGTTGGGAACGTTGGACCCTTCTGAGAAGCAGGATTGGAAGGAATATCTGGAGAGTCTGACACATGCATAAAACTGTACCCGGCATGACTCAACAGGGCATTCTCCTTTCTTCCTGATGTTCATGAGACATCCATGCCTACCGATTGATTTGGCTTTTGATGTGTCAGAAGAAAATACTAAGGAAGCTGACTATTCAGAGTATGTTGATGACTTGCGTTCCAGACTACAGTGGTCATACCAAGAAGCTGTTCGTCGAAGTGATACAGCAAGAGAAAGACAGAAGAGAAATTATGACAAGAGTGTCAACAATGAGTCTGTAATCCAGCCTGGAGATAGAGTGCTTGTGGCAGATAAAACTCCCGTCATAGGAAAACACAAGCTATGTGACAAATGGGAATCTGTGCCGTATGTTGTAATTTCAAAGCAACCTGGTGTTCCAGTGTATGTCATACAGTCTGAAGATGGGGTAACACAGCGCACTCTTCACAGAAATATGCTCAAACCTTGTATGTTCCTGATACCAACTGTAAAGAACCCTTCAAGTGAACACCTTGGTGACCTTCAATGTAATGAGGTTCATGGTGACAGTGAGACTGACAGTGTTGTTAGCAGTGAAGACATGTTAGAAACCCCAATGACGATAAACTATGTAGTGAATGATCCAGGCGCAATTGACAATTCATCTACAAATCTACTTTCAGACAAAGAGACTGAGCCAACCCAGACTGAATCACATGAACGAGTTGGTACAGAACATGGTGAATGGCACCGAGAAGCTGACAAATCCCTGCCAGCAATAGATCCTGAAAGGAGAACAAGTATAATGACAGAGACCATGGATTTAGAACATCCTGTATGTATCACTATTGATGAAACCAAAGGTGAACATTGTGCTGGTGACCTAAATTGAGGCACAAATGGAGAGGATACTTTAACCACCCAGAACAATGGAGGTGATGAGAATGGCAGGCATGGTACCGAGTTGGATCCAGAAACGCCTACCACTGAGCAGAGTTACGCCTCATCCAATGAACCTTTGCGTGACAATAGTGATGCTGATGTAGCAAGACGTTATCCATCAAGAGTACGAAGACCACCAGATAGACTGACTTACTATAGTATGGCCTTAGTGTGTGAACTCCTGAAGAGACATCGGACTTGTATTCAAAAAAATACTTGATGTTGGTTGTTCAACGACAAGGATGCCGTTTCTTGTCAAAGCAGGGAAGGATGTGACAGGGTTTTGTGGAATGTTAATTTGAGTGCTTATTTGATTTGGAATAATTTCTGTTTAAAGATTTCCAGATATACTCATTTACGTAATAAATAAAAAGTGTCAAACATTCCGACGTTGGTGGCGCCACATACTCATTTACGTAATGAATAAAAAGATGCCAAACATTCTGACGTTGGCCCTATTCGTGTACATATATAGGGTTTCCACGTGTCCACCCTTAGCCTTGCCCACCATTTTGTGTCTTGTAGGTGAGTCACTTTTGTACTCTTGTAATCCGACTTTGTCAGGTATGTAATCTTTGCCATCCGAAGATTTTGACACTGAGCATTTGTACATTGAACATTCATCTTTAGGACTATGTAGTTTTATTTCATTTTGATAAGTAATTTCTGTGTTTCTGAGATATTTGAAAATGTGTGGCAATGTCAGCCATGTGTATGTGTATTACGTGGACAGTATACTTTCATCGTGCCACACCTCAGTTTCTTTACTAGTTTGTGATATTTAAACTGTGAGCCTTGCCCACCATTTTGTGTCTTGTAGTGTTTTGGCGGCCGTCTGTAATAAATGTAGTGTGTGACAGCTGACAACCACAATTTACGAACTCTTGGTGTGTTTTTTCAAGACGCTCATCTCAACGCAATTCCCAGCTTGCACCCTCAACCTGAATGCTTGTTGGCGACCTTCACACACACATATATATATATATAATATATATATAATATATATATATATATATATATATATATATATATATATATATATATATATGTATATATATGTGTGTGTGTGTGTGTGTGTAAGACTTTATTCAGTAAGTCACTGTACTCCCTTAATGGTATACAGTCACCTCTAATCTAAATATGGCCATATATGATCAAAGGGGCGTTCCTCAGTATTCAAAATGCCAATGTGAGGGAGCTGTTTATAAAAAGCGGCCACCCGCTTAAAATCTGTGATTGTATAGATTTTCTCTTTGCATGGTAACTGTGGCTAAATTAGAACAGGTGACAGTATTCCTTTAACTGCCATTATGCACCTTAGATTATCATGTGACCTGTGAAAAATTCACATACCTCGTGGCTGTCTAGCCAAGTGATATCTTCGTTATACCTTTCAATTATCTTTGTCTTATCTTCTTTACTGATCTTGTACCTCAGCTTCTCGTCTTCAACAGTGTTCTTTATGTTGAAACAATAGCTCTCCAGATTGTGCTTGGCTGAAATTCTCTCCCTTTCAGCTTTTTCTTCGTTGTCGTACTTCTCAGCATTCTCAACCATACGTTCAATTTCTTCCTTAGACAGACGTCCTAAAAGAAAATTATAGCAGTGTACTTGATGTCATTGATACTGCAAAACTTCAATATCGCCATGTCCCAGCCTGATCGAAACATGCTATATGTGACAGCGGCAGATAAAATCTTTCAAAATACTTTTCTTCATAGAAAATGAAATACATGAAACAGAAAATACAAGTCGTTAAAGAATTAGAGTAGAAGCTACGACCAAAGCAGACTGCACAAAAGCTCACGAATACTTACCTTTGTCATTCCTGACGGTTATCTTATTTTCTTTAGCAGTGGTCCTGTCAACAGCAGACACATTCAGGATACCGTTTGCGTCTAGGTCAAACGTTACTTCGATCTGCGGTACACCCTTGGGTGCTGGAGGGATACCGCTCAGTTCAAATTTTCCCAGAATATTCTATGAGAAATAAGAAGTGGTTTACAAATGAGTTGACACAAAGGCAAAAGTAATTTTACGAAAGTGAACAGCAATTCTAAAATAACATGTTTACAAGACAACAGTTTAACAGAAAGTCCATACATCCTATATCATACAAAATTATAGGATTTTATAATTTCAAAATACCGTTTTCTGAATATATTATTTTATATGCTAATTTTAAAAAGCATCTTATATTGTGACTTTCAGACTGATTGTCTTGTGTTTTAACAAATTTTTCGTGATTTTAAATTTCCCTCGACTTCCAAGGAAGCATTCAAATTCAATTCATTTATAAGATTATCCCTTCCGGATTAATCTGAAAATATTCCTCTAACATGCAATTGCGAATTATTTTTTTGTTTTCAAAAGGAATATTGTGTCTGACAATGCACTGATTTAGGACCCATTGCTTTACCGCAATGGGCACTCGGCTCCTCATTTGCAAGTCATAAATTGCAATTTCATGAATTTATAAGACAGAAATAATGCTCCAAAACGATATTGCAAGAGCGATGATATGATGATTCATAGGGAAACAGGATTGCAAGTATAGCTTGAGCAATTACATTCATTTACAAGTGCAGTGTATGACATCATCAAACGTATTATTCCTATATTAATTAAAATAATGTTTACTTCCCTGTTGTAACAAACAACAACCCCTGTACTGAATTACTAACATCCATATTTGCTACATGACTACATTCCTGCTCCTTCCATACTCAAACTGCTTGTTGTAAATTGGAGTGAATAACAAAACCACTGTCAAGTCAACAAAATTGCCTATAAATTATTGAGTTCACTGTATAGCTCACTATTTAGCTGGGTAATATGCTGATAAGGTTTCCTGTCAGATACGCTGTAAATTATACTTTCGTTAAGTCAAAATGTGTAGATCAGATAATTACATTGTCTTTTGTCAATGCGCGTTCCCCTTCATAGACCTGGATGAGCACACCTGGTTGGTTGTCGGAGTAGGTTGTAAATACCTGGGTTTGCTTTGTCGGGATAGTGGTATTACGTTTAATCAAGACTGTCATCACACCACCAACAGTTTCAACACCAAGGGACAGGGGAGCCACGTCAAGAAGTAGAATGTCGGAGACTTCATCCGATTTGTCTCCAGAGAGAATTGCAGCCTGAACAGCTGTAAATAATAAAAAAAACTAACTTCTGGCCGAATATTCAGGATACGCCCACGTAAATTCGACCTCTTAGTTGTACACAGAGATAATTTTGCATCTCTGAGGTAAAAAGGGTAATTGCTGATAGATGAATCGACCAATCACTTAGCATAACTGCTTTTTGAGAGCAGAAAGACCTGGACACAAATCGCACTTTATCATATGACATAGTTTTCGGGACGTTTTTCATAAAACTTTACATACCTGCACCATATGCTACAGCTTCGTCAGGATGAATGCTCTTATTCAAGTCCTTGTTGTCAAAGAAATCTTGCAAGATATTCTGAATTTTAGGGATGCGAGCAGAACCGCCCACAAGTACAATTTCATGGATGCTTGACTTGTCAATCCTGGAATCCCTTAGAGCTTTCTCGACTGGTTGGAGTGTACTACGGAACAGGTCTGCGTTTAGTTCATCAAAGCGGGCACGGGTGATAGAGGTGTAGAAATCAATTCCCTCAAAAAGCGAATCAACTTCGATGCTAGATGGCGAGACGAAATTGCAAATTGATAAGTTTTTAATCAACAGTATGCACTTGTATAAACAATCAAAGAATGCATTTGCTGCTCAAAACTTATGATTTTTTTCTGTTACGAAAGGCCATTTGAAATTACTTTATTTGCAACGGATAAATAAAATGTTCAAAGGGAAACAGTAAGTGCTTTCAGAGCACAATCGCATTGATCAGCTTTCAACAGTTTTAACTTACAGAACCTTCATACACGAAACATTCAGTCAGTGATTGTTAAAACGAAAGGGACGGCATTACGAAGACTTGGGACGAGCGCTATTCCCAACAATATCATTAACAATTGTTAAAACAAAAAGATTACACGGAAGATGAAAACAAAGGCCGCAAGAAATATAATTTGCCATTACTTATGATATAAATGTGGCATGGATAACAAATTCGTATGGCTAAAATGTTAATGGATGCTTGTATATATGTACTTGTGTTTGATTTGTGAAAGAATATACATGTACATACTAACCTTGCTTTAGTCAAAGCAGAAAGAACCCTCTTTGCTCGTTCACAAGCAATTCTGAGACGTCTAAGTGCACGTTTACTACCCGTGATGTCCTTCTTGTGTTTGCGTTTGAACTCATTCACAAAGTGATTAACCATTCGACTGTCGAAGTCTTCACCTCCCAAGTGAGTGTCACCAGCAGTGGACTTGACCTCAAATAGGCCATTTTCAATCACTAAGATGGACACATCAAAAGTACCACCGCCAATGTCAAAGATCAGGACGTTACACGTCGCATTAACCTGTTCGGCAAAAGCAATGACAATTAACTTTTTCAGTCTCTCATAGGAATGAGGAAAATTCATTATGCATGATAACTTTCAGTGCTGTCATTTAATGTGTCATGCTTGTCTATGTTTCTTGGTGGATAGAAGTTTTACTTGGCAGATTAAAGCATGAATGAATTTCTGTACAGCAGAAATTTCACGTCACTAAATACACCAGTGTTTAAAGGCAAGTCAAACCAAGACACATTGAAACAATAAGCCTCAAACATATGTGCATGTTTGACCTTAGAGGGCGCTGTTCAACAAACTTCCGGGCCTGAAGTCATCTAGACTAGGTTCACGTCGGTGAATTTCAAAAAAAAATATTGTGTAATAGTTTCTCTTGTGCCTCTCTTATTTCATACAAACCTATTTCGAATTCGGCAGCCAAGGCTAGGTTTCCTTGTGATTAATTAATTGAACGCGTTACCTTTGAGTCTGCGCAGTACTGAGTTAGTTTCTGCCGGATTCACCGACTTGGACTTCTTGCACAGTACTGGCGGCTAGACGGACTGTGTACACAGGACGTAAGGGAAATGCAAAATGATTGACAACCTTCCCCGGTTATTCTTGCGTGTAGATCGTAAATATGGCATAACATTCGCACATCGGCCGCATTTTGAAAATGATCGGTTGATCAACGCAAACCATGCGATATTACAAGAGAAAAATTGTTGGAAGTTAAAGTCAGCGAAATTAGAAGCTTAGACACTGAACGAAAAAGGACTGAACAGACAGAGTGAAAGCTGTGTAGGCTATATCAGCGACCAGAATGTTGATATGACTTGCGTAGTGATATGGCTGACCCGATTACGTTTCCGCTGATGAACAGAGGCCGTGCTTACTTACTGGGACTGATATCACTCAAATTTTTATCAACAAAGCCATATGGTTTTTATGTAAATATCTTGGGGGATTGAAAGGTAACTCCATCCAATATGCCAAATACGATGACGTCATCTTATGAATAATAGATCAGTAAATACAAACGTCATCTCATAAATATTTATAGCAATGCAGATTATGCAAGCAAGCCAAGTCTGTTATATATATATATATTTATATATATATATATATGTATGTATATATATATATATATATATATATATATATATATATATATATATATATATATGTATATATATACATGTATATATATATATATATGTGTGTGTGTGTGTGTGTGTGTGTGTGTGTGTGTGTGTGTGTGTGTGTGTGTGTTTTGTAATATTTTTTCAGGCATGCCAAGGCCCATTTAAAACGGTAGGGGATAAACCAGTGATAGATAAATATATCGTTATTATATTACGAAAATAAAGTTTACACATAGCGAGCAGCATATCGCCCAGCATGCAGTACTTTGGTATGTGCATTTCTAAAATCCTAGTGCAGAAGTCATTTAATTTGTATTATGACTTTATTTTCATAGATCTTATTATGGTCCAACTTACTTTTTTGATAAAACCGTATGCAATAGCTGCAGCTGTTGGTTCGTTGATAGCACGAAGCACATTCAAACCAGAAATTGTACCAGCATCTTTGGTGGCTTGACGTTGGGAATCATTGAAATAGGCTGGGATAGTTACCACAGCATTATTGACTTTCTATTGAAGGAAAATTAATTGAGATTATTCTGCCAACGTGATTCTACCAACAAATGATCTGTTCAAGAAAATATTAGTTATAATAAAATCCGGGTCATGATTATAACACGTCATATTTGCTACGTTTAGGGAATCTTCTTAGATGTGACCAGGGATATAACAAATACAAAGGGTTTTATTTGAAGGGTATCAGAATGACTACCCACTAGATATTTTTTTAGCCCGTCATTTCCTATCCTCCAGGTGGATCAAGGGTTCGTGTGCAGGGTTATGCCTTATGCACATGTTCCGGCAGAAACCGTGTGAGAACCATTATAGTACGCTCTCAAAATATAACATAGTTCTGTCATCAAATATGAAGGAAACATTTAAATAGCAATATCTAATACAAGAATTCTTATTATTCAGAATCGCAGTTTGCACTAAAGCAATGGCAATAATAATTTAAGTATACTTTGTCATTGGTCACGCATTTATGGAGGCCCCTACACGCCATAGGAATAATATTACCCAGAAAAAAAAAACTCTTATTTTTCACCACAATATCTTTAACAAATTATTTTTGTTGTCAAAACAAAAAAAAGTCGCTTGATGTAACTGAAATCATGAGGGACAAATTTGAGACTGACTAAGCTTTCTAGTTTTGAAAGCACAACTTTACGTTTAATGCGCACGACTCATAACGAGAACAAAACTCTAATTCTGGTTGACGCAACTCTAATTTTGGTATACACAACAATCTGATTTTAGAAAATGTAACTTTAGCATGCTCTGCATAATTTATTTTCCAAGTAGGCATTTTAAATTCTTTACGCCTTGCACAGATTGTTTTAAATTTAAAGTAATATTTGCTTTCACATTTTACAGGAGTAAGATTTATATACTTAAGGCTATTGTAGGGACTATTTTAAAACACTAACCGTGTAGTACCTTGTTTTCAGAGTTTGTCATCTTTTTGTTGCAGTAGATGGTAAAATGCAGTGCAGGGGGAAAACCGGATTTTCGGTTGGCATGGCGACAATTTCAGGGTTAAAAATATGAGGAAATTTGTGGCAAAGATATCTATTGAACGAAAAGTCATACAACAACCGATTTTTTTCTGTAGCATTCAGATGTATATGTATTACAATATGAACCTAAATCTATGACTGTATAAGATGTCAATATAAATTAAATCATAGTCATCTCGGTAAGATTGAAAAATTAATAAATTTCACAACTTTCCGTCAAGTTTCTACTATGATATGATTGGATGACCTTGTTTTTTGAGGTTTATTTTGTAAAGTATTTAATTTCACATATGTTGGCTGATTTTCATTGCATTCCAACCATTTTTTTAAGAGTTATTACTGCCACAAGAAACGAATGCAGTACAAAACACAATTGTTAGGAGTATTGGATTGAAATGTTTACAACATAAAGGTGATACTCATACTTCATGCAAAGTTTACGACCTCAAAATAGGGTATTGGACAAGTTTAAATTGTCAGTTAGAAATCTATGTACAAAAGCCTGGTTGTAATTGCTTTCTAAGTGAAAAATGAACTGTTAATTATCAAAAAAACATTGATTTTATAATCAGCATGATAATGAAATTCATGTGAGATTCTTTACTTGTTATGTATATGGACACCATAACGTCTAATATGGTTTGTTTTCTGGTTTAATTGCTATACCTGAATGAAAATCTTCATATGCCTTACAGTAATATCCACACAAAATATAAAACAGAATCATTTGTTGCAAATTTCTTCCCGATTACTCATTGATCTGGCTTTTTAGACAGCAATTAGTCTCAAACTCACAATTTCCACAACGCCATATTTTTACCTCTGAAAAAGCTGTTTCACATGCAAGCAAATGGTCACTACTTCATACATGATGCCATAACTCAACAAATTTTTTAGGCAACCAAAAATAGCGATTTACCTGTTTTGAATATATAATTAGACTAAATAAAATTTGACCAGGCGTCAGTGGGAAAAAAAACGCGATTTTTCTCGATTTTAGTTAATATTTTTTGAAGAATGATATAGCTTATTTGAAAGTATACATGTCGAGGGTGACAATGAAGGAAAAAAATAATATTTGATTTTTTGAGCATTTTGACCGCCATTAGCCCATACGATGGCCTTAAAAAATATATTTATTTCTGAAGACTTACCTTTTTATGTTGTATGAAAAGTAAACTTTTAAAAGCTATGTTAATAGCAGTGATTTATTCAGAACACAGTCCTAATAATTTGATGTCAGAGAAGAATAAGTTAATTTTTAAAAAATAACTTTGGTTCTTCAAAGACGAAAATTTCAATTTTTGTGCATGAATCTTCTATTTGTTTTTGAGATAAAAATCGTTTATATTCGATGGAAGTCTGTTTTTAAAGGGAAATATTCCAGGTGAATTTTTTCTTTCACACTGGCAAATTTGAATTTCTAGGCACTCAACTACTGAGAGTGAGGGCACGCATTCTTGCTATTGTGTAGCTGCAAAAGTTGTAACCCTAGTGGGCTGGGCCGTATGGCTTTGGCTTCTGTCTTGAGGCTTGCGTGATGCCCAAGCAGGGCTATGGTTCCATCCTATACCTGGCCACGAAAAACAGCACTGCACATCTAAAGTGCACGAGAGATTCATTATATGTGACCAGGTATAGGATGTGCTTTTGCCTTGATTAGAAGCCAAAGCCACGTGGCCCAGCCTACCAGGGCTACAATTATAGCAGCTACCTATAGTGCTGACATAGTCTTTTATGCGAGAGTGATGTTTAAGGTTTCAGCGTGAAAACGTATCTTTTTTGAGATGACAAAACATATTTTACGACAGCAAAATACTTTTTCTTTGCGGTAAAAGTGAAGTCATCCAACAGTTCCCATATCAGGGGCCAGTCCAGGAGTACACAATCAGCAAATTCTGCCTGCTGCACTGAGGAGGTTCTAGTTTATTTCACTGCCTATTTCATCCATGCTTATTTCGACTGTCTGACGGTATCGGTTGAATCTGGCAGACCCTCAGTTTCATTAAACAGAGAATTACAATTTTCTATACCATATCCGCCTTCTCCTCTGACAGGGAAGATTACTATCTCACAACAGAACAGAATGGATATAACAAGTTGAACATAGCGACTGAGAAAGGGACCAATAATTGTTCCCAAAACATCGGTAATAGTATGAATTACTCAACTACTCATTTTTTACCCGTTTGCGTTTCCGTAACACCGATGAAGTCAGGTACTGTTGTGTCAGTGACACTGTCTGATGACTGCCTGCAGATTTCCGAGGTAAACTTGTGTGAAGTGTGGGATACTTTAACTTCCGCTGCAGTTAAAATGATGTTTTGCACTTGTCGAAAAAATGCTTTAATCTTCCCTCCAAAACATGAAAATGTTACTCTCTCACACTTCAAAGAGTTTGCTATGCATAATAGGTACTTACTTTCTAACGCAAAAGTGTTTTTCATTGAAAATTGCGCCCTCAAAAACAGTAAGTTTGACTGATTCTTCCAATATAGTTCATAGTACTTTTACCAAATACTTAAATCACGATCAAATGTAGAAAATGTATCTCTAAGGTATTAATTATCATAATGTCTTCAGAAATAATTTCGCAGCATTAAAGAAAGTGTCATTCAATGTATTTCAATTTGATTACCTGAAATAGTCTGTTTTCCATTGTGAAATGAATTTTCTTCAACGAAAATAAAAATTTTCTTTAAACATTTTAGGTTTTGCTTAGCTAGAAACATAAAGGTTTTCCCACCAATTTAAGAAACACATTTCGTGCTGAAAAAGGAAAACAATTAAGTTTTAAGACGCAATCTTGTACAAGTTTACTTATGTTTAACAAAATAAAAAAATACTGTAGTGAACCATTTTTAAGATAAAATTTTGTATATTTTGTTGGTCAAATTTTTGTTTTGGTAGAAGGGTTTTAAAACGGTTTACCTCAGAATAATTTCCCTTACGGACATAAATATTTGCCTTGGAAAAATAAAACCTCTTTCAAATAATACAGATATTGTCAAGATAAATAAGAGTTCATATTTTCAATAATAATGTTCCGTGTGGCGGCAAAGATACCTATTTCTATTGTCTATTTGTCTCTTTCTTTGGAAATCTCTGTACCTCCTTATACTGTAATTTAACAGAAAGAATTATATTACATAATACATGACTTGTCACTATCTCTTGACATACCATCGTTCTTTCTTGCTTATTACCGTTACTTTATATATCGTCTCTTCAAGTTTAACAGGGAGAAATATAGAACATAGTATAAATCACGCCTATAAATTGTAGTTAGTATTTACACACCTTTCCAAGATATGCTTCAGCAATTTGCTTCATCTTGTGAAGAACCATGGAACTAATTTCTTCCGGGTGGAATATTTTTTCTTCAGTTTTGTACTGTACTTTGATCATTGGCCTACCTTTGTCACCAATCACTTTAAATGGCCATAGTTTAATGTCTTGCTGGACTACTTTATCTTCAAACTGACGACCAATTAAACGCTTGGCATCTGGAAAAGGAGGACATTTTTCAATGATGGAAAACAGCATTGGGAAAGAAGTGCCGAACGTAAGTTACCAAGGTCTTACTAAAACACAATGAATTCATGAAAAGAAAAAAAAGGCTACAATGTCAATTTATTTTAGGCCAGGTGTTACGTAAGAAAAAAACGGCGAAGTCGGCAATTTTAGTTTAAGGCGAATTTTATTATAAAAAATAAGACAAATCGCTAAGTCAAGGGACAAAATACAAACTCTGAAAGTTTACAGGCTACTTATCTCAGCTTGGACGGTTCAAAGCTCCAGAGTTGGGTCAGACGCTGAGACAAAAAGAACAGTCATTTGACTTGATTGCAGGCTTGGGGTGGCAAAAAGGACAACAAAATAAGTCTGGCGTTGCTGTGAAGGTCTTGAAAAGTTTTGAAATTAATACTGTTGAAGTTTCCAAAGGCTTGAGTAACACGTACGTTAGAGACACGATTTCGAATGTCCGACTGGAAACATTACGGCTCCAGTATTTATACTTAAATGGTTATACAAGAGAACATAAGAACAATCTAGAACTTCTATTGATATGCTGAATACCAGTCTCAAAATATCTTCGCTTGTGACAGACTGAATTTCTAGAAAGTTGTAACCATGACTTATTGACTTCAAAGTCAAGAATGTAAACTCAGATCATGATTATGTGGGATATCACATACATTGTCGTGGCATCTCCACGATATTACTTGTGTGGACATTTCCAGTGTAGATAGTATTAGGAAAACTCATTAAGTTGGCTCTGTGTAGCTAATCTTGTAAATATTCATGAACTCTGTGTAACATCTATGCGGCTGAATTTTGAATCTTTTCTAATGACATGCACAAAATTTGCCTGCTCATCCAAATCATGTGCATCAGTCCAAATCTTTGAACCTACACCATTGTGATATTTTCGTTGTGTGTAGGCGTATGATTTTTAGTTCTAATTCATGATATGTGATGTCGGCAATATAGGGAGACAATGATAAACCCATTGCGCACGTGCATGTTAGTTTGTAGAATTCGTTGTTAAATTCGAATGTGTTGTTTTTCAGAAAAATGTTTAGCATAGCTAACAGGTACTCTGTTGGTGGCTTATGGATATTTGTTTGTTCATTGTTTGTTTGCGTTTCGTCGGTTAACGCTTTGCCGATTGCCTGCATGGCGTCATCATGTTGTGTGTTTGTGTACATAAAGACTACGTTTAATGTGGTTAAGATAGCATTGTTCGGAATCTGGACTGAGTCCATTTTCCGAATGAAGTCTGCAGTGTCTTTTATATATGTTGGTTATTTTTTCACGATTTGTTTGAGGAAGTGGTCTAAGAATTCCGATATGTTATAGGTTGGACTTGAGCATCCGCTTATTATCGGGCGACCTACGAATTTTGTGTCCGTTGGTGGCGCTTTATGTAATTTTGGTAGAATATACCAGCGTGGTCTTCGTGTATTGATGTAGGATGGATATATATATTTATAGGTGCGGAAGTCTATGTGTTTCTTGTTGTACATATCTGTTGTTAGTTGGTGTATTTTTTCGACTGTTTGTTTTGTGTCGTCTATTGCTAATTTTGTGTAGTAGTTTGAGTTGCCGAGTTGCCGTTCACACTCTCTTATGTATTCTATTGCGTTCGTTACTGTTGTCCCTCTTCCCTTGTCAAATGGCTTGATAGTGAGTTTCATGTTTTTTGATAGTGTTTTGATTGCTATGCGTTCGGCACGTGTCATGTTGTCTTTTGTGTCGAAGAATGGGATTTGAAATAGCGCTAGTTTAGTAGCTTCTATAAAATTTTCCAGGTTTTTTTGTTATCAGTTGCTGGTGGGACCCATGTTGATTTTTGTTTGAATTGATGTTTCTTGGTTTGTTTATGGCACATGATATATTGGAGTCTTATTCTTCGAATGTACTTGTTTGCGTCTTTCAACTGATTGATTCTTTTTGGACTTTTTGGTGTCTGAATAAATGTGAGCTTTTTGTTAAGTGCATTTATTTCTGTGTTTGTTAGTTTGTGTGATGACAGATTTTTCAATGAATCTGAGGTCGTTGTTGGAATTTCTTTGTCATTTTTGTTTATTTTTATTGTTCGGCGTTTTATTATTTTTCTTGATTTGTGTTGGTTCGTGTGTCTAGTTTTTTGTGTTTGTCTGTTTTTTCTTCTTTGCTTTTGTTGTATTTTCTGTTTTTGTGTTTCATAGTGTGTTTTTGTTTTTGTATCTATTTAACCATTGTGTTACGGTAGTTCTCTTTTTGGAGAGATTGGTGGCCTTGAGAAAGGGCGTTTGGTTAGGTTTTGTTGAGTTGTTTCTATGTACGCTGCTGCTGAAGTTTTTGTCTTTGTTGTTGTTGTTTCGCCCATTTCTTTGCTGTTTCTATGAGACTGGTGAAAAGGCTATTGGCGTTCGTTTTGTCCGTCTGGTGTGGCAGTGATTCTATTTCTTGTCTGAGGCTATTGATGTACGAATCCGTGTTTTTCTTATGTACGGAGAGGTGGATTGGCAAGTAATTGGATAGTACTTTGACAAACTGGTTCCCACAGCGTCTCTCTAGTTCTTGCCACTTGTCGATGAACTCGCTGATAGGCTTAGGCCCTGGTAGAAATGCCCTGGTTGAAATCGTTTGATTGTGCCTTGTTGTCGCCGGATCGCCTGTTCTGTGTTGTACAATGTCTGGATGTGGTTTCTTGACTTTCTTATCTTGTTGACGATGGTGTCGGAAGTTGCTGTCTCTTCTTGTGGTTCTGTTATGGTTGAAGTGGAGAAAGTCAGGTCGAAGTCTGCAAATTTTTGGACTGGATCAGGTTGGCCTGGAGTCATGCTGCCTTCATGTGAAGAAGTATCGCTGATTAGCTCGAAGTCACTCATGGTGTACGTCGATTGTGCTGTTTAGAATGGTTTGTATTTTAATAGCATGGTTGTGTTGGATTGTGTAATTCTCTATTGATGTACGCTGTTGTTGATTGGTTCATTTCGCCTTATTGTTTGTTGGATTTGGAGTGCTGTGATTCATTCATTCATTCATGTTTATTGCCATAGAAGCAAAAAAAATATACTTAAATTACTTATAATTATCCGAACTACAAAGCACAACACTAAAATGGCAATTTTGGAGTCCAAAAAGTAGCTTTTCGCAAGTCAAGTTTGGCTCCACCTCAAATATTATTTTGCACGTAATACAATACTGAGGGCTAACAGATTCTTTACATATTAAATTAAAAACACACACAAAGAAAAAAAGGGATACATGAGCAGCGTAAGCAAGTTTTCAAGAAATTGCCAAGGTATTATGGTGAATAAATCACATTTAATCAACAAGGTATTGTCTCAGACCTTTCCTGAACTGATATTTCGATGTAAGGGTTTTCAAATGTATTGGTAATTTATTCCATAGCTTTGCATCTACATATTTAATAGAAAATTGACCTGCAGCTGTGAGCATTTTTGGAATAGATACATTACGATGAAGTTTGAATCTTGTATTTCTGCCATGTTCAATCAACTGTAAATATTCACTAGGGTGAAGAGGAAGGTTCCCATTGTACAAATCGAAAACAAAACTTCCTATGCCAAGTTTATGAAGCTTATATATATCGAGAACACCAAGTTCCTATTGGTTAATTTTTGTGTTTTCAGAATCTTGTGGATCCTATAAAAGCATTGAGAAAGTAGTGTTGCCATAGTAAGATGGTTACACTGGTTAAATGTTATTTGTCTTATTTGGCTTGTAGTCTGTTGTATTGCGGGTATTGTTATAGACGATGGATACCACCATACAAAGTAAGGGGTGTTCTCGTGTATTCCCTCTTTCGACTTTGACTTGCAAAGTAAGATTAAGTAGGAAATCGCAATTTAATAAAGGGAAAGCGACTGCACACATCACCTACACTATTTTTTCGTTGTCTGTGTTCATGTTTGATTCTGTGTGATCGGCTATTGGTGAAGATATAAGCCATGGTATCAAAAAGTATCAAAAGTACCTGGTGCTGAAATAGAGAAGCTGTTAGTAGTGTCTACAGAGCGAGAAGCACGACAGTTTATTTCCTCAATCTTCAATCCCCTTGGATTCTTCACTCCAGTAACACTGAATGCAAAGCTTTTTCTACAATCACTGTGGAAAGCAGAACTTAACTGGAATGGAAGACTTGACGAAGAAAGTCTAAGCCAGTGGAAGTACAATGCTAAACAACTGCAACTCGTTCCTTCTCACAGTTTCCCAAGATTCAGAGAGACTGGCGAAGAGACTACAAAGGTAAAATGTCAATTGATGTGCTTCAGTGATGCTTGTACTCGTGCATATTCAACAGCTGTCTACTTGCCTCACCTGAAAGGGGAATTCATGTCAGGTCAAGTTACTGTTCTCCAAGACCCGTTTTGCACCTATGAAGACAATAAGTGTACCAAGACTTGAATTACTTGCAGTACTCATTGGTGTACGAGCCCTCAACTTTGTTGAGAAGGAACTTTCACTTCCAATTACAAACAAAATGTTGTGGAAAGACTCTTAGTCCGTGCTAGAATGAATGACAAGTAAGAAGCCTCTAACTGTGTTTATGGAAACAGACTGAAGGATATTAAATCCAACTCTTGCATCCAATTTCGATATATTGGCACAAAGAATAAATCCTGCTGACATAGCAACAACAGGAATATCCTATAATGAACTTTAAAAATCTGTAGAATGGTGGCATGGTCCGAATTGGTTGTGTAATCCTAAAGACACTTTGCCCACTTTGAATGTGCCTGAAGTCAACAAAGAACTGTTGCAAACTATCAAATCAGAAGAGAGAACAACAATACTATATGAAACAGGTATGTTGTCTGGGGAAGGCTGCAGCTCGACTAGTCCCTTTGGCATCGATGAGAAGATATTCTCATCATTCATAAAAGTTCTTAGAGTTACTGCTCTGGCTAGTGGATTCATAAAGAAACTGAGGAGACAACATTTTGAAGGAGTCCCCTTAACTGTTAAGGAAATCGCACAGGCAAAACTCTTTTTGGCCCTTCATGTACAGAGAAGAAACTTTCCTGACGTTTTGGAAACCATAAGAAGAAAAAGAAAACACAACCTGGAGTATCAACTGGGCATACAACCAGATGATATAAAATTGGAACTCCTGGAAGTTAAAATATTTACCTCTGTCGATTTTCAAAGATGTAAACTGCACATTTTATCTGTGCCTAACAAGGCAGTTTACTACCTGTAGTGTATAGGAGTTCTTTCTATGTGAATTAAAGTTGTTGCTGAATTTTCAACTTTTGTCGCGCGATTAACTACGTTGTCCTCAGTTGATGACCTGCGATGCTGCCGATACTTAACTGACTTCCCAACATACATAACACATCCAAAACATCTCAAAACAAAAACATAAAAAAATCCTTGTTTTACAAATGTGTTATTTAAAGAGTGAACAACAGTAAACTCTAAATACGAAAGAGAAAGTCTGCAATTGAATTGTTTCTACTGTTGAAATGTCTATTTTCAAGGTTAAACTTCACCTGTAAAATTGAGCTTCATCTTTACAGTCTCTGATTTTCACATTTTTATTTCTGTAATGAAACAAGAGTGTTGTGATCAATATAAATCACTATTGGCTGATTTGAAGAAGTGATATAAATTTAAAAATGCCATAAGGCTAATATCAAAGATAAACATTCTTTTTCAATCGTAGAGTAGTTTCTCTGGGATTTGTTAAATGTATGTGAAAAGCAGCAAACAGGATGATCTATCTCATGAGTATCCTCCTGCAATAAAACAGCACAAGCAGCCATATCACTAGCATTTACAGCTAAATTCAAAGGCAAACTGAAATCTGGTGCAGACAAGACTGGGGCAGTTTGAATTATGGCTTTAAGTGTATCAAATGCATGTTTGCATGGTTGAGGCTTAACAAACTTTACTTTCTTTTAAGTAAGTTAGTCAAAAGCTCCATAATTGTAGAGACATTTGGACAGAATTTTCTGAAGCAACCAGCCATACCGAGAAAGCGCATCAGTTGTTGTTTGCAACTTCTTATTGGGAAACTTGAAATGGCACTGATTTTGGCATCAGCAGGTTTAACCTCACCCTGTCCTTCAGTATGCCCGAAGTAAGTCACCCTTGCCCAAGCAAACTCAGATTTGGCGAAGTTGACAGTCAACATTGCTTTGCTCAGTCTCAAAGAACTTCCGCATGAGTTTGATGTTCCTCTCAGGTGTGGCTCTACAGGACACGTCATCGACGTAAACTTCACACCCTTATAGTCGGGATGTGATGTCGCTAATCATACATATGAATGTTGCGGGCGAGTTCTTCATTCCAAAGGGCATTACCTTGAGCTTTCACGAGCACGATCCATCGGAAGAACTTGCCAAAATCCCTTTCGTATATCAAATTTTGTCACATAATGGGCTTTTCCCACTCGATCGATGCAGTCATCAGTCCTTGGAATTGGGATAGTTTCTGCCTTTGTGAGAATATTCACTTTTATGTAGTCAGTGCACATACGAAAGCTTTGATCTGGTTCAGATACAAGAATGCACGGTGAACTCTAGTTATTTTACTGGGGTAAATAAAGTTTTTGAATTGTCCAGCCAATATTTGATTTCTTCCTGAAGATATTTGTCTTTCATGGTATTGAGTCTGTATGGATGTGTTTTTCACAGGCTTACAGTCACTGGCATCAAAATCATGATAAATGATGTTTGTCTTCGTTGGAACATCTTAGAACAACTGTTCGTATATGTTGATTAGTTCTTTCAACTGTTGTTGTTGTTAAGGCTGGAGGTGTGCCAAATTTCACTCAAGATTCTCCAGAATTTCTGTATTCTGGAGTTTGACCGATCCCAGACTTGAATTTAGAGTATTTTCACTTAAGTCAGTTTCACTGTTGCTGTTAGGAGTAGGATAATTCCTATCTAAATATGGCTTAAGCATATGCAAGTGGCATAACTGTATTTGTGATCACCTGTCAAGTGTTATTATAATGTAATCTAGATCACTTAATGTCTTATCAGTAAGATAGGGACCAAGTAACGAGAACAAAGTGGTTTTCTAGGAACCGGAAGAAGAAAAAGCACTTTTTGACCATGTTCAAACTTCCGTTTTCAGGTGTTTTTATCGTATTTTACTTTCATGGACTGTTGAGATGACTCAAGGTTTTCTCTGGCTTCTTCACCGGCTTTTGTAAGTTTGTACGAAAATCTGACACATATTGTAAAATATCTAGACAATTCTTCTCGTTTGATAGGAATTTTTCTTTAAAGAGTGTAGGTTGGCCACAGACTGAATGTCCTAATACAAGCTCGAATGGGCCAAAACCAGGAGACTCTTGACTTGACTATCTAACAACAAGAGCAGAAAATAAGTTCCTTAATCCCACCGCTCATCTGTGTCAAAAAGTAGGTCCTGATCATACTTTTCAAGGTTTGATGAAATTGCTTGAGGCTGCCCAGACTTTCTGGGTGATAGATGGTGTACCTTTACTGTTTAATACCTCGCTCATCCCTGACTTGTTCCAGACATAAAGTTGGAGCCTTGATCGGACTGGCAGTGAAAAATTTGACTAGAGCTTTTACCATAGTGCTTGTCTTTATGTTTGTCAGTTGTATGGCTTCTAGGAACGAGTAGATGTACACATTATTGTCAACATGTACTCATTTCCTGATCTTGTTTTTGGTAGGGGCCCAATACAGTCTCTGAGTATCCTAATGAAAGGTTCTTGAAGTGTAGAAATTGGCTGTAAAGGGTTTTTTGGAATGGTATAATTTGATTTCCCTACCGTTTGATATATGTGACAAGTTTAACAGAAATGTGGTACATCCTGCCTGAGATTAGGCCAACAAAAATGTCTGAGAATTTCATGATAGGTCCTCTTGACTCATGACTTTAGAATCACAATTTTATGTGTTATAGCCCATTGTAATCAACCAAGACATCCTTTTCGCATTAAAATACCAGGCTTTGTAAAATAACAAACAGGACTAAAGGCTTGATATATGTCCAGTATATTTACGTATATTGACGTATATGGAACACAATATTGATTGTATACGTAACGTATATCTCTGTGTATGGAACATTTTAATATGTTGATATGCATAGCGTATATCTAAGCAGATCAAGAGTGTAAGTAATGCAGATCTTTACACAACAAGTGTACATTGTAATTATGCATTTTATTAGCATACGTACGTGTATACTTCACGTATTTGACACATGTACAGAATCTGTATATGTGTATATATTTGTTGTATATCAAGCATTTTGCCCAGTAGAATACGTTAGGTATACCCGTACGTATACTGATAATATGTACAAGTAAAGTGTATTCTCGGTGTGCAAACATGTGCATCATGTAGAGTTGTTCCTTTTTTCGAGTAAATTCAACGTAAGTTTGATCTTTCAATTTTAAAAGTCCTGAAATTTCTGATGGTAAGCTTCAGGCACCAACTCATAGCCCTTGAGTGTTAATTCTTTTATAGTATCATAATCTGAAGCCTGCTCTGCTGGCAACTGAATATAAGTTCACTTTGCTTTACAAGGCAAAGCACTTTACAAAAGCATAAATCAGTACTTTCAGGGCCAATTCAGACTGTGAGCAATTTTCTCAAAATGGAGAAAATATTTGTCAACTTCCTTTGTTTGAAGGGGGACTAACCTGAATGTTTAGTTATGTCAACATTGTCTGAAGTGGAGAATTACCTGACTGTCTTAGCTCTAAACATTTCATTTTTAACTGTAGTCGATGTTCTTCTAATTGTCTTTCCATTCTTCATCTCTCTTACTCTCTTTCTGTCTTTCTTCCATTTGCAATTTTTCATTTTCTAATGCCAATTTTTAAGCTTCAAATCAGCCTCATTTTTTTATTTTTTTTAGTGTTATGGTGGACTGTATGGTTGATTCGGACATATTATCATACAAAATGGATTCCTCAAATTTCCTACACTGACTACATGTTTCACAATATTGTATTGTACATCCCTCTTGCGCATAGATCTTTTCACTTCTACTTTAAGGGAATTAGCAAGTTCGAATAGGTTGTCTTTTCTGAGGGAGTCAAACGTGTCCTGATCAACGTCCTCCATAAATTTGTCTGGCTTGAATTCTCTCACGATGAAAATTCGCTGAGTTCACATTATACTGTACTTTGGCAAAGGCTGGCGAAATGTTGTCAAACAGCTCAAAATCTTCGTATCCTGGACTAGCCCAAAGTTTTGTTACATGAAAAAAACCCCGATGAACTCAACCATTTCCTTTAAAACGAAATTTATGACAAAAAATGAGTCAAGGGATAGAATACAAACTGTAACAGTTTCGCTGGGCAAAATGCTTGATAAACAACAATATACACACATATACTGACTAGCTAAATTTGTCAAATATGTTAAATATAATATAATATGTTATGGAAGATAGTGCGTGGCAACGTATTGGTCGACTAAGATCACATGTTTGCAGAAGACCCTATTCTCTATTTAAAGATCCTGATGCTGCTAAGTGTTTGAATGATATCCATGACAAATATGTTGTCGTCCCTGCTGATAAAGCTGCTAATAACATTGTATTTGTCTGTAAGAAGTATTATTTTGAATGTCTTATAGACGAACTTGGTGTAACTAAGACCTCCACCAACTCCACTTACAGACAATCAATGTTCAACAAATCTGAAATTTCGGCAAACCATAAGTCACTTATGGATAATTTTAGTATTACAACAAAGGATGACCATAATAAGTTGCCTAGCTCATACTGGATACCAAAGCTCCACAAAAAACCTTACAAAGCTAGGTTTATCGCAGGATCTTCAAAATGTTCAACAACAGAGTTATCGAAGATACCGACTTCTGTTCTTTGTACTGTTAAACAGGGGCTTCAAGCATACTGTGATGTTGTCTTTTCTCGGTTTGGTATAAATCAAATGTGGATATTAAAAAATTCGAAGGAACTATTTGAAACTTTGAAATCAAGATCTGTTTCAAAAATAACATCTATTAAAACTTTCGATTTTTCCACATTGTATACCACAATACCACATAATGAATTGAAAGAACGCTTGAAAAACATCATCAACCAAGCATTTTTCTACAAAAACGGTTCACGCCGTTACAAATATGTGGTATTAGGGTATAATTCTACATATTTTGTTAAAAATATTACTAACACTAAAGTGTTTTGTACCGAGAAAGACATTATCAGTATGCTTGATTTCCTCATTGACAACATATTTGTTGAATTTGGAGGACACATTTTCCAACAGTGTATAGGAATTTCCATGGGCACTAACTGTGCTCCCTGACTTGCCGACTTATTTCTGTTCTCATACGAGGCAGAATTTATCCAGAACCCTATCAAGCAGAAAAAGGTCTCTGTAGCTCGAACGTTCAACCTTACATTTAGAAACATAGACGATGTTATTTCATTGAATAACTCTGAATTCAGTAAATATCTCGCTATGATTTATCCTCCGGAATTGGAGATTAAAGAAACTACAGAAACGGCCTCTTCTGCTTCATATCTGGACATTTTTTTGAATTTGACTCTGATGGTCACCTTTCTACTAGGCTATATGACAAGAGAGATTATTTCAACTTTAGTATAATCAATTGTCCACACCTCATCAGTAATATTCCACTCTCACCTGCTTATGGGGTATACATTTCCCAGCTTATTCGATAAGCAAGAGCATGCAGTTCATATGGTGATTTTGTAGAGTGACATGGCCATCTCTCTTACAAACTGTTAAATCATGGTTACACCAGAGCAAGACTTGTCTCTACATTCAAACGCTTTTTTGGCAGGTATCGCAAGCTGGTAGATAAATACAATATCTTTCTTCGACAAGTGATCACTGATGGCATCGGTGACATGAGGCCTTAGTTATTGACCACTACCTATCTGACTTACAGATTGATATATGGCGGGTGCCACATGTGGGGCAGGATGCGCTAATTATTTTCGAAACACCTGACATCACTTCTTGGCCTTTTGGCCAGAGGTCCATATATCTTTCTTTCATGAATTTGATTTACTGTTTACTGTCTGTTCTGTGCTGTTTTGTGTCTATGTTTACAACTATTGTCTTACAAATTCTGACCTAGTGTTATTGGATTATGGACTGGTATGATTGCGATTATTTTAAGTATACACATATGTATTATAATAACAAAATGCACAAGTATAGTGTACACTTAGTGCGCAAAGATCTTCATTACGTATGCATTTGCTATGCGTAGATATACTCTACGTCTATCAAAGTATTGATATGTTCCATATACAATGACGCAGTATCTTATACGGCAAATTTTGTGTTCGATATACGTCAATATCTGTAAATATACTGAATGTGTATCAAGCTTTAGCCGTGTGTTTACAGGCTACTCATCTCAACTGGGACGGCTCAAAGCTCCAGATTTGAGTCAAAAATAAGACAAATAACATTTTACTTGATTGCAGGCTTGGGGTTTCGCAAAATCCAGAGAATAAATCCAGCATTACTGTGAATGTCTTGGAAAGTCTTGAACTTAATACTGCTGGAATTTCCAGAGTCTTGAAGTAACACGTAAGAAACACGATCCCAAATATCTGATTGAAAACCATGCCGCCCCAGTATTTATACTTAAATGGTTATATAATAGAACATAAAAACAATCTAGAACTTATATTGATATGCCAATTACTGCTCCCAAAATATATCCACTTGTGACTAATTGAGTTTCAAGAAAGTTGTAAACATGACAAATTGACTTCAAGGTCATGAAGGACAGTGACCTTAAGAATGTTTTAGATTAGTTGAGCTCATGTGCGGAGAAATGACCTTAATAACAGAGGTTATAAATCACTCTTTGATCTGCAGTGGCATTTTGTAATGTAACAGTCAGATAGACAGGTACGTTAGGAAGGAAGTATTCCTTTGAAAATACTCTGCAGCTGAGCTACATACAGACATTGAATAAGAAATAATTTGGAGATTACCAGGAGAGAACGTCTCTTACTTGTACGATGACAATACAAATTTGAAAAGCCTGAAGTGATGATTTATCATATTTTTTATTTCTAAGACTCGGAAAATATGATTATGCATTGAACAAAAAGATAGTCTATTGCGGTCAAGACAGTCATAAAATGATTAAGAGCTGCCGATATTTGTGATAGAAAAAATACTTCCATAACTTACCAAACACGGTATTGTCTGGATTCATGGCAGTTTGATCCTTGGCAGCATCTCCTACAAGACGCTCTGTCCCTGTGAAAGCCACATAGCTGGGTGTTGTACGGTTTCCCTGTTCATTGGCTATGATTTCAACTTTGCCGTACTGGAAAACACCAACACAGGAGTATGTTGTGCCCAAATCAATACCAACGGCAGGTCCTTTGCAGCCCATGGTTTCTTTACTTGTCTAGAAGGGGTAAGGCACTGAATTACAACACTTTACGTGTTCCTTGATCATCGTTAATGATATTTCACACATTTGAAAGCTACGATGATGGGAATATTTCTGGTATCATTTAGCTAATACAGCCTGTGTTCATCAAAGATATTCTCAAAATACGAAATGCTACAGTTACTGAAATATGTCAACAGTACCGATGCGCTGCTTTACATATAAGATGGTTAGAGTTTGATCCGGAAAGATAAGGAGCGTGAGAATGTTAGTAAGGGGTAGTCAGCCCTAATATGTTGAAAAACCACACTCAAACGCAAAAGCACAGAGAGCTCCCATACAATGGAAAAATACACAGACACAAATATGCTATAATTTTTACTAGTGTTTACAACACGTATTTTCACTAGTGTTTGTAGCACATATATTGTTATCTTAAAGTAGCAAAATATATATGTTCGAGTTCATTGTGCAGTGGAGGTATTGTCTGACACGAGTGGAGCAGCGGTTTTTTTATTAAACTTGTTATTTCACCTCGTTTTAGTCCAATTTTACCTGAAAAGTTCGTAATTATAGACGGTCGCGCACTGCATCGCGCGATCGCGAGGAGACTGTGGTCGAAAATTTCAACAGAACGAAACTTCAACCCGCAAAGCGCTCTGAACATGGAAGAAATTGTAAAGCAGCATAATGTCACTCAAATTCACAGACTGTCGACTGACAATTATTAAACGCATGACATACTGCTTATTTCAATGTATTTTTTGGGGAAAAATATTCCTTTGGTTTTCCTAGTGTTAACGTTAAGATGTTATCAGGTCAAAGGTAAAATAGCTTTCATACAACCTAAAAATATTGTACTACGCGTCAACAATATTGAACACAGCGTCCTCTTATACCGAAACTTACAATACGATACATCCTATCAGGTTACATGAGCAAAATTACTATAACAGTTAGTATACAGTAACTGGAAAAACTAAAAGTGTAAACGAAACAGAATAAAATACACAGCTTACTATGATATACTGGTTTATGGAACTGAATATGTGCGGAAGAGGCAGTATTTCGGCAGTTCCCAATTGCGACAGTGGTAGCCGTATCAGTATTGACAGCAGAGCTAGCAGAGAAAGAAATGTCTGTCCTAGGCTATTACTGCCAGCGCTTTGCTGTAAATAAGTCCATATATTGGCAAACTCAGTGATTTACAGGCAGCAGCAAACTACATATGTTTGGATAATTCTCTACAATACCAGTAAACTAAATGTGCAGCATTTGTAATGATATTAATGGGGTAACGGATACAATGAATGAAATAAAGAGGTACTTTGTTTAAACCGTAGATTTCAAATTAGTGCAAGTGTAAAATTAATGTTACAAATGTGTTTGTCAAGAATTTTTATTCTTTTGTGGATTTTTCTTTAACTAAGGTAGCTTTTTTCGACATTTTTTAGGGAACGCAGTTAAATTTTCTCATAGGATTTTTTAAATATTAGTACCCTACACTGGTTTAAAGCCATATAATGCAGACCAATACAGGCACGTATTTTGCCTATATTTATGGTAAATATATGTATATTAAGGGCAATACAGAGTAATACAGGAAACACAAATACAGGCCCTGTATTTTGCCTGTATTTACCTGTATATGCACTCTTACAAATACATTGTAAATACAGGTAAATACAGATTATAAATACAATCTGTATCAATCATGTATTTGTCATGAATTTGTATGTTTTTATTCCACCTATATTCATTCCTGCATTTGAAATATATTTCCATGGCTTGAATCAACCATATATCATGTGTAGATTTGCCATGGATCTCTAAAACCCCGAAGGAACCTGAGTGAACCGTTTGACTATATGGCTCGACGCATTGCAGAATTGAACATTCACAAGGCATATGTAGACTTATCTTGCCGAAGCCTTGAGATAGAAAAAAAATAAGTTAAACGTAAAAGTAATAACTGATTGCCAAACTGCTGAAAGCAAAACACAATCTATCATTTTAGAAATTGAGCTAATTTAAGATAAATGGAGCTAATTGCAGATAAAAACAAGTTGTAATATGAAAACAGTTGGAAGAAGAATGAACTGCTCTCATTAACGGAGGGTTGCTGAAAGAAATGAGAAAAGAATTAATTACGATCGTAGTGAGTGGTTTGATCTACGAAATTTGTCGATAACAATTTTTCAAAAGTCTGTTTTAGATATATAGCATGTTATTTAGTTTAATTTTTAATTCAACCTCAAATTCAAAAGGTTCGTAATAGATCTGAAGCTGACGGTTTATATTTTCTGCCATGGTAACCATCGATTATTGTACTCTCACACGGGAGTAATGACTGTGATTTTTTTATTAGACCATACCAATCGTTCCTTAGTTACAGTCGTCAGTAAACTATCAACATTTTGTTATCAATGATCTTTGCCAGACTATTATCACATTTAAACAGCAGCGGCAATCATACTAGTGTGCTGCTGGTATGAGATCGTTCTGTGTTATGCAAGGCAGTTATTGTTTCATGTACAGTAATGTTACCATAAGTTTATGTGTTATTTGAAACTTTGTCGTCTTGGTAAAATGTACAGTTGTTATTTACTTTTCTTAGGCTTGATGTAGCCATCAAGGTATAGGCAGACCTCCAAGGTGTAGCTAAAATGCAATACAGACAAGTCAACAACAGCTGTACTCCATCAAACACCAGCTACAAATGTCGTGTCAGTGTTCACCACTTAACACCAACTGTACTTAATTGAACAATTCAGCTACAAATGTCGTGGCAATGTACACTAGTCGACAAGAGCTCTAGTTCATCAATCACTGCAGCTACAAATGTTGTGACAATGTAAATTAGTCAACGAGAGCTGTACTTCATTGACAACTGCAGCTACAAATGTTGTGGCAATGTTTACTACTCAACAAAAACTCCACTGAACACATACTCTCCACCTACAAATGTCGTTCATATATGTCATGGGATTGAAAATTATTCAACAACAGTTGCATTTCAGAGAACACTTCAACTACAAATGTACTGGCAGTGTATACTAGTCAAGCTGAGCTGTACTTCCTAGAACACTGCAGCTACGGATGGCGTGGCAATGTACACTAGTCAACAGGAGTTGTACTTCAATGCACGCTTCAGCTTTAAATGTTGTTGCAATGTACAATATTAAACAAAAGCTGTACTTTATTGAACACATCAGCTTCAAATGTCTTGGCAATGTAAACAAATAAACTCTTCAGCTGCAAATGTCGTGGCAATTTAACTGTACACTATATTGATATCCATCACTTTTAAGATTCTGAAATAAAAAAAATTGAAGAGAATTAGCACTTTTAACTTATTACATTAGAAGTATATCTATCTTTAACAACTTAGATGCTGTGGATAATTAAAACATGCGCATGGTAAACGAAACTAAGTGCGTTTGTCCTCAACCCCTTTCCCCTCCCCTAAACGAAAGTTTGGAAGTGCGAAAATCCAACCAAGCCTAATTCTGTATCTGCATCGAAAAATCGATTACACGAAATCACTCATACGCTCCCACCAGTGTGCGAAATTAAGAAAACATAGCTTCAGGTCATAAGGACCTGCCCCAAGCCAAAGCTTCAGGTCCTTACAGAAAACTGCCGGTCCTCAATAATGGCAGTTGTTAACGACCATTAAAATCAACTTCTCCACCAATACTATGCTTTTGAATGTTGTAATATTTAATTTTTCATGTCCTTTTATCAATAAAGTCAGTAAGTATTCTCTGAAAAGGACTATTGTTCACATAGATTGCAGAATAGTGTAAGTGAATGATCATGAAATATTCATCTACAAGATCTGGAATCTGAAAAAGACCACAGTCCTTATCTTCCTCACGGTCATGCGCACACATTTATCAATGTTTTCCACCTGGGGGGGACAACGGGACTAACAGGAGAATTTGACATTTTTCCTAGTCATGTCAAATCCCCTACTCTCGGACTATAAAATGATGTCAAACACCTAGGGGCCGGGGAATACAGGCTCATGCACTGGCTACATGTGGCTGATTAAAGCGGGAATTTTTTTCTATCGTAACTTTCTATGGGGAGGGGGACAACGGGACTAACAGGAGAATTTGACATTGTTCCTAGTCATGTCAAATCCCCTACTCTCGGACTATAAAATGATGTCAAACACCTAGGGGCCGGGGAATACAGGCTCATGCACTGGCTACACGTGGCTGATGAAAGTGAGAAATTTTTTCTACCGTAACTTTCTATGGGGAATGGTGTTCTCTACATTGCTGTGTACAATAGCGCTGTTCACGGTTACACGTTTGTTCCTAAATATAGCTGTACGCGCGCGACATCGGACACACAGCTTGAAATGCGGACAAATTATATCAATAATGCACACATGGGCGTTTTCGCAGCTTGTACTCTGAGTCGTGAATATGCCTTTTAGTATTCATTGTTACACTATCAGTCGCCTACTAAGATTTGTTTTCGTCGATTTTGCATGCGAAATTTCAATTTCTAAAAATGCGGACAAATATTTATTTTTGCATATTAATAAGAACAGTGACGTAAACTGTGAACAGTTCTATTGTACACTACACCAGGGCATGTGATATTGTGATTTGAAAATGGTTGGCGAGCTGAAAAGCACTTCTGAAATAAGTCAACGCAAGTGGTGGAAGAGTGAGTGAACAACTTAGTACCCTGAAAACAGTCATGAGTGAGGGGAGTGTATGAATAATATTTTTATGCAAACATTGATCACTACGACTTTTTTATTGTAATGTAAAACAGGAGGGAAAAAGTACTTGGTGTGTATTTTGATATGACGTATGGATTACTTTCAAAATTTTTCAAAAAATAAATATGTTTAAATGTGGCCTCTGTTGCATTCATGAAGAAACAGATGAAGTTATACTTTTAATTAAAAGGATAAGTATCGTAACTTTTTCTCGATTATAGAAATTGCAGACAACATGAATGGCACACGTCGCCACTCGCGGAAATGAAGGCATATTTTTTGATCGAAAAGTTTGCTGGGTCTCATCGCCCTTTGAAAGCTTAAAGTTGTTAAAATGACTCTGAAAAGTTTGACAGACCTCGATACTGCTGAAAACCATCGGCACGATCAGTTAATGATACCGTAAAATCTTAAAAGACATAATTTTTTGCGACATTTAGGCCTACAGTCCATGACGACGCTGAGTTTTGCCTGCCTGTTGTAAAACGGTATACATCGAAACAATTTGAAGCCCTACTCTCGGCCTCTGAGAGTTTACACGACAGACAGTGCAAGTCGACAAAACTGTTAATGATAAGGTCGCTCTGTTTTATAAAATGTACACTTGTTATCACTATATGTCGTGGTAAGAGTCAGCCTTGTGAACTGTGGTTAAAGACCAACGAGCAAGCAAGATGTTCTAGGGGTCCACAAACAAACGCAGCGAAACTTGAACTTGACTGTCGACTGCAGGTAGTGCAATTGGGCTGTCGTGTAACATCTAGTCCTTGTTCAAAACTTGAGGTAAAAAATACCTCCATGTTCAAAACCAAATATCTTTAGTCAACAGCACTGTTCTCGTAGTAGGTTTTTGTCTTAGACTCTTCTGTGAACCGTTTATGTTTTTAACGCTTCAATGGAAAATCAAAGCGAAGAAAACGGAGTCAGTTTGATAAAATGAAGGGCTGTATTATGTACATTTGTGTACATGTAAATTCCGAACACTTAAAGTGTGGAACTAGTGAAGTAATACTGGTTGTTGTTATCATATGACACAGATATGCTAACATTACCAGGGTTACACTCTCTAGACAAGTATTACTATAATATTGTGTCACATTGTTGCACCAAAATCAATCCATTCCATCATTGCTAGAATCTGCATGCACGGACGTAATTCATACTGATCTGAATGTAATCAGTTGCACCGTGCTATGCGCGTCGATCGGAGGGGTTAGACTTTTCGTAAATGTAAAAAGTCGCAAGACAAAAATTACTATGTTGCGACATTGTCAACTCCCACCACCCCCGGTCTGGTGTACCATAGAGATCAAATTCCCCACTACCAGGACACGAAGTGCGATCAATATCCCCTGTTGCCCCGCACTCCCACGGTGGAAAACATTGATAGGTGCATGACATTTAAGTCTGAATCGCATGATTCAGAGTCAGTCATCATCTGCATCTGTTACAGGTCTTGACCGAGAAATTTTCATCATTTATTCCAAATTTCAGTCGGTCATAAGGACCGACATGTTGCCAAAAACTTTCGGCCCGACAAGAAATCTGTTGGTCTCGGACCATCGGACCGACGTTAATTTCGCACACTGGCTCCCACCCCGTCAGCCGATTTTTAATCCCAAATTTGATTTGAGGTACAAGATGAGTAGTATGTAAATGGTCCTCTCTGTGACACCATTTTATTCAAAAATAGCTACAGGGGAAAATTCCCCATCCCTGTAGCTGAAAATAACATGAAGTGAGACCCTGACCTGTATATGAACTCCCCGACAGCTGGTACTGACGTAGAATAAACACTTACGTTTGTGTTTACACAATAATGAGTCATAGCTAGCAAGTCTGAGTGGTCTATATATAACTCAGTATGGAATTCAAATAACAACAGCTGAGTTCCCTACTGAGTCATTTGTTCGATAGATTCTGACTGTGATGTAAGTATAAAATTCTGCTCTTCCGAAGGCAACAGGAGAACTGTGCTGATTCTCGTCTTCTGGATGTAAGTATATAGAATTTTATCAATATCTTCTGGCTGGTCCCTTTTTACTATGATTGGAGTTGCATTAACACTTATGTTACAGTGATTTTCCCTATTTTAGTCCCTACCCTACCGGAACGGGTTTCAAAGGGGAACGATGTTGCACAATACCTTTCCAGCAGGGGCTTTCCAGTAGAACTTTTCCGTTCCGATAGGCTTCGAGTGTTGCTTAGCAGCCTGTGATGTCATGTTACAAGTCTGACATTCTACAGTTTTCATGAAAATTTTCTGCGAAACCGTTCCGGTAGGATTTTTCTGAACTATGGAGTTAACTTGCTCATGCGATAGATAAAATTTTAAAAATTTCCTCTGAACTTAAAATATGTCGGAAGACCATTACTTCAAATAAAATGACACGTTTAAGATAACTGATACTGATATCTAAAGTGTAAGTAGTTGTGTCTTATTTAACAAATGAAATGTTATTACTTTCTACACTACTGTGGGCAACAATATCTAAATCTTTCTGTCTTTATCTATAGTTATGATAATATTGCAACCCATTCTTGAATCTGTTTTCAAAGCGATATTTCCAATGAAATCATCAAAATCTATTCATGTACTTAACTTTATGCATTTGATAAAAAACTGTGGCATGTTCAATTATTTTCATATTATCAGTCATCTGTTGATTTGCAGTATGTAAAGTTAATTCAGCTGTCCCCTCCCCCACACTTTTCAGACCCAGTTTCTTTGAAGTTGTGTCTTAAAATAATCTTACTGGAACTCCGTTAGCTGTATATGAGCAATAATTCTCCGCATCATTTATCCACCTTCGCAGTGTATTATCTGAAGACATTATTGTATTAAGAGGACTAATTTTAAGGTGAACCAGTATACCGAGTAGTGTAATGTATGGATTAACAGGCTCAAGCCAACGACGAAAATCTAGCAACTTGTACTTGTTAACATTGATATCGAAATAAATCACATTTGGAGTTCCTGGCAGTTCAGCAACACCTCCTGCAATTTCACTATCCAATATATCTAAGATGTTACACAGTACATTAAAAGGCATGAATTTCTGACTAGCCTTATCCCATGTCAGAGCAAAAGGAGTAGGATCATTTGCAGCCTTTTTAGCGTCTATTATGGTTTCATCGACATCTTTCAGTTCAGAAAATTCTACAGCGTGTTCGTGTCTTTGCACAGCAGCAGAGGCTAAAACGAAATATTTTTTCATGGTCCTTGTATCGAAGGACGTAATCCTTATTATGATTACCAGCTATCTTAGTATTATTGTTAATTTTAACATCACTCAGATTTTCGAGCTCGAGAATTTGTCCGTGAATTGTACCAAGACCGTAGTTACTTGGGCCAGACATAATTATTGTATATACAGTGAAAATTAAAATAATACCTTGTAATAATATACAATCATGGCTTTAGCTATAGGAATGACAGTTCTCGGTGCTGTATTAAATGCAACAGCATTCACAGGAGGAAATATTATCGGACAAAAGCTTTCCGGGAATGGTGAGGCTCTTATTGAAGAGAAAATTAGACATGATAAAGCATTAGAACAATTTGAACATGACAAACATATCTGGTCAGAAAAAAAGATTACTCCAGGCTGATTGGGAAAGAGAAAATCAGGCTAACAATATGCATGCTGCGGCTGAATTAAGAGATACAGATGCAGAAATCCTGGAAGAAGCAGCGGCGAATAAGTCAGCGCAAGCTAACTCTGCATCAGGTGAAGCAGTTCAATTCTCAGATTATTATCAGCCCAGTCCTGAGCAAAAGAAATATGAAATGATTTATATTGCTGGAGGATTGGTCGTGGGATGGTTTATGATGCGTTAGCTACAATACTTCAGTACAATAGCTAGTTGGCCAGTTATTGAAATTAACTGTTTCCATTCTGATCTGTTATCCAAATATGCATTCAACTCATATAGTCTGAACCCTTTCTCAATGGCATGGAAATTGAGCCCCCGTTTTTTAAGTCATAGGTGACCTTTTCACTTATTTGTTTTGTATCCCGGATGGGAAGTATTTGTAAACAGTCCGATACTTTCCCCTGTATGTATTAACCAGAGCCAAATGAAACATAATTTCACGTAACATCAACAACATCTGAATGAACTATGTATTTAGTGACTGTTAAGAAATCTGCTGTCTTCGGACTCATAGTACTTTTTCCACCGGGTTGTCCTCTGGCCTATCTGAAAAGCCGACGAGGTTAGCAAAGTTACCTGTTGCATTAAAATAAACTTTAACATTTTTAGCCAAAGTTAGATAAACTTTGCTTGTTGGTAGATGTTTTTCGAACTTGATTTTCTGGTGCAACCCGATGGCTTTGTTGAGTGTATCGATATTGTAGTGACCTGGATGTATTGATTTTGTCGTCTTATTTTTTGGGTCGTTGCCTTCTTGATATTTTATTATAGTATTCGTCCTCGTTATATTATACCATGAATTAAAGAGTGAACACTGTAATAGTCTTATTGTAGTAAACTGTGATATGTCAATGCAAGGGTTAAAATTAACAGTAACTGCTTTGCTGTTTTGCTTTAAATCCAAATGATCATCTCCGCGTTGTATATACATTACAAAGTATAAGGTTCGGCAGGAATAATATTTTTCTGTTCAAGGAGATCTTTTGTAGCAACCGTGGCAGCAGTTGCTCCACCAAATTTTACCCACTGAGTCAAATTTGGTCGACTTGGATCGCTAATATCCATTTTCAGAAATTTGCTGGAGATCATTAGATATCCCATCGTAAGTCCAGCGATTACAATACCGTCATACATTGTGTTTACAACTGTTTTTGTATCCATGATTGCTGACAAGTATATAAAATAAAAAAATAAATTAATTACAGAATTAATCCATCTCATACAATGTAGAGGGTCCGGGACTTGGTTTAGAAAACTTACTTTCCGCCACATTCTCTGTTTTCGTCGCTTTCTGAAGCGGCTCACCTTTCCGATCTTGACTTGGTCGAGCACACCCAAAATATAGCCCTAATGCAGTCAATGAATTCCAATAATTCCTAAAACAAGATAACATTTATTATACCAGCTATCACACTGTTGTGGCGGGCTGGGTAAGCTGTCACAGTCTACCTCAGTCATTGCTATCAATTGACGCTGCACTATAGCTTGACGCTTCTCTTCCTTGTTTTGCCAGTTCCATTCCGCTAATCGCTTGCCCACAGCAATTCTCCCTGGATGCTTCGTCGGTAACGTAATTTCTATATATTGCGCTGTGGCTCGTTCCGGAGGGTAGTCATTGGAGGGGCTTGTGGTTTCAGAGTCGGCAGAGTCGTTTCCGTTTGCTGAGTCGGTGTCGGTGCTTTCAAAGTTGAATCCATTTATTTCGGGTATTAAATTAAGCCCGATTTTTTAAAAATGTACATGTTTACCCGTAATTAAACTGGTGGAAACTAGAGCAAGTAGGGGCCCCTATGTGTAGGCTATCCATCCTGATAATCGTTTTTTTTCACTGTTTAGAATAAAATCCTTTTTAAGATCAGTGGCATAGTTATCTCGGTCATCGATTGGAACTACCTGACTTATTGCTCTTGCTCCTAGATCTAAGAAACTTTGAGTGATATTATAAGAGAACTGTATTTCGCTTCGTACATTTTGAAGGCTTTAATTAACGTATCATCCCCATTTTTCCACGTCTGCAACTGAAATATCCTTGCCAAAAAATAACTTGCTTTGACCACTTGCGATGACACAGAGTATTTTTTCATGCTTTGTCTCTATTATGGATCGGGCGTCCGAAGGCACTGAAGGTAGTGCCGCTGTCGCTGTCATATTTGCCGCTGCTGATGACTTTATTAAATTCTCCATTGTTTGCAGTATGTTATCTATTCTTAGTAAAAAATAAAAAAATTCGTTTAAACCTGAATCCGAAATATAGTATTAACATAGTCCAGAATGTCAGGACCATTCCGATAGGGATTCTGAAGGTAAAATTCTCCTCCATTAAAATCTATCTGTATATAGAAACATGAATCATGAGTATAGACCTATTCCCGGTTGCTTTTCAATTGAATTACAAACATAGACCGACAGTACAGCATGCTGATATTCCCCCTAAACAGAACGACATAAAACCTATTCTCATTTCCTTAGAAATATATGTAATGCCGAGAGATAAATTTACTTTTTATCCTCAGGATATATTTAAAGATAACGTAATCACTCATCGATCAGCGAAAGAAAGTAATATATGGCTGGGCGGTCCAAACATGAAATACTGGGACCAGCAATTGAATTTCGCCGTATGGTGCAGCACTACTGGTTGTGGTATATCATTCGCCCATCTCTTTGATAAGAAATTTCCGCCACAAATACGTTCATTCTGTTGTTTTCATGTATACTTTACAATACGTCGGATCCTTCACGAAATTTCCGTTGCACTTCCAGACAAAGGTGTCTTCAAAGCCGGCAACAATCCGTACAATCTCGTCCAATATGAGCTTCTATGTACAAAATTTGGAAATATAAGTCCAATGAAGTCTGACTTTCATTATCGTGGCGGTAAAAATAAAGGTCTTGGTTATGGTTATGAATATTACACTAATCGTTGGCCCGTTCGACAGCCAAAAGCAATATACAATGGTCACGACTTTTTCCTCTCCTCTAATAATGTCTTCTATACACATACAATTTTTGGAAAGAAAAAACATGTACTGCCTGACAAAGACCGACCACATTATTATATCTTCCGAAATGATGGATCGGACGGTCAATACAATAGTTTCATTCCTCTGAAGGGAGACTCGCGACTAACAAAGGCAGGTCTCGCCTGCCTCAATGAAAGCCTTGAAGCCTGCGTATATTGCATACTCGGTGCACAAGCTAATATTCGTAGTACCATAGTGGGCGATACTGGCAGTGCAGAGCAAGTTCGAAAAGAATTCGGCGTTCTCCTCGAAGATGAAATTCGTAATACTGATAAGGTAATTAGTTATAGGTGATATCAAGACACAATAATAAATACTGGTGTCAAACTTGATATGGCCGTTTCGCCCAATTTACTTCTCTTGCCGTCTAAAATGGTCATTCTTTCGGGCCCTTCAATCGCAGGTTATAATAATGAATTGCACTACGCAACTGAATCTATGGTTTTCGGGGTGAATTTTGATATAAACACAGAAATTAAAGAAAGTGCTAAACATGAGATGGATGGAGAAGAGGATGTGAAGTAGAAGGATGCTGTGCCGCCTCGCAATGACACAAGTCGGATTCCCCTGACGCCTTCGGAACGGGAACAGAAGGCAGCAGATACAGTCGCTGTCACCAGCGTGGATCCTATTCATGAATATGGCAAAATTGGTTTGTTATCTTTAGCCATATTCATTACATTTATGTACAGTATATAGATCCCATGTATGCAACCATACCATTCAACATGATTGTAACTGGACCGACATATTCTGGCAAAACAGAATATGTAATGGATCTCCTCACCGGTCCGTACTTAGGGAAATTTAACTACATAGTTTTCTTTTGTCCGACATTCATGAACAATAAAACGTATAATAAAAGATTCATTTTCACCGATGATAATGTGTTTATATTTCCGGTCGGACTCGATGCTGTGGATGATACACTAGCCTTCGTACATAAGGAATTTTCCGACACGAACACTTTAATAATCCTCGACGACTGCGCATCATCCAAAAATAAGAAGAAGTGCAGTGATGTTTTAGTCAAACTTGGTTTCAGCGCAAGACATGACGGATTATCTGTCTGGGTTCTGACTCAACAATATACTAGTATTAGTAAACCATTCAGGGAAAACATACAGATGTTAGTACTATTTTACACACCTACCAAGACAGACAACAAGACTATTATAATAGAATATCGAATGGAGGTGTCAGAACGGGAGGTCACTTCCCTAATCAGACAATTGAAATCCAGACCATTTAGTAAACTAGTATTTCATTTACGGCATCCGTACGACCTAAAATTTTTCGTATAATATAGCTAATCATGGCTTCGCCCGAAGGCAATACCGAAGGCAACACCGAAGGAAGTCTAAGAGAATTATATTACAACCCAAAAACTGGTTTTGGAGGGGTACACAAAATTATATTTTTCAGCACGCGCCAGTGGACTAAAAGTTACTAAGAAAGAGGTGGAGGACTGGTTAAAAACTCAGCTAACTTATAATCTACATAAACCGGTACCTCGTACTCACGGTGCGATATTATTTACTATAGAGAGGTTATTTTGCGCCACGCCTAAACCAAAAATTCAAGATGCGGAAGAACTAGTCGACTTAGAAAGATTAGGCGAGATATATAAACAAATAAATGCTGCCAAAAATATTATAGTGGATTTTGATGAGCTATCATAGGATATTTTTCTTTTAAAATTTTTTTTAGGATAGTATATAGTACAGTTACGATGGGCGTGAAACAATATAAGATAAATCAATTGTCTGATATACTTAAACTCAATTTAAATAAGGGGTTACGTACTAAAAACTACTTATACACCATAGATTTAGTAGATGTAGAAAATTCTTCAGGCGACGGATTTGTTTTAGTAAACGCCTTCAGTGAAAAACAGAGAGTAAATTTTAATGATCTTAGAGAAGAATTAATAGAGAAACTGGAGGAAGTAATAAAGAAATGGGGGGAAACGGGGGGAAAGAACTTTCAGTTTATTCCAAGGAGATTTACTATCGAATACAACAAAAAGCCTCGCTTACGTACATCATTCAAAGGTGCAGAAAAAGATAAGGCAAGAAACAAAATATTATTATAATAGTGGATTTTAATGACCTAGAATTTTTTTAATTATTAGGATAGTATATACTATAAAGATTATTATAGAAGAGAATATTGACGTTAGGCGCCGCTTATGTACAGCATTCGATGAGACAATTTTACAAAAAGAATTTCCTGAAGTCAAGCGAGTCGAGGATATCGAAACGATCGATATCGAAGGTATGACCAAAATAAGAAAGATGTACTCTGTTTATGCAGAAATGGAAGTCAAATTAGTGGATCCCAAAAACGGTAATACACAAAATCGTACATTGCCTGTTAAATTAAAAGATACATACACAAAAGATTTAAGAGGATCGGAATCGGATATAAAACAACAATTAATAGACCGCTACGACCATATGCTCGATACAATTGAAAATGTTGAGGGTTCTGGTCTCGTTCTCGAGGAGATACTTAATTTTAAAGTAATTCTAGTAGAAGTTTTACTGGGGGCCGGCTCAGTTAAACTTCCGAGATGGTTAAAAAATAAGCATTGTGTGAGTGATCTTATTCTACCTTCTGACAGCAAGAATTGTTTTCAGTATGCCGTCGTTTCCAAGTATAAAGTTAGGTGACAAAAAGTTCCGTGAAAAGAAATGTGGTCAGACTAGAAAAAACTGGAAGACGTATGACAAATTTATGGCCGATTATTCTTTTGATGGAATACCATTTCCTACGCCCGCCGATGAGACTGTATTCAAGTGCTTCGAGCTGCAAAATACAGAGGTTAGGCTTCAAGTATTTCAGATCTACGAAAATGATCCCGATCCGTCCGGCATAACTGTGTTATATAGTGGCTATGGAGCTCGTCACGAAGGCGATAGGGATCAAATAGCAAATATCTTACTGATATTCGGCAAAGACGGCAGCCACTATGTACCAATTACTAAATTAAATCGCCTTATTAATTCTTACAGTAATCGTAAGAATAAGCGCAGACGGAAGTGTATTTGTATGGTTTGTAAGCGAGGTTTTGCATCAACAGAAGAATTAGAAATACATTAGGTATACTGTGGAACAGACACTGCTCAGCCAGTTTTTCCTGAGGAAGTGTGTCAATTTGAAGGGCATTAGAAGAAGGTGCCCTGGAAGGACATTAGAAGAAGGTGCCCTGCCCCAATGTCGTGTATGCAGATACTGAGGCAATTATTGAGAAGGCTGACATAGATGGCACCCACCGACACATGCCAATTTGTATTTCGTATGTTATGATTGAACGATGGCCAGGCAGTAAGCCGAACGTTTTTAGTAAAAGAACATTCACAGGTACAGATTGTGTTACAGATTTTCTAAAGGATATGAAGAAAAGGGCTGAGAATTATGCGAAATCTTATTATTGGAAAATAAAAAAGATGAAAGATAGATCTAATTACAACAATCCAAACTGTATTGCATGTGGAGATCAAGCCACACATCAGATAGTGAAGGATGAAGATACTTTTTATTGTGAAAAGTGCCGCCCATTGAAAACCATTCCTATATACTTTCACAACCTCAAGGGATACGATGGTTCTTTTATTTTACAAAAATACATGAAATCATGGATGTTGACGAACCAGAGCCAAATATCATAGCTAAGATGGGTAATGGTGGAATTATGTGTTTTATGAAATCATTTTTCTTTTACTCCTCATTTGTTGTCGATTGGGAGAGGAAGACAGTGCCACGTTTCTTTTCTATAAAGTTTATGAATAGTTTACAACTAATGAAATTTCCGCTCGATGAGTTGGCAGAGACAGTACCCAGATATTCAGCGGGCGAAAGGTTTCTTCCCGTACGAATATTTAGACTCGGTTGACAGACTGAAAGAGAACCAGCTCCCAGAGAGAAAAAAAATTTCATAGCGAATTAACGGAAGAGGATATCTCAGAGTCTAATTATAAACAAGCATTGAAGGTGTGGGATGAAGTGGAATGTCAGACGATTAAAGATTATATGGAATTCTATTGCAAGACCGATGTTCTCCTTCATTCGAATATATTCGAAAATTTCCGTGACACATGTTTAGAAGCATATAAGTTAGACCCAGCCCACTATATGTCAGCGCCCGGCTTGACATGGGATGCTATGTTACTTTACACAGGTAATGAATTTGATCTTATTCAAGATGCTGAGCAGATGACTTTCATTCAGAGGGGAATTCGAGGTGGTATCAGTCAGTGTAATATTCATTATTTACAGACAAATCATCCAGCTTACGCGACAGAAGAGATAGGCGGGAATTACGATCCGGAGAAACCGTTAACCGAAATAAAATATCTCGATGCTAATAACCTCTATGGATGGGCAGTGAGTCCAAAAATGCCAATGGGGGGACTTCATTGGATGACGAGGGAAGAGTGGTTAAAATGGGAAGGTGGAGCAGGCTTGGATTGGGGACCCGGCGCTAGATTTCAGCCAAGTTTTCTAGAAGTAGACTTAGAATATCCGGCCGAATTACATGAAGAACATTCCAATCTACCTCTTGCGCCCCATCATTACGAATTTCCAAGGCAGGGTAGTCGACTGATTACGCGTCTAATGGACAGAGAGAGATATGTCTTACATTATAAGTTGTTTGAATTCTATCTTTGGATGGGAATGCGACTGAAAAAGATTCATCGGGCACTTGCCTTCAAAGAGAAAGAGTGTCTCGCGGAATATATTGGCTTTAACACTCAAATGAGCACGGAGGGAAAGACAAAATTTGAAAAGAATTTCTATACGCTTATGATAATTAAATGTTCGGCAAGACAATAGAAGATGTTCGAAAGTACAGAGACTTTAAATTTGTTACGGACCGTAGTACCGAGAGTGGTCGTAAAAAGATTCAGAAGTATAATCCAAAGATGAAACATATAACTGACGTAACTAGTAAAAAGTATGGTGATTCCTGCGACAGTGCTCTACTGGAACTGAAAAGGGATAAATATGAATATAAAAAGCCAGTTTTCATTGGCGTGGCAGTGCTTGAACTTTCTAAGCTGTTTATGTATAAGTCACATGACAATTACTTTTGAAAGCAGTTCAAAGCAATACGATTAGCCTGCATAGATACTGACAGTTTTGTTTACAGTGTACCTCTTCCTTCTCCAGATACAACTTTCAATAATATAGTCCGAGAAGATGTAGAACAGAATGGTGAGAAGTCTATATATGATACTAGTGAGATGAAAAAGGAGATAAGAGTTCCAAATATTAATAAAAAGGTGATAGGTAAATTTAAAGATGAGTTGAATGGTGGACCTATTCTTGATTTTGTTGGCATACGCTCGAAAGTGCATGCTTATCGGACTCCAACTTCGGAGACGAAATTAAATTAAAGGGATAAAAGAAGTTTGTGTTGAAAAACATTTGAACTTTGAAGACTATAAGGATTTGTTTGAAACTGGGAAATTCCGAAGGAAGGAGACCGAGAATGCACATTTTGTACAGTTTGTATGGGAATGCCCTGGAGAAATCCATAGTATAAAGCGTAGTAAAATCATGATGGTGCCAAATGATATCAAACGTGTACAGTTATACAATCCAGACACGGGCGAATGGTTGGCAGAAACATGGCCGATAGGATGGAGTTCCCCTTTGGAGTTCCTAACAGAGTTAATTTTCATATACATTTAATCCGTATTAGCATATACCTATGCCCTGTATTGTGTCTGTACGGAGTTCAGTGACATGATTTATCATGTTGATTTGCATGTCAATAAAGTGATACGCCTTGTGGATTTGCATATGACAGGAATGATCAGCGCGTCTTTCTTTCATTCAATTGAATATTTGCATATGAAAAAGTGATACGACCTGTTGATTTACATAACAAAGCCTGATACGGCCTGTTGATTTGCATACTGGACTACTTACATGATGGCGCCCTAATCAAAACAAACCATGATGCGTCTATGATTTTGACTACGATATCATGTCGGATCTCCAAAAGTGGCAGGGTTTTGAAGCATAGGGAAGTGCGGGGTAACTAAATAAAACACATGTGTCGATATCGGATTAACCTGCTAGTAGTGCTACCAATTTGAACCAATTAAAGAGCAGAGCATCACAACGTAAGGGCACTGACAGATCAATGACAGACCAGCTGTTCCGTCCGTGCATAAGCACAGATGCGCAGACGACAAGCATAAGTGCTATCGGACATGTCGGAGAAACGGCAAATTCAAAAGCACAACTTTCAAAAATATCATGTATTCATGGTACATGCATTCTTGAAAATAATACCAAACACAACACTTGCATGTACCGTACAGAATGATTCGGTAGATATCCTACATGTTTGATGACAGAGTTCAAGCATTTCTCTGCTCAACCGTACCGTAAAATTATTGTCAATGAGCCAGCTGATAGATTACGTCAGACGCTAGTATATCAATCCGCCTTAGCAAGATGACGCAAATAAATGTAGTCCATTAAGAAAAACCACAGTAAAACGTATCATATTTTATTATACGAGATTTATTCATTCAACAATGTGGGCATAGGTATATGATAAAGAGGTTTTCGACTCGTGTGATGCGGCCCACAACCGCACTCGCAGCAATACGACCCAACCAAGAGGTGATATCGAGGGATAACCTCATAATGTCGCATGTATCGTTCTAGCGGCGGACTAAATCCTTCTTGTTTTTGTATTTCTAGTGCCTGATGAAATATGTCCTGAATAAGTTCTGAGGCGGTTTCTGTTGTTGCGCCTTTTTCTTGTTTTTGTGTAAGCAGCTGGTTATATTGAATGTAATAATGTTTATATTTCTCTCGCCTTTTTGATACTCCTGTTTTTCCTTGTATTACATCAATAATAACACCTGGTATAGGAGTTAAAGCTAAAAGAACTGGAACTGTCGGAATTGCTGCTATGACAGCAGAACTTACAAGGATTCCCTTAGTCACATTAAGAGCCATATCAGTTCGTCCCATTATTTTATAACTTCGCCGATATGCAGCGCCAGTTCTTTCGATATAGTCAGCTAACTGTTCAACGCTTTCAACAACTGATACGTGCATTTTTTTACTGTATATGTAAGGAATGATAAAAAATAATTGTAGTAATATAGAGAGACAATATGGCAAAAGGAGGAGAAGATATTGAACTCGAGAATTTCGATAATGCAAATTTAAATGATGATGATGACGTTGCTGCTACTGCTGAAACATCTTTTGACAATGAAACCTTTGCAAACCCCGACCCTTCCCAGGATAGCCCTCCGCAGTTGGAATTTTATACAGAAACTAGTCAGATGAGAGAAATTAGAATACAATTGGTTGACAACTTCATGAAATATAATAAGATTACTGATCCGGATGCACTAAGTGTATTGTTTACGGTTACTGAGATTAGGGATGGAAAGCTGTATTATAAAAACCTCAATCTGTCTAAAGATAGAAGAGGTGGATTTTATAAGCTCTCCACATTAAAGAGAGAAATAGGAGGACATGAATTTATTAGAGAAGTATTAGGGGGTTGCTCTAGCGCAGAGCCCGAATATGTGAGTTGTACATTGTATTCTGAAGATGTGAAAAACGATAAAATACCGGCTGAGAAGATGACACCAGACGACATGGGTATATACAAAGATGAACTGACATTCTTTCTGCAAGATGCTAGTGGTAATGCACATAAAATACAAGTTTTTGTAAATAAAATCGAAAAATGGAACAATCTAAACCCTGAATATAGAGCTATTAATGATGAATTAAGGATTGTGAATATGCGTATTAGCGAGCTTAACAACGAAAAAGTTAAAATAAGGCTAGAGAAAAGAGAAGTTGAAAAACAGTTAAAGGAAATTCCTGTAGAACACACCCAAGCAAAAGAAAAAGCCAAAAAACTACTAGCTGAACTTATAAAAACAGAAGCTAAAATTGTTGATCGAATTGAATATGAACATGGTAAGATCGGTGAGGCACGTGAAAGTCTGGCTACTACTAGGTCTCTTTGTGATGTAATTTCCGATCCAGAATTATCACTTAGGCTGAAGCTGACAGAATTATTTAAACGAAATGGTATTACGATCGCTGCAATACTTACTGCCTTTGGAATGGCAATATCAACAATTGCCCTGGCCGTAACTAAAGGAGGACGAGGAGGGGCAGCAGGAACTGGAGCAAACAATGGTTCAGGTCTGCACAAATATGCACAAAAGCGAAAGAAGTGTAAAGCAATTTGGTGAATGGTTAAAAACCTTGGCCACAAAAAGTGCTGCTGCAATACCAGGTTTACTCGGTTCACTCGGTTTTCTATTAAAAACAGCAGGATCGGTGGTCGGATTTGTTGGAGAACAGCCATGGATATTTTTAACTGGATTAACATTAGTCATTATAAATAAAATTATGTATTAATATATTACCAAGCATGTTTGGTGACAAGAATATTACAAAGTTTCTTTCTAAAAATAAAGACCTGTTTGGTTTCTCTGTCGAATTGGAATGGTGCAAACTCCGACGAGTAAATCGACATATCCATCGAGCAAATCCAGGTGTCCGCCTCAAAGATGATAATCTATATCATAACATATTAGCTTTCGTGAAGGAATGTCAAAAGACTAACTTGTTTAAGCAACTAGAATTCATAAACGTCTTTCAGGAGGTTGATGATGACCAAGAGTGTCACATCTACAAGAATATTGGGTTCTTCGACTTATTCGCGACACAGGTAATCAGTTTATCTTTCAGTCAGATGGAAATATTTATGTGAAGATGTGATTTATTTTTTCTTCTGAGTTACTATATAAACGAAGTGAAACTTAAGATGTGATTTATTTTCTTTTTAACTATAATCTTTTCTTCTACGCTACTATATACATCACACGAAAATGGGGTACGATAGATCATTATTACCGAATTTCAGCAACCGAATATCGCAGGGAAAGAAGTCAAAAGGAACTCATCATGTGGCTCATAATCCAAGTGAGGCAGATCCAGGCCAGACACTTATCATACGATGTCCAAAGTTAGAAAGCGGAGTAGTACTAGTTCCAGATACTTTTGACCTGGTTTTTGATCTGGAAGTAATGGGTCACGAAGATAACCGAGTAGTACAAAATGTTGCAAAAAATATAATCAAGCGTATGGTTCTCACATTTGAGGGTCAGGCACTTTTCAATTTGAATAAATATAACCTTATTGAATGTTATCGTGATCTCTTTAAACATAAAAAGGAGAGAACAAACATGACACTGTACGGAATTCAGAACGAAAATCTAAGAAAATTGAGAAGTGGCGCGGCCAATGCAGATGCCGCTGTCGTGGATGATAGTTTACTTTTTGATACATATAAAACAAAATATGCTATTCATCTGTCTCATCCCCTTATAACAGGCCATGGGGTTGCATATCCATCAGCGTTAGGAAGTCATATTGAATGGGACATTACGCTTGCACCCACCTCCCAATTACTTGTCAGTAATCATGTTGTTACACCCAATTATAAATTAAAAAAACATTCAAATGGAATATGAATCAATCTCTGATCAAACACTCGCGATGTCAACTGCTGGTTATTACAACAACGGTAAAAGTTACCTTTACGAACATTTACATTATTTTAGAACAATCCCATTCAAAGAATCAACCACGGTAATCAATGAAAATATAAATGTACCACGGCGTAGCATGAGAGGTATTGTTATACTCTTCACTAAAAATCAAAATCAGTCAGAACTTAATAGCGAACTTTTCTTTAATCCATCCATTGAATCTGTGTCTGTAATGATTGAGGGCATTGCAAACAAAATATACGCACAGAAGATGTTACCAAGACAATTTAGGACAGAAACAAGATGGTATTTTGCTGAAGATAAGGATTGGTGTGAAATTGATATAGATGAGGTTGATTATTTGAAAAATAAATTCTGTCTGTTTATTGATGTGCGTAGTTTTAAAGATATTGAATTTCATGGAAATGGTCTAAGAGTAATGAACACAAAAGATGGTATACAACTTGAAATAATAAAAAAAGATGCATCAGTGAAAGGTGTCGACGCTTGAGATGATAATATATTTGCTCATGTTTATGTTATCAGTGATGCAAAGGTCTCTGTTGAAAATAGTAAATTAAAGTCTATACTATTTTAGTTAACTCTCGAGTTCAGAAATATCCTACCGAAACGGTTCCGCAGAAAATTTTCATGAAAACTGTAAAATGTCGGACTTGTAACATGACATCACAGGCTGCTAAGCAACACTCGAAGCCTATCGGAACGGGAAAGTCCTACTGGAAAGCCCCTGCTGGAAAGGTATTGCACAACATCGTTCCCCTTCGAAACCCGTTCCGGTAGGGTAGGAACTATGTCTGTTGTTCTTTGGTTCTGTTGAAAATGGGAGATGCATAAAGATTTTTTTCAGAATGAAATGTCTTGCACATCATGTCAAAATATAGGGTACCACATCTTAAGGAAAGCATACAAAATGATGATGAATAAAAAAGTGCATGTGCCACTGTATTACACATTCAAGAGGAAAACGTGTTTCAAATAAAAATTTACCATGTTCCAAAGTGATTCTGTACAGTGAAACATTGACAATTATCTCCACGCTCACAGGCACTGTTGCGAAGATTAATGTACATGTGCAGGATTCTAAACTTTGCCTGTAGGGACAACTTCGAAATACAGTAAATTTTCCATCATGTTCAAACTCACATCGGACAGCACCCAGTCACCTGGCAAAGATGCCACAGCCAATCCAAATGTCAAAAGCTATGTGTTTTCACTTGTTCCCAGATGTACTTACTGTCAGTTTTTCCATGTAGTGTACACTACAGAATTTTGAAGAGTGTTGAGAGCCCCACAGTTGGTGTCTAGAACGGGAATACAATTTTTGTCAAAAATCAAATGCCAATATTTGTAAATATTACTATACACATGTGTCACAACATTATGTGACATATTTATGGTATTATATAGCACTGCAGCATAACTTTGTTAAAGGGAAACTTAAGTCCAGAGAATGTCACCATTTATCCCTTCTAAAATCAATCTTGAATAAAATGCAACTCAAATTTTGCCACATATTTGCAAGCGCCAACGACTACGGCGTTGAAGTAGACGACATTTATGAAAATGAGCTCGGAATCCCATCGGCGCGAAAGGGCTCGTGGAAGGAGCGTGCTTGACATCATCGGCGATACACGAATGAGTGTGACAGCTTACCGTAGCATTGGAGTCTATGACTGTAGTAATGTAGTTCTGCACGTTACAACGTTTTAATTCTCAGTAGCATGAAAAATGAATCAACTGTTGTGCAGTTGTGTGCAAAAATGACTCAAGGAAGAACAAAAACGGTGTTAGCTTTTACCATTTTCCCACAGAACTGCTTTTCTGAAGACAGTGGCTAGAGAAAGTCGAATGAGTCGGATGTAAGAGGGCCTAAAATGTTAAAAACTGGCAAGATACAAAGTTATATGCTCAGCAACTTTCAAAGATGATTTTCTTTATAATGGATTTCGGGACTCTTATGTCGATACAAGACGATACTACACAATGTGGTTTGTATCTTGACATGCTGAGTCAGCCTACTATGACCGTTTTTAACCAAATAAACATTGGCAATTTCGGGACTATTTGAAAACGAAACTACACAAAGCACCTCTTATCACGACAGCCCGGGTCTGCAAAATCGCCGATATATACCCGATAAATATGGGCGATTTCGGGATTATACCTGGTAATATTGATACTAGAAGATGCTAGAACGACTTCCTGCCTATCGTGTCTCGGCATGCTGAGAAATAGCTGATATTTACCCTATGAATATCGAATACGATTGGAATTAGCTAGGGATAATTGGATGGTGAAGTAATGCCGATTTAATCTACAAATATAATCTCATCTGCTTTTCTTTTTTATATTACACACTTGTTTTTATGAGTTATTTCCGATACTGCAACATTCAGCTATACGGCACCAAACACTTGTGAGAAATTTGAAAAATATGAAAATCCAATTATCCGAAATTAGTTCCAATCGTATTATCGGCCATTGCGAGACTCTAATATAGATACCAGACGATCATACTAGATTAACTTGCACTGTGTCTCGGCACGCCGGGTCTGCAAAATCACCAATATTAACCCTATAATACGATGGTTTCAATCGGGCTCGAACTCACAACATATGGTACCCAATCACCTAGCGGAGAAAGAAACAGACTAGACCGGTCGGCTAAATCCCCAATCTCAAAAAAAGATAGGTTCAATAGCCGACCTAAAGTTGTTACAATTCTGACTGCGCCCTTTCCATTCACCCCAGAGTTCGTGAAACATTCACGCTCGCACAAACACTATCATACATCGCACACAAACTTTATCGAAGCAAAGCAATGAATACATCGTTTTACTGGGCGGAAGATATTGGCAATTTCGGACTTTAACTCTGATATATTAGACGATACTTTGTCAAATCTTGGGTAAATATCTGATGTATATCGTAGATTCATCACCTAACAGATCTGACCACCCGACTACCTCTGTCCAACTCTTAGTTCAAAATAGCATCCATGGTAGGAAGTCAACAATCCTGCACGTCTACATTATTTTTAAATCATTCATACAAGAAATACATTTTTTTACATTTAAAGCATTCGGTTTTAGCATTCCAACTTTTCCCCACACAGAAACAGGGCAGTTTGGATTATTTATACCTATCTTAATCCTACTGTTCGTAATGTTTATGTCATACACACTTCTATCGCACACTTTTAACACCTTTCCTGGGTTCTTGAACCCGGTTGGTCAAAATTGGCTGTTCTGGCCTTTTTGATCACCCCTCTTAAAATGCTTGGATAGTTGACTTGGAAAACAATTGACATTAAAAGTTTCATTAGCAATTAAGCCAAACACTGGAAAACACAGAAAACATGGCTCATTATGCGTTCTCAGTAGGTGAAAAAGTTGAGGCCCTCGATGACTGTTACTGGTGGACAAAGGGTGCAGTGAAGAAAATAGTTGAAGTTGAAGAAGGACCGTGTCAGTATCTTGTCGGGTTCAATGGTTGGTCAGCAAAATGGGACAGAATTGTCGATGAAAATGAAATAAGGCCGCCAACAAAAGTAAGTAGTACCTGACACTTTCAAAACGGTATTTATGGTGGAATTCTGGAGCATAGGCTAATTTTCCAAATCTACACACATTTAAGAAACTGCTCGCGGTCACCCATATAATGTGGTATGGACGTTGTACTTGTAGAGATGCAGTAGCATATGCGCTTGGTGAGATAGTGTGCATGAATGAATGTATTTCGCCGTTGGGAAACGACACGATCACATTTCAATTGGACATGTGTACACCCTATATTCGAACGACTGATCGAGGCACAGCACAGGCTGGTGTTACACTCGCCCTGCGTACAATGCAGAATCCTGTAAACAGAAATCACTCTGTTTCCATGTACATAAGACCTGACTTTTCCCACTGCAAACGCACGTACGCGTACAGAACACATGGCATAATACGCAGGGCTATAGGGCCCTAGCTCTGCGTACAGGTCTGTGTGTTCACGGCGTTGCACGTCCGCGGCCTCCACCACAGCTGTGCAGCGCCGTGAACACACATACCTGTACGCAGAGCTAGGCTATAGGGTTACACCTTCGGTACACGAAACAGACACGGTTTTGACACCGGTCCGTACTATCACTACACAATGGCCTTAAATATCCTCTTTCAAGTTTCAACAAAACAAGTGGTGAGACAAACAAAATGTAGTTCTGTGGTT
>LD343639.1:70156-82531 GCA_001465055.1 Ptychodera flava | reverse complement strand
TCGTTTTAAAACTTTACCATTACTGCCAGTGTGGCGATAAGTTGTACAATTCAGAAAACAATAGGCTGGAAATGTCCAGGCCACATATTTATCGCAGGCTAGTGCCGATCGTACCAGTTGAATGACTTTAATTTACAGGTCATTTGCACGTTTATTGGCCATTGTGGGAGGAGACTCACAGTCCAGTTGCTGTGATGTACTTTAAGAAAAATTAAGACGTTTACAGGAAAATTCAGTTTACGCTACCCTCGGCTTTTCCAGTAACCGCGAGTTACTGGTAGTGGTAGCCTGCGGTAACTTATGCACTCAAATACGATCACGGACGTACCACGCACATACAAATACCACGATAGTAAGCTTACGATGTTGTGTGGGCCGCTGTGTGCATGTTTCATTCACAGCGTTACCGACAAAATATCACTGCACACGGGCACGAGCTTTAATAGGCGGCTTCAAATTGTCCCTTTCCAATGAACGTTAGTGTTGTATTTGTAATGACATGTGTGGAACCAACTAATTTGTCATGCTTTGTAAAGAGTAAGTGACATGTGTGGAACCAACAAATTTGTCCGCATGCTTTGTAAAGAGTAATTTTAATTCATTGCTCTTGTGGGGGGGGGTTGTCAACCTGATGTAATCGCAAATACTCAGATTTCCATCTGGTATAAGTATGTTCGTAAACAAGAAAAGTAAACTCATGAATTTTAATGGACGTGGTGGCCATGACCAATTTGCAGCCAGATTGGTCATGGCCACCACGTCTAAGTCTGTGTGGGGAAAAGTTGTCATGAAGGTAGCAATGAAAGATCGCCGGGTCACCTAGGCTTAGTGTCTCCAATCCCAGTCGGGGTCTCTACAAGCACAGTGACACACGCCACCACAGTGCCTCGGGACCGTGCCTCCACGGAATCATACAAAAAACAAAAACAACCAGGATATGAACTTATATGTGTGCTTCTTTCCATTATAACATATCTTTGTTCAAATTGGTAAGGTTTGAAATCAGTCGATGAAAAGTAATAGTTGATGCCAGAAATATCGCCGTCCGAACTCTCCACAATCGTCTTACGAAGGCGCCGAACTGTTCACAGTACTCCCTTAGCTGCAAGCTCCAATCGTCAGTATCGCCGATGACGTCACGCACGGTCCTCCCATGAGCTCTTTCGCGGCTATTGAATGCAGAGCTCATTTTCACTTTCGTCTACTTTAAATTCTCTTTTCGTCGCGTTGTAGTCGTCATCGCGTGCAGTAATGTTGCAAATTTGAGCTGCACTGTATTCAAGGGTTCTATCAGAATGGATAAATGATGAAATTCGCTGGACTTAGGTTTCCCTTTAATTACCGAACCGAAGGCAACACATATTTGTATAATTCATTGCTTCCATTCATTTATTTCATCAGAACTGATTTTTCAATCGTTTAATCACTGCAATTATTTAATTTCCACATATAATATTTTAATGTAGGTCTGTTGCAGTTTGATTTTCCAAGAAAAGGGATATGAATAACTTGCCATTCTCGAACACATTTTGTAATCTGGGTTAATGCCAGGCTAGGATAAAGATGACCAATTAACGTTGAAATCTGCAATCTATGGTATTGCATTACTCACGTCATTCCCTCTGCATTTGCTTAACCGTTTAAATGACATCAACGTTTGCATACGTCAAGGTCATTACATTCACAAAGAGCTGCTAAAACCCAGGTTCTCCCATTAGTTTTTTATACAGAAGCAGACAATTTGTACTACATTTTCATAATTCGTTTACACATATTTGCATAAAATTGCACAAGTAGATGGTGCATCTAGGCAGAGTCGCTTGTTGTAGAGGGAATGTGATCGAGCTTAACTTTTTGCTTGGTACAAGGGGGCCTAGCACAATCAAAACAAGCGTACAGTAAACCCAATTTGTGTTCTGACGGGGGTGAGGTGGCTGTATTTTAATTACTGTGTGCAATATTCACTACATGACTTTATATCTACATGTTTTTATATATTGGAAAATACGACGCTATACTGTTCGGTGGGTACATATATCAGGCCAGTGCAGTGCGGCACCGGCGCTACACCAGCATTCTTTTGAAAAACTCGTGGTTCAGTGCATGAGTAAAACAATGTAACAATCATTTTGGATACACTGTTTCAATTCATTTCAATCTGATGGTTGCGTCATTGTCGACTTGGTAGAAAATGTGTCAAAAAGGAAAGACTTGCAGGTGATTCATCAGATTACAAAGATTGGGTGTGTAACTACATTGTTACAATTTGTTGCCATTTCATAGCGGCATAATTATCAAACATAGGTAATACGGTCGAAACCATCGTTTGTTTCACGCGTCCATCAATGTTAGACATAACACAGCCTTGAAGTTATCAACATACCGACTTTATTCTGCAACTTCTGTGGTCAGACAACAAATTCTACATCTCTGGTGTCCACTGTCACTGTTACAGGGCCCGTGAAATTGCTGTCCGCCAGTTGCGCACTTTCAATTCCATGTTCCACCAAAAAACACTTCCATACTGTACCTATTTTATATCGTGAATACTGATATTCGTCTCAGACAAAGCTGCGATTCTAACAAAGATATTCGCGTGCAGCTTAAAGGGAATTTAGTGTATCAGTAAATGAATGATTTTACTATCAAAATATCAACGATTGAAAGTTTAAATCAACGAATATTAATTTGGCGGAATATGAGCGAACAGTGGACTGATATTAAACGACTACATAAACAATGATATCGATGACGTAATGTTCTGAGTCCGCACTTGGCAGCGTGAGAACGTAGATATCAGCGACAAATCATTTTGCGTTATGTAAATTTAACTTTGAATGCTCATTGAAACAAACAAAATTGCATGGCTGTATTTTGGCCGTAACACGCCGCCCCCAAAATGCGTCCTTAGGGGTAAGCATTTCCAAAGTATTACAATATTTTCAATAAACTATATACAAACGACAAACATTTAGATGTATGAATTTAGTTTTTGAACAAAAAAATGTTTAAATTTGGATATAAACACTTGCAATAATTAGCATCGAACTGCGACTGTCTCAAGTCTGAAGAAAGATGTACTGTTCATCAGTCCTCTTCCCTTGAAACTTCTAGTACAAAGATCTTCGCTATGGGTCTTCACACGTTGTCCGCATATGCAGTTTTAACTTCAACCGATCTCACAGCTCCATCTCTGGCATGGAAAACCCTCTTTACTCGAGCCAATGGCCAATGCATTCGAGGCTGTGATTCATCAAGGAGGATAACCACATCACCAACCTGGATGTTTCGTTTTCTGGAGATCCACTTTGAACGATTTATCAAAGTAGGGCAATACTCCTGAACCCAACGGCGCCAACACTAATTTACCACAAACTGCACATGTCTCCAGCGTTTTCCATAGGCATCCCTAGTACCAAAACCACTTGATGGCGACATTTGGCCTTCACCAGCACGCAACAGGTCATTTGTTGTCAATACAGGCGCGTCTTTACTGTCATCTGATACAAGTGTAAGTGGACGACTATTTACCACATTCTCTACTTCTGCAAATATTGTATCCAGTATTTCATCATCCAGTACTTGATTTCTTAGCAAGGATACTAGGATGGATCGCACAGTGCGAATTTGTCGCTCCCAGATTCCTCCAATATGTGAGGCAGTGGGTGGGTTGAATTCCCATTCTATCTCACGGATTAACAATTCTTGTCTAGTGCTGTTACTATCATTCCACTTCTTGATTGATTCTCTCAGTTCTTTATTCCCTCCAACAAAATTACTGCCATTATCCGAGCGGATCTTCTTTGGTTTACCTCTCCTCGCAATAAACCTAATTAAGGCATTGATAAATGAATCTCCATCCATGGAATGTAGCTTTTTGATATGAATTGTTCTCATGGTCAAACATGTGAACAGACATCCGTATCTTTTCTCTTGTGACCGCTCTCTTTTCACAAAGAATGTTCCAAAACAATCAACTCCTGTGTACGTGAAAGGGGCACATTGTGGAGTGACTCTGTCAACTGGTAGACCTGCCATTCTTTGCTTTTGCAAGTCTCCCTTTAGACGCTTGCAGACGACACATCCTCGCAAGATCCTTTTCACCAATGGTCTCGCCTGAGGAATCCAATACTTCTGATGGAGCATAGCCATTACAAATTCTCGACCACAATGATGAGATTCCCGCACATGAACATTTCTGACCAAATGCTCTGCAATATGATGATCTCTTGGAATGATAACTGAATGTTTGGCTGCGTCTGCTATTGGCACCCTTTCTAATCTTCCTTTGATTTTCAGCAAGCCATCTGCATCATAGAATGGCTCCAATCTGTATAGACAACTTTTCTTGGTAATTGGCTTTCCCAATTTCAGACATTGTATCTCTGAAGCGTAATTTATTTTCTGGATGTACGCAATGATAGCTTTCTCAGTAGCCACTATCTCTGCCACAGTGAAAAACCGTTTCATTTTTGGTTTTCCATAGCTTAACCATCGACCAAATCTTCTATACCACACTATAGCCTTACAAAGCCGGAACCATTCAGAGAAGTAATGCAGCAGTTGATTTGCTGGGTCTTCTAACTTTACTACCGCAATGCATGCTTTAGTTTCCCTTTTCACCTCACTGTCACTGTCCAACATAGTAGGGCTATATACTGGCACTAAGAGCCAACTATGCTGATTCACTTAGGACCCTCATGCCATCTACGTCTCTCCAACATAGTTGTTGCCGTTAAACCCCTTGAAGCATCATCAGCTGGGTTATCTTTGGAGCTTACATATCGCCACTGTGATTGATTTGATCCGTCATGGATTATGGCATGCCTGTTTGCTACAAAGGTTTGAAACCTTTTGGTCTTACTCCAGATGTAATGAAGAATAGTTGTGCTGTCAGTCCAGAAAACTGATTCCTCTAAAGACATCCGAAGCTCGCCTCCGATAAGACTGTCCATCCTTACAGCTGTCACTGCCACGCACAACTCCAGTCTAGGAATTTTTATCTGATGTATGGGAGCTAACCTTGATTTGGCCATCACAAGAGCACAATGTACTTTGTTTTCGGCGTTTTCTATTCTTAAGTAAGAAACAACACCATAGGCATCTTCTGAAGCATCACCAAAATGATGTAGTTGCCTATGCGTCACTTCGCCAAATCCTTCTGGTATCAGACATCATGGTACCTTTAACTTCTCCAACTCAGGCAATTCCATCACCCATGTTTTCCACTTCTGGGAGTTAACAGGGTCGATATCATCATCCCAGTCCTTTCCGTGTTTATACTCTTTCTGAAATATTTCCTTTGCCTGAGGCACATAAGGACATACAAATGCTAGTGGGTCATATACGGAACTGGTAATTCTCAGAAGTCCACGACGAGTGAAGACCTGAACCTTTTGACGTATTTTGATACCAAACATATCAGTTTCAGTATCCCAGTGAGTACCCAATGCAAGCTCCACTGGCAAAGTATCTCTGTCTAAATCAAGATTCTTCACCTTCTTGGCTCGATCTTCAGGTGGCACAGATTGTATGACCTTCTTCCTATTAGAGGACCACTTTGTCAGACAGAAACCTCCCTTGAATAGTTACTCACTCAGACTGACTATCGTTTGTTCAGCCTTGTCATCTGAATCCAACGACCCAAGATAGTCATCGACATAAAAATCTTTGTTCACTGAGTCTATCACTTTAGGGGCAAAGTCTTGCATATAGTCTTCTGCTGTCCTCCTAAGAGCAAAACCGGCACAGCTTGGACTCCAAACACCTCCAAAAAGGTGAACTGTCATTCTGAAAACTTCTAGTTCAGAATCAATCTGTCAATCTTTCCACCCCAGAAATCGCAAGACATCTCTATATTTGTTGGGTACTTCAACTTGAAGAAACATGCCTTCTATGTCTCCCATGATAGCGACTGGTTTTTCCCTTAAGTGCAATAATACTCCTATCAAGTTATTGGTAAGATCAGGACCCTGAAGTACTTGCTTGTTCAGGGAAGTTCCTTCATATTCTGCAGCGCAATCAAAAACAATCCGAAACTTATCTGGCTTATCAGAATGAACCACATTATGGTGTGGCAAATACATATCCTTCTGGTTGATTTATCTGATCTTGAGATACTCGCTCTGCATAACCTTTGTCAATTAGCTCTTGAATACCTTGTTTGTACTTCTGATGTAGCTCTTTGTCCTTTGCCAGTCTTTTCCAAAGATTCTGTAGTCTCCTTTCTGCTAGTTTCCAATTGTTAGGCAATCTTGATGTCGAGTCAGTAAATGGAATATCCAAATAATCATGTCCGTCCTTCATGGAAACAGACTCATTCCAAATCTTTATTGCCCTCTTGTCATCTTGCAAAGGGTGTGGTTTTGACTTGGCTAGAATTGGCCCACTATATAACTTCCAAAACTGCTCCACCTAAGATTCCAAATGGTCATATTTGCTTCTTAAATCTGCCTTAATGAAGTTGCTCACTACAGACTCATCTGATGATCTTGCAATAGGTTCATTTACCATCCAACCCAGAACAGTTCTAGTTGCATAAGCTGTGTATATTTATCACCAGATTTTCTGTTGTTGTTATATGGACAATGAGTCTGAAATAAAGTCTATAATAATAATAATAACGCTCATCAAGTCGGCCATACCTAATCTCTAATGGGATGAGTGCGGCAGGAACATCTTGACCAATGAGAATTGGTATATTGTTTAAATCATGTTGATTTAACTTGAGATCTCGCAAGTGACTCCGTTTGGCAATATCACCATTCACCACATTTCCCTTCAATGTCGGAAATGACTGTATGGCATAAACTCTAGGCAGGTTGATTATCTTCCGTGTTTTATGCCGACCTGCTGTTGAAGTAACTTTTAACTGGACTTCGACAGCAGCAAAAGTCTTGTCCTCTCCAAGAGTTTCCAAGGACAAAGCAGTTTCTTGACCCTTTAACTGCAATTGTTCTGCTAAAGCGACTGAACAAAATGTTCTGTTACTACCATAATCTACGAGTGCTCATGTCTTGATAAACTTGTCTTGTCCCTTTCCTGTTATATAGACTGGTAAAGTAGGCAGAGCTATCTTTGCTGAAAGTGTATCACGCTCTGATTGCCCACAAGCATAGCTTTGTGCTTCTTTCTATACCTTCTGGTCTCGATTATTGCTTGGCCCTACAGTTGATTTTGTTTCAGATGCCGATGAAGCAGAGATGAAACCATCATGAAGCAGGACTGCATGTTTCCTACCACAATTCTTTACAGGAGAAACATTAATTTCATGAATGAATTCTGAAAATACCTATGCAATAATAAATCATATACGAAAACACAGTCAACAGCCTAACGATTGTTAACTCGTCATTTCATAAAAATTAGAGGGAAACTCAGAAAAATAAAATGATAGAGTTTTAGTTAACCTTCATGAGTTGTGTTATTTCAAATATTGTAAGAAATTACAGCGAAATGAAAAAGTTAAACCAACGGGATTTTTCAGATATATTTATCATTTTACGGCACGGCGAATAAGCTCGATTTCCCGTAGAAAACAATGGCGTCTAATACACAGAACAGATTGTACATTTCTCGCCGGTTCAAATTCCTCAATTTTGAACGAATAATGATGAAAATTGGCATGGTGATCCTTTGATTAATATACAAAATTCCTATTGTTTTAGATTTTTGAATTTCTTCACAAAAATTGTTTTACTTGCATTTTATTTATTCCGATCACTGAAATATACTGTTGCCGTCAATAATTAGGTGATCTGACGGCGTGTACATATGCAGAACAAGGGTCTTAAATTGACGCATTTTAATCAATATGCGTCTCGTACGTTGTACAGACTAAATGCATGTCATGTAGTTGTAATTTACACAAAGTTTTGGCGAATATCAAAGATAAAATTCCAGTAAATTTGAAAAAATAACACAGAACGGAGGCGAACGGGCACAGACACTCCACTGTAACCGTGCAGTGAAGGTTATATTCTTTTATCGGAAATTGATACACTGTTGTCGTGCTCACTCGCAGGTCGTTCGCAGCTCACAGTGGCGCGAAACTTGGGAAAAGTACGTCAAAATGTGCTGAAACATGAACGTATCGCCAAAACTGTAAAGAGTGTCGGCGATCCGATTTAAGTATACGAAACCAACGGATAAGTTGATGTTATGCTATATAAGTCAATATATACGGGTAATGTGCACATATTCAAGATGTGACCTGAATGCATTAGCTGGTACGCCAGCAGATTTCGATCGATATTTTATTGAAAATAAATTGATACAATATTTGCTGTCGTCACTAGCAACCGGCCGAAAGCGCTCTCAGGTAGAATATATGCTTCGCGGAATACGAAACATTCAGGCACAGTTTCATCCCGCAGTCCAGTTTTCTTTTCTTTTTTTCTTTGTTTAATTCTTAACTTTGTTGTTTTAGAACTATTGATGCAACAGTTACTGTGTTTTATCACTGGCTGCTTTATATTTCTGCTTTGTTTTTAGGATTTTTGGACATGCAAACAGGGATACCAAGAATAGCTGTTCTAATGAGTGTGTAACACCAAAAAAGCTATGACGCGCAGGTTATGAAATGACATACGCGGTGACCAGAAACGATCTTTTTTTGGCCATCGGTGATACTCAAAAGTTTGGGTAGACCTATTGACGACTCATTTCACTCAGACTTGTACGCAAATGTTGTCAGTCATCATGGCAACGACCCTGACCTTCTCAGCACGACTAGACATATTGTAGCAGGGCTTAAAATAGACCATGGGCTTTCTGTAGGGAGGAGGTGTACTGTCTGTGATTGATACATTATGATCAAAATGCAATTAAAATGCGTTTTAATTGGCCATCATGTCCTATGCCGGTCATCACTTGAGATATTGAAACTTGGTTGCAACGCTTCACTGCACGGTTGTCCTTGTAATTTGTATAACAAACTCATAATCTGGCCTTACTCATGATATTGTGTCCAAATGGATTTGACTGCAATTAAGCTCCTTCCAAAGTGACGGACCCGAAATGACACGCCAACTACTAGCTGAATTTTGTCATGGTCTTTGATAGTCCGTGTGAGCTACCATTTCATGGATTTTGGTAGCCCAAGGAAAACGTTGGTAATCTGTGGACGCGGGACTACCGCTAATTTCGAGCCCTGTGTTGGTACACTCTAGACCATCTAAGCTAAGGGACATAAAACTCAACAAACCGGAAGCCATTTTCAAAGCTAAAAGCCACATGCATAAAAATGTAAATGCTCTATTTCATCATTTGCGATCTGAAAAAGGACTACGTATGCGAGCATATCACTCAATAATTATCAAATTGGTCGTCTGTACAATCGATTCATTACAGCAAACAATTGGTAGATTCCTCTGTGATTTTTTCTTGGACAGACTCTACGGATACCTTTACACATTATGTTTCTTCTGAGCTGCTATGGATGAAATGAAATCACTAAGGGTTGGTTTTCTCTTGACATGATGATACTGATGCAGATTGTGACAGACTGAATAGGCATATTAGGTGCAATCCCATTTTTAACCCCCAAATATTTTTGCGCCGTCCACCAGCAGCCATCATGATTTAGTTGAATGGAATACATGTTACTGCTTCCCCCTTTTTACAAATTCCACACAACGCTGTAGTGTCATGTACTTGTCAACCTTGTAGATATAATGTAAGTGTGTTAATACGTTTGCAATGTCGGACGACAAAAATAGGCTGGGTCAGGGGAATTAAACGCCACTGGTATAAGGTCAAGGGTGGGACGTGTGAAATAATTGTGTATTCATACAAATTGAAATGATTAATATTTAATGATATTGTAAATCAAAGAAGCTACAAGTTATGTGTTAAATGCACATTAGCTGCAACTTTTGGCATTCATGATTCTATATTTAGATTAAAATCAGTTTATGCAAATGTTCTTACCGAGAGATGCTTACTCAAGAACATAATTATCCACTGAGTATGACCGCATGGGAAGGTGCCTGTAAGACAAATAAAATATGGATGCTGCACCAAATATGGCCACCTGGACTATACATCTGCATGCTAAACAGTGTTAATAGTGCATGTATAGATTTGAATTTTTACAAATGCAGCATGGCAAAACCCTCTGAAAGGATAGGAAAGCGATTCATTCCACTTTGACAAAAAAATTTCCGTTTTTCACATTACATGCCAAGATTTTGAAAATGGACGGAATGAACAGAAATGTGTTCAATTTCTTGCCTTTTGTGCCACAAGTAAACGTTGTTGAGGCACAGTTAATGACCATATTGTTCAATTCGCAGATTGCAAATGTCTAAGGAAATTGGTGGTACCTTAAGGTTGTACAAATTTCGCAGAGTTGTAGCTCATGGGCCTTTAATCTCTCCTGCTTTTGTGTGATAAATTATTGTATAGAAATTGACCAGTCAGAACATTTTGCCAGTGATTTTGATAAGGTCGCGGGTAACAATCATAATCTCGTGGTTGGATCAATAGTGCCCCGATGAGAACGACGGCTTCGCACGCCACCCTCCTGCCTTCTTCCCCATGATCTTTTCACACATACCAACCCCAACACATTGATATCTTTTTAAAAATACTAACACAAACTTTTTATTCGACATTATGATTATTGAGAATCTTGAGTTTCAGTGTACCTTTATTTGCAGGCACCTGATAAACTATTGCTCAGTCACAAATGTCTGAAAAAAACAAACAAGTGAACCTTGCCACACTTATATGGTCTCTTCCTTCTGCCACAGACCGCCTTTGTTTCTCTGCAAGCTCCTTATGATTTTCTTTATTTGTTCAAACATCATCCTGCTAATTAAATTGAGAAATAAATCAATATTACACTTGGCAAAATGCTTGATTTACAACAATATATACACATATACTGATTGTGTATATGTGTCAAATACGTAACGTATACACGTACGTATGCTAATAAAATGCAAAACTACAGTGTACACTTAGTGTGCAATAATCTGCATTACGTATACTCATGATCTGCAAAGAAATAAACTACGCATATCAACGAATTGGAATGTTCCATATGCAAAGATGTACGTTGCGTATGCAATTAATATTGTGTTCAGTATACGTTTATATACGTAAATATGCTAAGCACATATCAAGCACTTTGTCCAGTGTTACAGCTCATGATATCAAAAATATTAGCTTTACCGATATAGCTGCATGCTCCATGCTCTCTGCGAATAGCAGTACAATATGTACTTTGGTTTCTGCCTACTGAGAAAACATAAATTTGCATTCAAAATAAAAAAGAACATGAGAGGGTGAAGATAATTCCTAGCATGCCAGACATTAGCACAAAGTAAACAGTGCCATCATCTCGTGAAACGTCAATTTACCATCATGTACCAACTATTGTATCACCCAAATATGTAATAATTAACCCAATATGTAATACTAGATAGCCAAATATGTAATAATACTTATCCCAATATGCCTAACAACCATCAACACGTCCCTGTGTAGCCAAAACACTTCGATACTTTAGATTAAAGCGGCGATAATTATTGACTTCAGTAAACTTGCAAAAAAGCTAAGAACGCCCAGGTACCGTAATCAAGCCATCGGCGAGCATTTAAATTTAAATTTTAATTGTTTCTCAATTTTCATACAGCGGATAATACCTGAAAACACACACATTTCTTATAATCATTTAGCAATAATTTCATGATGGAAAGAAAAGTTTTACCAATATTGCTAGTTCCTGACCTTATAACATTCAGAAAATGACATCAATGGTTCAAATTTTTTACTTGTTTGTTTACACGCTGAACGCTTATGGCTGTCAACATTCATAAAACCAAAGACAATTTACGGTAAATATGAAAGCGACTACCGATGTATTAATATGCTTTGTAATATCACAACATTTTGGGCAAATAAACGGGAATATTATCCAGACATAAATGTGTCCACAGAGTAATAAAGAGAGGAAACTATACATGATAGCTCTGAAAGGCCGAAGTGACCAACTTCGATTGAATGGTAATACTGGCCTTTCGTTTATAAGGCTTACTTAATGTGATAGAAAGAAATATTCATTAATCTATTTTTGGTATTCTCTAAAAATATGTGCCCAAACCAAATATTTTTGGGCTTAAGTCAATATGTTATTAACCAAATAGGTAATAAACCTTCCATGCATTGTGTAAAGACAATTCATAAGATGTAAAATCCCGATAGAGAATGCATGGAACTTTTATTGCATATTGGGTTACCCAATATGTAATAAAGTCCCAACAGAGAATGCATGGAAATTTTATTACATATTGGGTTAACCTAATACGTAAGTATGTCCCCATAGAAAATGCATGGAAGTTTTATTACATATTTGGTTGACCCAATATG
>LD343639.1:45276-68584 GCA_001465055.1 Ptychodera flava | reverse complement strand
TTTGGGAGTGGAGATTTAGCCGAGTGGTTCTGTCTGTGGCCTCTCAGCTAGGCGACTGATGCCGTATGTTGTGGGTTCGAATCCGATTGAAAACTATCCGTATTTCAATGTACAGGTGAACAGGTCTAATACATGTCATGAAAAATCAGTGGAGCTTGTGTTGGTTAATCTTTCAATAAGGATAAAATGCATTTTTACCCGAACTAGCATGATTGTTAAGGATAATAAATACCTTTTAGACACTTTCAGAATTTTTTTCTCAATTGAAGAAGTCCCGAACCCCAATAAAGTATATATTTTTTGAAAGCCTTTATATAGAGCTATCCGACCAACCACAGTACACGGTCATTATTTGCATAAGAGTCACGTGACAAGCGTTTGGCTGAACCTTCCAAAAACGGTTTTCCCCCGTTTCACGAGCACGCTGCAAGCTTTCCGGTTGAAATTTGTACATTGACAAGCCTTGACAATATCCTTCAAATCCGTGTCTGCGATTTTTTCTCTGCGGCTCCATTCAAATTATATGGCGTGAAAATTACAATTCCTTGAAAAGTTCCTTAGTCTAACACCTTCAAGAGCGCATAACAAACAACGAAAGCATATAAAGGAAATCCCAGACACGGATTTTGAGTTCGGTATGTTTCAAATGGACAGTGTGAATTTCAAGCAGCTAGTGTTTGTGAGTGCGAATTGACGAGGTGCCAAGGAAGGCTACATCATTCACACATTGAATTAGAGAAAAATGCAAAAAAACTGTTTTGCTACTTCGACGCCACGGCGAAAGATAATTAAACGTGAATTAAAGTAAACGCAGGCATATTTTGTTACCTAGTGATAATGTCGACCGGGAATGACAGTTTTTCAAAGAAAAGGTCCATGGAAAATAAAATAAATTGCGGAAAACCGCAAATTTTGGAGCCTTTCTTTTCGGCACGTCGCTACAGCAAATTGCTTCAGTGGGCGAAAACAATGACGTCAGCCGTAATTACTGATATCGGGCATGTCCTAAATTCATATGTAAATAAGCTTGCCTGCGCTCCCTAGATAAACACTGCAACGCTACGTAGACGCGATACTATCGGCCTAATTGTTTATTGTTCACAAGTTGTGAGAAGTAATCTAATAAATGACGAAAAGGACGCCAAACATCGCAAAGTGACGAGTTCAACCTCCTGCCACAATCATAGCTTACATGTATAATTAGTGTTTCCATACGAAGTTTGGTGGATACCGACTAACGTTTCCGTATTTTGACGAGTAGCAGCAACTTTATCGTGCCTTCAACCATGGAGGTAGCTACCTCCATGCTTTAACAAACAGCTCATTATATATCTCCATTACCATGTATATTCAAATTATGTAGCGATAACTGTCCCAGCCACACAACCTGATTTTTCAGCCATGTAATTTCCAGGCTGTAGACTGGCCAAAAATTTGTCTCACGATACGTGTCATTTATTCATACATATATAAATCTCTACGCCCGTTCTCATAAAAAAGAAAGCTTGTGACCCACTTTTTTTGAAGGGTCACATCTCCGAACCACTTGGTAGCAAACAGTCTGAACGTATTGGTGCCGTTAAAAAGAGTTAGTAATTACACTCCGATTTTCTGGCTTTGTAAGTGTGTTCTGAGCACGGACGTCTTTCTTTCTACCGCCATGGTTCTGAGCCAGACACCTATCACTGAAAGTGGCCCTGTCTGGAGCGGCATGATTAAAACCATTTTGTTGTGTGGCTCGCGTAAATTTGTCTGTTTTTTGTTTTGTTTTTTGACTCGTAAATTGTATTCGCCGAGATTTCACATTTGGTCAAACAATTTAATCGCAGATCTCGGAGAGTTACGAAGACAACTTGTTCTGAAAAGTGAAAGTTTATTGCGAGTCCGTCACCACGGGGATATTAACAGAATGCGTTAATTTTTGTACAAAGAATGAAATACGGGTCGTGTACTTAGGTTCAACACTAAAATATCGCCTTATTTGACATGTTGAACCAGAAATGGCATCGTTCGTTCGTAACTGCTGCCCGTTGCATTGAGGTACGGAGAGCAGTGGATAGGCAAGCAGCCCTTCTCAGCGAGGTTGAGTTCATCCACGCGATAAACCAGTTGTCGATTCGAAATGGCAAGTTCGGCGCTGATGTAATTTTTCGAGTTAAAGTAAGCTTAATTATTTTTGTCTTCTTGTTTGGTTTATGTTCGTATAAAAGTCTTGCCAAAGTTTAAAATTGCATCAAATAAAAACTGGAAATATTTAAAAAAGATCATATGGGCACGAATTTGGACTGTAAATTATATACCAATCGAGATAAAACTTTGACCGGCCCATCATCTGATCATTGGTACATGCATATGCTGCGAATGTCTGCTCAAAAAGGGTCCGTGGTCTAGTTTTCGAATTGCTCTGAGCTCCGGTAAGTCTGTGGAGATTGCAAACCAAAGCAAGGTCATTCGAACATAATGTAGAAATGTCGAAATGTTACCCGCCAACGTTTCCCGATCGGTCCGAAGAGAGGTTGGCGTATTTTTTCGCGCACAATTTCGGGGAAATACAAGTTCGTTGGAGGGGATGTCGCCCGATCGACTGTCAAATTGTATGACATCGCAAACATTCCCAACATAAAACGACACTGAAACCCTTGGTGAGGTACTTGGATGTAATCTTTATTCACTGTGACTAAGTTCAGATGCACTGACGACGGTGCATAATAAGCCTACAACGCGGACTTTACCGAGTTTAACCGGTGTGTAAACACAAACACTGCATTAGAAAAAAAAAGATGTTTCGGGTTTTTTGTCCTGTTACAACTAGTTCGGAGCAGGAACAATTTTGGATGTCGGACTTCATCAGGTATACAAAATATAATCTGAAACGAACATAATAAATTGATGTTCGGCATCATAGGGTGGAATTATGGGAACAGTTTTTCAATGCCAGACATTGTATTGACCGACATTATATACCATAAAAAGTTGTGGTTTTTGGTTGTTTTTTTTTCGGCCGTAGTTTCTTTCGGAGCAGGATCGAAGAATTTTTAGTATGGAACTTTCTTCTTGCATGTCGACACACATGTAAAGTGTTAACAGAAGTGGACGCAATTTTTTGGTTTTTGGTCGTAACATGAAGTTAGATGGAGAACAGTTTTGGTTGTCTTAAAGTCTGTGGGTATGGACACACGTACTAGTAAAACACGCGACACGTAGTTTTTGGCCGCAACAGCGGAAACAGTTCTGTATGTCGAAAATTGGACTTGGCTTCGGAAAGACTGTGCTTCAATAAACATTGTTACGGTCCATTGTTGGGACTGTGCTTCAACAAACATTGTTACGGTTTATTGTTGACAGACGGGAGTAATCCTGATTTTTTGAGAGAAGCCAAACAACGTCACTATGTAAATTACGCAACGTTGTGTCACTCAAGATGGATTATGCAAATAGCGATGCAAATATGTCCACGATGTTTACAAAAGGTCCCCGATTTGACATATGATAGCCACGTGCATTTGTTTTGATTTTTAAAAATCGTAAATTACACGAAAACCATTCCTTATCTTAAACTGGCGACACGTTTTCTCAGAGAATTTTGAAAATTCGAAAGAAAAATGATCGATTTTGTATTTATCATCATTAAGCTGCGTTCACAAGTAATGATGGAGGGGGCGGGGGCTGAACAATCATGATTGGAATATTTTTTGCTTATCTCCTCTACACTCTAAAAAAAACCTCGTAATCTCCCTCTATAAGAATTTTCAAGTCCCTCAATTATCATAGCCAGATGTACCCGCTGAAGAAAGTAACGATGAAATTTGAAGTTCTGCTTGCAAATGTTCAACACTCCCTTTTTACATCTATTGTCATCCACATTATTATTCTGTAGTCCGCTATGCACTTTAACAAACATGTACTTCATGATACTCTGAGTCATTTTGAGGTATCAGTGAAATTTGGTGTGCAAGCTCTACATCTGTACATGTGACACAACAATTTTCTTGCGTCACCAACTATCTCTTTGCTTCATGGCATATTGGCAAACTGCTGTTATAGAAAGTTGGCAGCTGTTTGTCGAGTTATACAGACAAGTTCTTAGGTTGATTCATTTTTAAATGCATCAGTGGACATTTATATTTACCAGACTAAGCTAAGTTGAGTGAATCAAATCAGGAAAGGTCGTTCAATGTAGCCCAAAATAAAGCTTTGCCGAATTGTGAAAAACCGAGAACAGTGACATACCAAGGAACTGATTATATAAAAAGTTAGATATATACGACCCAGATACAACTTATAAAATGTTTCACAAAATTGACAATTCTGGAAGGTTAAAACGTTCAATCAAATAAAACTTTTAATCTTTTAAATTTTGAATACAATACTGGGAAATTTGGCGAAAACTAAAAAAGGTCTGTTTATTTGCAATTGAATTCATTTCAATTAGAAGCTCTACTTTCCAAATTTCACTGAAAAAATGGGTTTCATTGTATCTTTTGAGAAAGTCATTTCATTTGTATACACCAAAATTCATAAATCCATGCAGATGTATAATAGCTGCAATTTTCCTGATTATACACCCTAATGCAAACAATATTATGGCAACAACTTGATACTTTTCAGTGGTTTGCTTTTTTTATTAAGCCTATCTCCATCCTCTATTTTTATATATTATTATGTTCAAATTTTCAGTATCCAACCTATCAAAACAATACTCATATTTGTAATGTATACATATTGTTGTCAGTTGCATTCTACATGCATATCAACATGTCAATATACTTGGAGACTGCTGCATATTTATTGTCAGGCTTAGCTGTGAAAACGCAGCTATCTGATTTTCACTCTGGCAGCGAAATCTGACTTCCATTGATATGCTAATAAGAACGACATGCATTCGGACGTGAACAGAAAGAGGGCCGAGGTCTGAGTGAAAATCTTGAGTAGCCCTTGGAAAATCAGTCGAAATATGGAAACAAACTAGAGAATTTGTTGACAAAATTATATAAAGAATGAGCAATAATTAGAGTTCAGGCAGGGATATGTCATTTTATTGAATTACGCTCACTTTGGTTTATTTTGCCTTTCAAAGTCCCAAACCCAAGTTGTGTTGCCGTAATTGACACATTTTCACTACGAGGTGTCCGGCAGCTATCTGTTGCGTGGTTGACTTTTTGATGACCCGCATAGACGCACGCTACCCCGCAGCAGATAGCTGCGTTTCCACAGCTAAGGCGTCGTGGATAATTAAAACATATGCATGGTAAACGAAACTTCTGCAATTAGAGGGGAGGAAGTTGGCTGTATTTCGATTACCGTGCGCAGAAATTGCACTACTTGTTTTTATATCGCTACATCTCGCTATACGTTTTTATTTAATATTGTTTAAATAATGCTATATTGCTTGGCGTATACTAGGCCAGTAGAGCACCAGCGCTATTCCAGCATTCTTTTGACAAACATTATGGCCATGTGGTTCAGTGCACTTGTAATATACGGTGTTTTCAATAGCGTTTGAACTCACAACGCAACGTACTAAGTGGCACCCAGTCACCTGACGGAAAAGCCACCGACAAAAACGCTCGACCAAATCCCAAATCTCAAACAAGCTTGGTTCAATAACCAAGCTATAGTTGTTACACTTTTCCTGACTGCGACCCCCTTAAAAATAACATAATCATTTTGATACACTGTTTCAATTTATTTCATTCCATTGGTTGCGTCATTGTCGAGTTGGCGCTCAAAAAAGATTGATTTTAGTGGGAGTAGCGTATGCATGATTTTAGAGTGGCGTAGTATGCTGATACAGAACACAGTTACCTGTAGTCTATTCCACTCTGTGTCTCTGCGCCCCATTTATGTATGCTCAGGCATATGTACACACGTCAATGGGGCACATAGACGCAGAGTGGAATAGACCACAGGTGACCGTGTACAGAATGAGGCTTGGTTGGATTTTGGCACATACAAACTCACATTTTGATGGATGGGGTGGGTTGAGGCCAACCGCTATTAGTTTCGTTGATCGTACGTATGTTTTAAATATCCACGGCCCCTAAGTCAGGCTGTGTGAATACGTTTAAAGTATTTCAACATGATAAAACATAACTACAAACAGTACAAAAACGATACACAATACAATGTTGAAAGAAATTACGTTTAATATACATGCTGATCATTCATAGGCAAAAATATTTTCAGGTCCCCCTCCACTGACCCAAAAACTTTCGAACCACCACTGAATTCCTCCAGCCTCTCGTCCATCCCCCAACCCACCATTATTGTGACAGCCTCATACCGGTTCAGCCTAGAAGAGTAGTTAAAGACGACTATGTAGTCGGCTAACAGGAAATGTGGGACCATGCACAAAATATTATAAGAAAAGCAATAAATTCAAACGCAAGAGGGTATTCATCACAAATAATCTGAACTGCGAACAGTACTGGAGTTGTTCAAGGCATGATTGGGGTAGAGTAGGTTCGAGATAACGAAGGTTCAGTTGACACAGGTCCAGTTGTCTAGAAACTGATCAAGAGATGCGTTATTTCAGTTCGAGTTATCCAAGTGTACGCCCGATATCCCAAAACAATACAGGCCACTACGACAGACGTTGGCCAACGAAATACTTAGATATAACCATGGAGCTACCAAGAGAACTATGGCTTGTCTTGCGTGAAGCGTCCACAATGGGTTTTTGCACTAAGTCATTTCGGCATGAAGTCGTTTCGGCCCAAGACATTTCGACCTCCAAATTTCAGGCCCCAAGTCGTTTTGGCACCGCGATCCAAGATGTTTCGGCACCGCTCAAGGCTACCCATGGGAACTAGTGCTGAAGAGTAATGTTACAAGTTAAAGTACTAGAAAGTATATTTTCAACTAACATTCACGTACATGCTTGGATCTTTGTGAGAACATTGTAAGAGAACGTAGGAAAAAACTTCATATCATTTTCAAATCTGTCACACAATTTTATCGGTAGCAATAGCCGCCTACACGGCAAAGGTTTGAAAGCGGTTCCGAAACAGCACGGCAAAAGTCATACAAAATTATTATTATTATTATTAAATTTTATTGTCCCTAAAAATGGGAAACTTGTCGTGCAATGGCACAGGCAAACAAAATGCACATAAAAGTACCGGTCAGACCGCAAAGGTCACGCTTACGAATATGACGGGTCAGTCAATAACTTGATAGTTTGAAAAAAAAATCGAAAAAGGGATGCCGAAACGTCTTGGGTTGGAGTGCCCAAATGACTTCGGGTCGGAAATTGAGAGGCCGAAACGACTTGGGCCGAAACTATTTGGTGCCGAAACGACCAGTTACCCCACAATGCAGGGGATCTCTTTCCACAAAAAATAGTCATCTCATGCAAAATTTTGACGCTGAGGATACGAAAAATACCCAAGTATGGCATTTTCAATGCAGAATTAAATCAGGAGACGGTTTGGAAAGTTATGTTTAAAGTTCAACACGTAGGAGTGAAACATCGGCGACATTTACAAGGCGTAAACAATGATCATCGGTCACGAGATGCGTGATTTAGTTCATTTTATCCAAATTTGCGCCCGACTTCAACAAGTAATGCAACTATAGTCAAACCCCTGGATAATGTCCTGACTAAAACGAGCATACAGTTTAAATAGGGAACACGAAACTATGTGAGTGTTCAGTACATTCGCGAAATGTAAACAATAGCCGATCGTTTCTTTAAAAGTTAACTCTGAGCAGTGGATCGCGGTGGTGGTCACAAAATATCACTCTCGATTTCCCCACATAAACTTCAAATCAATTGCATAGCGAAAGGATGAAACCACATGTGAATGGATCAAGAATACATACCTTATTGATGAGTCAGTCGTCTGTAAAGTGCCAAGAGCAGAATGCACAAAATAAAATCACAGCGACGCGACGGAACATCGACAACTCAAAAGTGGCGGTTCGGCTTGACCAGCGATTTGTGCGTGACGTAGGGTAAGATCACGTGACACTTGGCTCGCTGGCGCATGACGGAGCCGTTCATCCGCGATTACGGCTAAGGTTGTTAGAATGGCTAGAGGGTCAGTTAAAATATGAGAAAATAATGACAGTTTCTTGTAGTTTATATTGATAGAAATTAAATGCATGAAAAACTAATGGTCACGGGGTAAGAATGCATGAAAAACTGCACAGAAGATTTTCAGGAAATATGTTATTTCGCTTTTGCCGGGGAGTCTGAGTGTACACTCTCTCGGCCTATAGCGGTCATGATTGTTGCTTTCTCTGTGAGGAACTTCTTCCATGTGTCTCGTATGACAACTACCAAACACGTATTCGTGCAAAGTCACTCGAAATCCAATAACATGATGAGCTTCAAAGAACTACTTGCCAAAGGTCAACAAAGATATTTCTAAGAGAGGGGAAGTAAACTGATTTTTTTTTACTTCTCTGAAACTGCTGCCATGATATTTGGTTGCACAGGTGATCACGTCATATGAAATAGAACTAATATACGGAGCATTATGCTACAACATGAAAATGCCGTGAAAACTGTGATTGGATGGCCAAGTGTCTTTGGCCTGTCATGAAAATGTGATAAGTAATAGACATTATTAAGCACTCAAACCGATAGTTTTATTCTTGGCTTGCAAGATTTTCAACTTTATTTGACTTACCTCGCATTTGATTTGTTTCGACCCATTATTGACAATGCACAGAGGGATCTTGCTTGACAGCATACCACAGCTATAAAACGTGTGTCCTCCAGAATGCCATTCATACGTAATGAGCCGAGGTCATCTGTCTCGTATTAATCAGTTCATGCAATATTGTATGAAGCCTTCTTTGCTTACATTACTCTAAAAATTTCATTATAAGGGTTTATTGGGACTAAATTCTAAGTTTTGATTGTGATGTACAAGGTCCACCATATGATTTAAGTCCCGGCTTTAGTACCTCGATCTTCACATCGCCCGGCCAAACTTAATATACCGATGTTTTATTTTCTACCGTTACTTATCAATAACAAGCAAGGACGTTCTTTTTTTCTGACCCAATGTAAATTGGGCCCACATGTTTAGATGAAAAAATTTCCTGTCTCTAGTCTAAAATGAAGATTTGAAACTGCTTGTTGATTGGTATCTGTATCGGTACATCTGCATTCCTTGTGATGATCGAGTTTTCTTTGCAATTTTTCCTTGTGACAAGCTTCAGAAAAAAGCTTTAAAACGTTTCCTGCGCTCTCTTTCCACCTCCATTGGCCACATTTACGTGTTACGTCGCTGTGATGTGACCCTGTAAAAGTTAATTAACGCACTAAGTCTCATACTGTCAACAACGCCAGTCCACTGTCCGTTGTTGCGTGAGCGAGGGACTCTACGCATGGGCAATAAAATGGTTCCCCTAGCCATGTGCAGAGAATATACACAGCAGACAAGCAAGCTCTATGCATTTTCATACCAAGCATAGCCATTGAACGAGATTTATTTAAGATTGTCATATTTAACCGCGAAATCACTTGCTAGGGTGTCTGTAAGACCAGCCACAGCATCAGTACGCTGAACCACGGCCATTTTGTTGCTGAAAAAGGGGGCAAAAACAAGCTGTAAACAACAATTTTGGCCAATTTGGCCTTTTTTCATAGTTTAAAGATTGAAATGTCGTCACTAAAAAAACCCCAAAAAAACGGAGACTCAGGAATTTTTTACGGAGACACATGAATTTTATGTTGGAATTTTTTTTTTCTAAGAAGGCTATTTCTCGTGCGATCGGCCTTCAAAGTTTATTGTCTGATATTGTCTGATATTGATGGGTATCCATATCTTTCCAATGGTAATTAGCAGAAAGGGGACATCCATACAAAAACTGTCCCGTACCTAGCATTATCGAATGCCTTGGAATACCAAAAACCAGGGAGAAAATGTTTTAGTAGATTTGTTTTGAAAATTGTAAGCAATTAATGAATTATCAATTATTAAATTTAATGATGTAATATTACTGTGACATATTTACATTTATTTCTTTTTCCCACAAAGTTGAATATGTGATAATCAAATCCTGAAATTTTTAAGTCTGTATCTGTATTTAAACAATGAAGAAATAAAGTTTGATAACATCCACCTCTGGGATCAAAATTACCATTTCCAACCACCATTACAATGAAGAAGCGACTACTTATGTCAGTCGCAGCCGCACGTCCCTCTTTTCTTCAGGTCTTTAGCTGATTTTTGAGCGTAACAGGCAATCTTACATGATACATTGTCACCCAACAGCCTGTGAAGGCACTCACTTCCGCCCAAGCCTGCCCCCCTCGACCAATAACAATCATAGCACAACAGTTACTCTGTCGGAGATCGTGGGAGGAGGGAGAACAGGGACTCTGTCGGAGATTGTGGGAGGAGGGATGAAGGAAGAAAGGTCATTATAGGTATATCGGCAAGTGATTAGCCAACAGTAGTATCACTATTGCATTAGGTGATCTTGCAATTTGTTAATGGAAAACACAGCGGGTGGCATGCAGTGTCTTATAGACAAAACACTAGCATGGCAGAGGCCGTTCATTTTGCGTGAACGATGGTACAGTGAAGGATTGACTTTTCGAGTAAAGTAACATAGCTTTTGCCTAAGTGCAGCCTTTGTTGAATCGCTATGGTAAATTTCAATGACCGCGGAACCTGTCGAAGCAACTGTATTTTACAGACTTTCCCTTGAACTGAAGAAAAATTACATTGGAGAAAACAGTAGGTATTTTAGTGGAGGTTATCGTTTGGCTTCATTTCGTTGTACAGGCGCGTCATCATAAATGCTGTCAATCCCACTATCACATAATAGTTGTAAGTTACCCCCTTTAACACTGAGGCGACGGGTTCCCACAAGGCTGATCATCACTTTTCGGTGTTTGTCGGTCGGCAGCTGTCAGTTTGAGCAGTTATCAGTTATGGTCTGAACTACCCTGAGCTGACATGTGATCTTTACTGTGTTGATGTATTCGAGGTTCGTACAGCCTAGGGAGCCGTATGTAAACGTCGAATACTATTTGCATGATAAAAATATTTTTATTATGCATTTGAGAGATGACAGACCGGGGAAATCGACTGTTAGCTACTCAGATGCATTTTTCATCGCTCACCGACTCTCTCTGCCAAAACAGGAACTGCTCTGGCTGAGACCTTGTCTAGCGACAGTGGTAACTGGCAAGTGAGGCAACAGTTGATTGTCTCATGAACACGATTGGGACGAGTTCCATGGCCTACTATCCGTCCTGCACGTTGACACATCATGCAACTACGTCTTCCGTCCAGATTGCGACCCATTCGATGACCAACTCTTTCCACATTGGTAGAAATGAGATGTGGTGCCGTCAGACTAGTTGCTCTTAGGGTACGTTGCCATGATGAGAAATAACCGATCGGCTGTTTTGCTACTTTGGCGCAAAACATGAGCTGATGTCTGTATCTCGATCCACTTTGACCGTATCCATGAACTGATGCCATGTTGTGGAAAGTGTTCATGAGTGCCTTGTTCAGCTCATGGTAAAACACAGCTCTGTGCCACAGTGGCGATGATCGACCTGGCGTGTAGTAAGCCAGCTGTTGATCAGTCAAGTCAACAACTCTGAAGTACTGGTTGTACATTACAGCAATTCGTTCAAAAGCACTGGTTCATTTATCTGTACATCGGCGCCTCACTAGCGCTCGATTCAGACTTTATGTAGAGACTGCCGTGCTCATAAAGTTCACCATTTTTGTGTCTTTCCAGGCACATACTGTCATTGGCGCCGTCTTGAATACCGAGAAACTACCACATGGTCATCGCTCTTCGTCGTCAGCATCAGGCGGTACGACTTGTGGATCATAGTTTGCGGTATTTTTTATTTCATCGGGTAAACCTAAGGTGTACATCCTACAGGTTCCCATGGCAGCAATATTATGCACGTAGAGATGGTCAAACAATTGGGCAGAAGTGTAATATGAGTCAATAATGACATGATGTCCTAACTCATAGTATGGTCGAATCAGCCAGGAAACAACTTGCCCAGGTTTGTTTACCCTGAAAACTCGGGGGTCATCTGCAGCATCTGGATCAAGCGGGTGATGACAGTTATCAGCGACAGCTTGATGGACTTCATCGTTGACTCACTGATAGCGTAAACTCTCATTCCATATTTGTGCGGTTTTGCTGGATTGTAGAGACCATTCTTTGTGCGGCCCCGGTGGGGGATGACTCCCTTGTAGATTGCCAGTTCGCACATAGGGCTTCGGTGCATTCTGCTGTTTGCATTCACTCGATCAATGACATTTCATACTTTCAACATTCTATCCGATTCTCACTTAATTTTTTGAGCTGTATACATGGCTCTGTTATGAGCACAGTATGGCTGTGTGCTGTAGTATAAATATCGCATCAGTAGCTTGAAGCGATCACAGGAAAAAGTTCCCTTGACGAAATTATGACCGAAGCAAACATGGTCCGACCAATACAGCTGGATTTCAGGCTGCCAGCACATTCCGAATAGCATCATCACTCCAATGAATGCTCTCATTTCGACAACCGTCGTCAGTGTCCAGGCCGATCTTTGCCATTCCCTCGCATTTGCCCTTCTCCTCTGTCTAGTGTAATGATTAGTGCATCGGGTAATTAATTTTATTAGATCCTCGTCGAATATTTGCAAAAACCATTCAACTTCTGAAGCATCGTTTGGCAGCGGGTTGATAAGCCCCAGCTCTAGACCAATGAACTCCGGTAAATGATCAAAATTACCAGTTCGTAGGTCTGTGAATGGTCTGTTCACAGTACCACCGGCAATACTCGTTTGGTAGTATTCCTGTCTACGCTCTATTTCTTTTTGCATTGTGGTTTCTCACTGCCTGTAATATACAAGCTAGAGAAAAAGATGAGCTTTACGAACCAATGTTTGACATCAGCAGCAACAGATGTGCCGTCTAAAATTTCTAATGTTTGTGTACGGTGTAAACTCTTTGAGGTCACACAAACGGACGCATGTTTCCCAGGCAGAGAAACAGTAAACACCGCCGATGACAAATAACATTCACTCACACTTCATATTTAATATGTATTTCATGATTCTATTAAGATAATAAATTCATGAAATGTATTTTTTTCTTTCATATGTAAATAACGAACACCCAAGGTTGCTACACATTGAGACATTTTCTCACTTTGCCCAATATGTCATGGATCGTTCTCGAGAGAACAGATCATCTGGTCATTGATGAAAAACATATGTTCGCGCGAACCGACAGCTGAGCAAGGTCCGTGCAAACCTTAGTAGAAAGGAAGCTGTCGCTGCAGTGTTGATTTGAAATCTGTATTTTTAACTTTCAGCTTGCGTCGAGGTTTACAATGTGCGTCTCTCCCCAATATGTTGTACCTGAACCTTTTTCACATTTTACACCAATCGCGCGATGTCATTGTAGCCAGTGTAAGGGGAAACCCTGTTAAAATAAAGGAGAGTATACATCTACAGTTTACTCGACCACAACGTTCACTGCTGTCAAAAGCTTGAAAAGAAATATCAATGAGGCAGACACAGAAAATGTGCAGTTGTCTGCAAGTCAAACTCTTTAATGAATCTCGTCAGATATCGCGAGATTCTCAGCAGTGAAGGTCTGACACTGGTGGCGCTGTACCCACTCTCGCTAACAGGTTACTCATTCATATTAGGTAGGCACATATAGTACCTGCATACAGCATACATATACAATCAGAAAATAAAATAAAAAATAAAAATTATCTATGGTTACATCATCTTACCTCAAGCATGTACTTCGACAATGTCCCATCTAACCAACTGTTACAAGGCTAAAATTATGTAGTCACTATATTCATATTTATTTACTCTTATGTATCGAATGATTATGACTTCAATCACCTTGCACCTAAACTGACTTCAATATGAGCAGAGTTCAAGGAGTATTATTGATTCAGCATTTTTTTATCTTGCTGGAGATATCTTGCTTTAAATAGAAAGTATATCTTAAGGAACAATCAAGGACAGTTACAACACCGGCTTTAATTAAGTGCGAACCAATCACTCGATGTGAATTTGAGACCTTAACATTGTATGGAAATATATTTTAATCTGTGCCCAATGGACGACCATATTAGTAAATCAGCACGATTATATTGTAATTTCCCTCTTTTAAGGGAGGCTTTTTTGAGAAAGAGCAGAACACGATCCGGCTGGGCACGTTACTGTATGGTGAAATCCAGCCAATCAACCCTCGTCATACGAGTCTAACTCCTTGTGAGCCTCTGCTTTGTTGATCGTCAAGTATCAGATCGCAAAAATCCCCAGGTAGACGATACGTCTGTATCATACAGTGGAGATATCCGACAGGTAACAAGCAAGCTCACAGAAGTATACGACAACAAGGAGTGGACGAAGATATACTAGAATCGCTAACGAACAAGCACCAGCAACAGTCGCACAAGAACTTACTGCATGGCAAAGGGGCATCAACACCAAGCTCGACGCCATTAGACAATCGAGCGACGATAGTTCCTTCGGTATGGGACCCGGAATTTTCTGAGGGAAGGAAAAAGAGAATGTTCGAAGATGGTGGCAACGGTACTCTGATTTTGTACAGTTCCGTGGTTGCCCAAGGAGAAGCAACTCTGAGGCCTTGGGTTATATCTGACGGGTGAGGCCGAAAGATAGTATCAGAGCCAACCTGATGAGACAAAGGCCAATATGGAGACCTTTTAGGAAGCCTTATTGGCTAGATTTGGTAAGTGCGGCCATTTGTGGCTTTATGACCAAATGCTATTCCAACTTCAGCAGCAGCCGAACCAGACAGTTGAGCAGTATTTCACATTTCAACAGCCCTGGACATACAGATGACCACTTTTACATCATCGCAATTCAAAAAATCACCAATGAGGCCCAGTTAAGCTTGATGCAATAGAAACAATTTCGATAAGAAAATTACCTACGTTATTCCCAGATGGCCTTACTACTGAGACACTATTGTCCGTGTAATTTTCTACGATTAAGTAGAAATACGTAAAAAAGAAAACCATAAGAAAAAAAGTATATAATATATGTATATATATATATACATATATATTTAAATATGATATACATATATGTAAAGTTGAATATAACTCTTCACTTAAAACACTAATCGTGCAAAAGTAGACTTGAAAGTGCTAAGTAACTAACTACGTGAATAAGAACAACTACAAAAAATAAATAAATATATAGCTAAATAAATACATTATGAGTAAGTAGAAAATATGTAAAATAAAACAAAAAACAAAATGTATAGAGAAATATATATATATATATATATATATATATATATATGTGTGTGTGTGTGTGTGTGTGTGTGTGTGTGTGTGTGTGTGTGTGTGTGTGTATGATATACATATTTGTAAAGTTGAATATAACTCTTCATCATGTAAAACACTAACCGTGTATGAGGAGACTTGACAGGGAGTGTCTGAACGAACGTCTAATAGTTTTTAGTTTTAATTTGTTTAGGTAATGTATTCCAATAGATGCAACCTGTATATGATATTGAGAAATTACCCAAGGAAGTGTTGACACTTGGGATATAAAGGTTACCATTGATTTTATGACGTGTACTGTAGCAATGAGAAGGAAACTGACAGTATGTTGTAAGACTGTGTGGCAAGTTATTATTTATAAGATTATACATGAATGTACTGATATGTAATTTATGTTATTTGTATGTATTGATAATATTAAGTTGTTTGAACAGAGTAGCTGAGTTTGCTGTGAAGTCACTGAAAGCTATAGCTCTGACTGCCATTTTTTGCGAAAGAAAGATACTACTGAGATGTGAGGGATATGTTGAACCCCAAACTTCAAGACGATAAGTGATGTGTGGTAGGATGAAAGTTTTGTATAGAAGAATAAGGTTATTGCGTGGTAAAAACTGTCTCAATTTGAAAAGGATGCCAATTTTTTTTTGATAATAGAAGTAATCGTTTTAATGTGCTTTGACCATTTAAGATGTCTGTCCATGTGAATACCTACAAATGATGTCACTTCAACCTCATTGATAACTGTATTATTGATGTATAGAGTACCATTCAAGAACATATATTTGGTATGATTTCTGAAGACAATGTAATTTGTTTTGAGGTGGTATACAGTAAGTTTGTTAGCCCTGCACCAGTCCACTACAGTATTGAGGTGGATGTCGACAGTATTTAAATTTATGTTAACTTGGTTAGCAGGGAACGTATGAAATAGATTGGTATCGTCAGCAAACAATCTAAAATTGAAGTATGTGGAGGAACGGGCAATGTCATTGATAAATAGTAAAATTAGGGTAGGTCCAAGGAGAGATCCTTGTGGTACTCCACATGTAACATTTAGGTATGATGAGGCATTATTATTTACAGAGACTAGTTGGGATCTATTGTGTAAGTAATTTCTAAACCAAAGTAAGGGAAGACCCCGAATACCATAGTGAGCAAGCTTTAAGAATTTCATGATTGATTGTATCAAAAGCTTTAGAGAAGTCAGGGAAAATACCAAGTGTAACTTTGCCATTATCAAGTTGTTTTTTCAGTGACTTAGAGGGTTTAATGAAAGCATCATTGGATTGTACGCACGCGCAGTACAAGATCTGTCCGTCGATAGGATTGACGTCAATACATGAACTGAGATTCAACTCTGTCTTAACCGTACCCGAAAGCGCAGTATATGCTGTTTTGTACCCATTTTAACCAACTTGCATTGGTTTGGTTTACAGTCTTTTGGATTTTTGACCTCTAGGATTAATCATGGCCTATCAGGACTTTATGATGGCAGTGAAAGCACTAATCTCGTCAAATATGAGGGCCCATAAAGCTGAAGACGTTTAAGCTTACGTATCTAGGTATAGCTATGGAAATGCAGCGGGTCTACACGGGTCGTCAACCCCACCTTAAGATGATCCGCATAGATCTCGTCACAGACAGCTGGGTTTCCACAGTTAGTATGGTGCGAAGGCAATATTATAGTAAAGGGAGCTGTTATAATTTATGGCCTATGGACTGGATAATTGTCTCAAAAATCAAAAATTATTGTGTAGGCCCCTATTTTTTGACAGCTTGGGCTGAAGATCTAAACTTTGTTCGGAGTCACCACAATATCTGTGTGTACCCCTCCGTCTGTCTGACTAATTATAGAAAGACTTTGTTCAAGTCACTGCCTAAAACCAGAGGTCATGCAATTTGGCACACATCATCATCTCTGGAAGATCTAGATATGATTAGATTTTTAGTGGATTTGGTCTGCCTAATTAACAGTCATTTGCACAATTACTCAATCAAACTTGATGTAATTATGCATACACTTAAAATGTTCTGTGGTTGTACTATGCTATATATTTGAGATGGTGTTCTACAAATTAGCTCATTTCATACTTATAATGAATTTCTTTGAATGGGCTATATATCAATACTGAGTGCACCGATTATGATTAGACTCACGGTAAAATATTGATCATAATGAGGTCGACTTATTATGTAAGTTTTCTTAGAAAGACGTTCTGATAATTAGCTCATTTGCATGTTTAATAGATTTTAGTAATTTGACTATATATCAATACTGAGACCATAGATTTTGAAAGCCGCATTTTTCAATCCCAGGTTCTCGAATTAGTGGAGTTCTCCTCCCAGTCAAACACTTGGCCAGTACGATGTTTGATTTCTTTAACATTAAATACACAAACTTATCTCAACCTTTTGGCGCCTTTTTTTAATCCCGCAAACTGAGTTTATACAGGCGTTTGATTGACTGTCGGTTCAAATCGCCAACGGTCATTGATTCCCCATCACCAACGCTCGAATTTCCTAAAAAATAGTCGTCCAGTCACGTTAGAAATTGAATAAAACCACTGAGTTCGATCTGTAGCAGCTTGGTGCTGACCGCTTGGCAGTCTGTCTGTGATTTTGCGGCCAGAAAAAAAACAACAAAAAAACTAAAAAGTGGCATTTTCTGGAGCGTGTGCCCGCTTGTTGCCTGTTCGATGTCCACTTACACAATGAACGCCACCATAGATTCGCGCCCCTTTTAAAGGGAGACTCCACCTTTAATGGACCTTTGCCATGTATTGATCATACGTACATCGCCTTCTGTTCTACAGTTTATAAACAAGATGTTTGTAGTCCCCACGGACACCGTTCGGGGGGACTTATAGATTTGGTCATGTCTGTGCGTCCGTCAGTGCGTGCGTCGTTCACGCAGATATCTTAGAGATGCCTCGAGCTGTTTCATTCAAACTTGGTACAAGGATTACTTCCACTATATGAAATCGGGCGTTTACGATTCTTTAAGCTAACGTAAACGCGCCTTATCCGCGTCCTGTCCCGTCGATGAAGCCTGCATAAATTTCCTAGGGCTGTGACCAACAGAAACTTGCACATCCTAAATCTCACACTTAAGCTGTTACAGGCCATGTACATCGAATCTACAAAGACGCCCAAATGCACGTTTCAGCAGGGTGATTCGTTGCAATTTTCAACTATAGTACTAACATAGTGATCTACGTTGTCTTTAACATGCACTTTTGTGGTTTACGGAGCTAAAACTGGAGAGAAAATATGGTTTCGATCAGGGTTACTCAACTATGTCGAAGTTGCTAGCGAGTGGTGCTACTTTTGATTCGAGCCTAAAATAAGTTTCCCGAAACTTACATTCAACAACGCTGGCTGGTCAATAGGGACACACAAAAAACTATAAAATTAAGAAAGTTCACTAGTAATTTTTGAAGTGCGAAAAAAAGTTTAGTGTAAGTTAGGGTCGTGTTATAGGGAAAAAAACAGTTAGGCATATTACGCAAACTTTCGAAAACAATTGTTCCTGTTTTCGGAGGTCAGTGAACCACTAAATACCATGGTTTCAGTAAGTTGCGACGGAACGATGTTCCGATGTTTTACAGGACGAACAGGATAAAAAGTTGTGAGTGACAGTAAGCCGGTACGACTGACGTATCGAACGATCAAGGGACCGTGTTTCCATGAGTGAAGTGAATTATCCCCCTGAAAATCTCCTTGAATGAAGAGAATAGCTTCCGAGAATACATATTCTATAGGAAATGTCGCTAATTTATACACCAATTTATCAATTTGACAATCATATGTACAACGACAGTCCCTAAACACATAACTACATGAACAACGCAAAGCGTTTCTTCGCAAACGCCGATCACGCCTGTTCTGAATGTGAAATACAATACAGCATGGAGGTATATCTGGTACTTGTGTGTAAATGTAGTTCTCACCTCTTGACACCTCATGTTTCGCGATGGAATCTGCAATTGCATAATATGAATTTTCTCGCCACTGTGAGCATACCAGCACTATCATGATTATATCGCTAGGAACTATGATATACTTACAAAATACCGCAACCTCAAAGACATACGTAGAGATGCAATAAGCAATTATCATAAAACACATGATGAACTTTCGTCAATTTATAATGGCGCTTCAGTGAAAACTGGGAAATTCCTGATAAAGTCCACTGGCTGGAAACGCCATGATACTGGCCACGGTCCCTCCTGGCACATATTTTAACATTTATTTCCGGGTAAAATTTCTAGATGTTTCAGCATCAAGTCGTTAAGACCTCTCAAATTCCGACCGCACGCCGTTTCGTGTCGGCCTCTCTGTTTTCTACCGTAAGTCGTTTTGGCACCGTGACATCTATTTATCACAGGCTACCTCGATGAACTGCCTACAAAGCCTAAGATTAAAGCTGTTACAAAGTAAAGCTCTAAAACGTATAGTGTCAACATTGGCATGTTCTATCTTACAGGGAACATGGTAAAACACAGTAATATCTTCACATCATTTTCAATTCTGTGACACAAGTTTATCGATAGCACAAGCCGCTGATAAATCAAAAGCTTGAAGGCGGATCCGTTGGAGAAAAAAAATGCACGTAAAAGTAAAGGTAAGAAGGCAAAGGTCAATCAAGCTTACGAATACGACAAGTCAGTCAATGACTGATAAGTTTGACCTCCCCCCCCAAAAAAAAACCCAACAAGAAAAACAAAACAAAACAAAAATTGAAACAGGGATTCTGAAACGTCTTAGGTCACGATGCCGATGTGACTTGCGGCCGGAAATTGAGATTGTAACAAGCTATCAGTCTTTTTAACGCAAATTTTTATCATGGTAATTAACAGCCATGTTCATTTTTTCTCTGTTTTCGCTTTCATGGCCTTGTTTTTTGTGCATTTTGACTTTTGAATTTTTTTTGTATCGTTCGTCAAGTGGGCATTCAAATTGCCCTTTTAGGGATTTAATAAAGTTTTATCTTATCTTATCTTATCTTATCTTATCTTATCTTATCTTACTTTATGGTCTAAATTTATCCGTATCCATTCCTGTATTTGAATGTATTTCAATGACTTGATTTTACCATGTGTTATGCCTAAATGTATCATGAACTTTTAGTCCCACAGTACCCCGAGTGAACCGTTTGGCTACATGGCTTGATGGTTATCTTCGACTAAGAGTTGCCGAAAGAAATGAGAAAGACAAGGAGGAAAATCTGTGTGGGAACACCGTTCCTCCATCCACTGTGGCAGGAACAACCACCTTGCAACCTGCCTATTATAATCAATGCATTGTCTTTGTACAACAGCTACCTGTTAGATAGTAGCCCCTGATTGACTAATCTGTTGACACCAGTTAGTTTTTTACAATCCTGCAGCTACTCTTCCCAGGCCCTGGGACGGCTAACCAATCAGATCAACACAAACCAAACCCTTGGTAAAATAGTAAAGTAAACACCATTGTGTCACAGATCATGAGTTTGGTTCTATTACCCTCTCACCGTCCCCTCTAAAGATGCCCAAATTAATGCAATTAAACTATAGACAGTAGAGGGAGCCCACTCTACTGTTTATGATAACAAATTGCGGTTAAGTAGTTGTTAGAACATATATCATGTGATAAAGATTTCAGGAGCCATCGAAGTCGTAGCCATTTCATAGCTAGTTTCGTTTGTCGGACCACGCGGATGTTCACTTTCCTGTCTCAAGGCTGAAATTTATGCATGTGCGTCACTGGACAAACGTATTCACTTTATTGCCAAATTGGGCGTTAAAAACCCAGTGTACTCAGTTTGTACTGACCCAATATTACTGTTGAACGCTACATGATTGTATCACAAAATACGATTGAAATTTAAAATCATCGAAGTAAATAGGAAAATAACGCCAACGATATAAAATAGAGAGGTCAATCACGGAATTTTACAAGAGACATCTTTAATATGTGTATGGCGGTAAAAAGAGACTGCTTCAAAGGATGGTCACCCATTAGAGTATTATTTTGAGGTCCCGACCACAGGTTATCACAACGTTGCTTGGATAGTCGTTCGAGGCGGGCGGCCGCATGTCGCCATTTACTTGGAAAAAATAGAAAGGTTAGACACCGATTTCAGACAAGCAGCCAGGAAGAAACAAAAGAAACAATCTGGCGTCAAATAAATGATCCTCGACTATCACAAATACCTTCAAATGTTTATTACTCCAGTATGGCCGGCCTAGACACGTTGCATGTGCCGAAATTTGGCAATATTCACTTCCTGGGGATTCCGCACACTTGCCCTGTATCCGCTATCTTGAATTCGAACGACCTTACCCACAATTCAATGCGAACTCCTGACCTTTGCACTGAAGTATCTCAACGCGCCATCGATTTTGATGATGGAGAGGAGAATCATTAAAGTGGTCGAGGAAGGGCACAACGTGCTAATCCTCGGCCAGGCTGGAACTGGAAAAACCCATCTGTTGACGAAACTCGCAAAGCTAAAGAATAGTTGTGCCATGACCGCTACCACAGGAATGGCTGCCAGTCTTTTTCCTTGCGGACAAACTGTTCATCGTTTTTTGGGTCTGATGGATGGTCGCTACAGTGACCTTGAGCTTGCTCAGAAAATAATAAGTGAACCAGAAATGGCACACATTGAAAGGAACATCAAGAACACAGAATTGCTATTCATTGACGAAGTTTCAATGTTGTCGGAAAAAAAGTTTTTACAGGTAAGTTTTCTATTTGTCATCAGACAAGAAATTAAACTAATAAATGTAATTTGAAAATAGGATGTTCCTCAGTTGCTTTTATGCAGCAGTCAGTATCAACCCCCCAACCTCGAGGCATAATGGAGCATTTGGAAATATTACTTATGAAATTTGTTACACAATTGCCTTCGACATTTTCGATATATTCCTTAAACCTGGTAATTTTCATAGTTACCTTGTATGATAATGATAATATTGGACCTGATTTGATGTCTATTGTCAAATGCCCCACCCCCTGGGGCAAGACAATCTGAAAAATCTACACCTAAAACAAGTAAATCCCACCCCTATGGGCGGTGCATTCAGAAATTCTGCGCTTGTCTCTTTGAAAGTGACTAGGGGGATTGATATGAGGCAATTTCACCCCCACCCCCGCATAGTTTCATGTTAAAGAGGGTCTAATTCCCATCATTTGTCTATGTGCGCGGAGGTGGGGTCCCTCGGGGATTACATTGACTGCTGCATTAGCTCAATAGCTGGCTGTAAATTAATTAAATTGGTTGTTGAAATTATGTTTTTAATGTTTTTCTATTTAAAATCTATTTTGTTTCAAATAAATTCTTTAGATTGAGACAGTATGCCGCTGTGTAAGAAAGTCAAGCGTCCCTTTTGGTGGACTTCAAGTGGTTCTGAGTGGTGACTTCTTTCAGTTAAAACCTGTCGCAAATGTGAAATATAATGACATGGGAAAACTGTGTATTGAAGCAGCCCAGTTCAGCGAGTTAATACCACACCACTTTGTACTCACAGAAGTGCACAGACAGACAGAAAGTGAGTATACATTTGACATATTAGACATTATCTGTTGATATGCAAGCCTCCAAGTAGAAAACTTTATAGTACACATATTTAACTTGATTACTGCTTTATAGTAAAGTAAATAGCCTGCTTTTTACCTCTCAAGAAACATTCTTTTCTGACTTCTATAAAGTAAAAAAAACACAGATCAAGGAAAACATTTGAACTCTAATAATTGAGCTGATTTAATTTTTTATTATACATGAAGACATTGGGGTCCAAAAAAAGTCGAAGGAACAGTGACTGTAACAAATATTTGGTCTTCCCATCAAAAATTAGACGTCAACAATTAATTATAGTACTTGATAATGTATATTTTAACTTCAACATGTCTATACCAGGAAAGGACAACTCCTACCCTTAAAACGTAACTTTTCATTATACATTTTCAGCATGTTTTGGTCAGAATATGATACTCTTCTTCTCCACAGCATATTGAAAATGCTCAGTATTGGGTATTCACGTTGTCAGAA
>LD343639.1:28739-40189 GCA_001465055.1 Ptychodera flava | reverse complement strand
ACATACATACATACATACATACATACATACATACACACATACATACAGACGCCATCGACTTCAGCCTGTACGATAAACTCACATTGGTAAAACCAAATGTGAGCTAAAAAGTAAGTAACAAACACACCACCCGGATTTACAGAGAATTTGGCAAGGTTCTACAAAGTGACAAATACAAGCAGAGTGTTGCTATTCTCTTTAAAGTACCAGTACCATCATCACAACATTTTAGAACAGCCTTTTGTGTAGTGAGGCATATTAGAGCTAAAATAATTGAAAATGCTGTCCAAGACACAAAAGAAAAATCGAAGAAAGCTGACCACACGGAGAAGAAAACATTTAAGGGGTCTGTGGCTGGCAGAGGCAAAATCCGCTATATAGGTGGCTGGTGTTTGGTGACTTTAAGATATAGAAAGAAACAGAATGTACTCCAAAATTTATACAAGAAAAAACATGAAAAGGAAGTAGAAAGACTAGACATGCAAGTCAAGTACTTAGATCATCTTGTGGCCACAGAAGATAGTCTTCAAAGTTCTGCAGAAAAAGAGACGCTCCTTGAAACAAAAAGGAAACAAAATGTCAGGGGTGGATTAGTAAATAACACCGACAGTGCTTTCCATTTCTTTGAGAAGCTAGATACCATAGTGAGGAAAGAAGAAAACATGAATAATGTGGCTGTTCATGGCCCAAATCTCTATGAATTCATAACTCAGGAGGCAAAGAATGATGAACTGTTATAGAACCAGTGGGCGTCACTTTTTTCTAACATTTGTCCCAGCATAACAACAGAGGAGAGAGATGGTTATGATGATGCGGAGAGAGCCAGAAGTGAAATTTATATTAGTAGACCTTATGATAGTAACGAGATAATTGGGAATGAAGTACCTAGAGAAATTAATGGAGAAAATGGAAAAGGTGACGGTAGAATATTCTGTAAAGAAGCCGGAGGGATTGACGCCAGAAATGGAAAAGATGAGAAAATGGTCAGTGAAGAAGCCGGAGGGATTGACAGCAGAAATGGAAAAGATGAGACTATGGTTAGTGAAGAAACCGGAGGGATTGACAGCAGAAATGGAAGAGATGAGAAAATGGTCAGTTAAGAAGCCGGAGGGATTGACAGCAGAAATGGAAACGATGAGACTATGGTCAGTGAAGAAGCCAGAGAAATTGAAAAAAGAGCTGGACTAAGTGCTATAGATGAATGCAATGTGTTGGCACTTGACCTTGATGTAATTAAAATGCTGTATAAAGAGGTAATCGATAAATATGTCAGGATGTCATCTGCTTCATTTAGAAGAGAATATTTAAGGGAAATGAAAACTCAAAAGGAAGAAGCGCACAGAAAACAAGTGAAAATTAGAGCAGGTGTCAACATGTCAAAATATCAAAGAAATAAACAAGGGGTTTCTCAGTCTTTAACTTTTAGTGAATTAATAGCCGACAATAGTGTTGGTAAAATTACATCACATACAAAACTGTAAAAATGCCTTGAATCAAATCCTGCTTTCTTCAACACAACGTCAATAAGTAAGAGCCAGTTGCAGCTGATTTGCAAATCATATGATGTATCATTCACTTCCAAGTTTACTAAATCACATTTAGGTTCAATACTCACAGAAAATATTTTATCAGCAGACAAAATGACCAAACCAGAAACATTGGGTGGTAAGACATTCAGTTTTGAGTACAATTTTATTGAGGTAGTTTTATTCCTGCATGAGAAGTGTAAGATTCATGCCAGTTTTTAATATCAATACTTTTGTTGGTCATTGAGACTATATTGATAAAAATTGTTCTATTTTGTTGTTGTAAATCTCATCCTGTTATCAGGTTATTAGATCAGGTATCAGATGATCAGGTTGCAGGTTTGTTCAGTTAAAACTAACATTTTGTCAAAATCACACTTGGAATATCAGGTGTAATAATTTTCCAGTTACAACTAACTTTGTCATTTCAAAATATTTTATTTGCATGAGCATGTATTTTTTAACATTTTCAGAGAAACTAACAAGTTACAACTAAACTACAGGTATTTTTATTATATATATGCCAAAAAAGGGTGAAATGTTCAAAGGGTCAACAACCAGTTTCTGTTGTTGTTGAAAAACTAGGATTCAAATCAGGACTAGAAGGTCATTTTCAACACAAAAATTGCTGATTGTTCTTAAAATGACTGCATTGAGAGGCTAATTACTTGCATGTCAGGATACTCTAGAGAGTATAACAAGACACTGCAGTTGCTACAAGGAACAAAATAATGAATAATAGCTTTATGAAAAACAAGAACATTCAATTCACAAACCCAAGTATAAAGGGAGTTGACCCGTTGAACTGGATTTCTTCTTTTTTTTGGGGGGGGGGGAGATTCACCTTATTAAAATCTATTATTGCTCTAACTTGTTATATTAATTTAATTTTTTTTCAGAAATTCAACAAGCAGCAGGGTCAGCATCAACACCTAAACAACAAGGTTCTGGGTTAAGAGATGTACACCATCCTAAAAGGAGGAAAATAATCAAATGGCCCTGTGGTAAATGTGGTGATAGCTGTGTTCTTCAAAGTGTTTGTTGTGACAAATGTGACAAATGGTTCAATTTAGATGTATTGGCATCAGCGATGATGACAACTTACAAGATGAAGCATGGTATTGCCAAGACTGTGTAAAAACTCAATAGCATTCAATAGCATTCACTTTTTTCGTAAGATTTCACCATTTCATCTACATTTGAATCAAAATCATAGGAACCACAGCAAATACAGTATATTGTAAGTTAGGCTGATAAGGTAATATTCATACTTGTGTTTCCTAATAAGTTATGGTAAGGAAACTTTTCATGTGGTCCAAGACAATGAGAACCAATGCTGTAAGTTTGGTTAAATGTCAAGTTACATTGCATTTTACTGGTAAACTATGGAGACCAGTTGAAATTGTTTTGTCTAAAGAAAGAAAAATTTTAAAAAGGTCAACAAAGCTTTGTTAGCTGTAACTTTAACTTAATTTTAATATTTTTTATTTGACTGTGTCAACCAGTTTCATGTTTAAATGCTTCATACACAGTGAATCTTCCCTGCATGTAGCTTATCAATGCAGCAGCAGTGTAGGTTTAGGGAACTTGCAAACAAACGCCATTATATAAGTGGACTATTTTTCTCACTCTGTTCCTACTAAAATGACAATGAGGGAACTGACAGAATTTCAGACTGCTTCAAGAATCATATCTCAACAGTATTTTTGAGTCTGATACTGGAATGAGAAGAAATTGATATATTTTCTTGACAGTAATATGTCGATTGTTACATGCTCAATAAAATATCACTTGTCAGGATAGAAAAGAGTTTTTTGTTGATTTGTGTGCATGTGGTACGGGTGCGGAGTATATATATATATATATATATATATATATATATATATATATATATATATATATATATATACATATATGTGTGTGTGTATGGTGTGAGTGTGTGCGTTTGCTCCTTATATATTTCTATCTACATGTTATTAAAAGGATTATATAGTGTGTGTGTGTGTGATAAAGACTGCCCTACAATCTGTTGATTAATTGAAAATTTGCTGCCTCCACCTCCAGATTATCAGAATATTTCTTTAGGCTGGAAAGCAATACATTGCTTTCTGAATGTCATATATAAATACTTACCAGGAAACTACAGTAAACTTTCCCATCGTTGTCTTGAACACGAACAAAAATAAAAGAGGTCTTCAACAGGCTGGGTCTTCAATTTGAATTTACCGGTATTGGGGTCAAAGGGTCAAATACTGACTTAATTGGAGTTCGCATTGAATTGTGGGTAAGGTCGTTCGAATTCAAGATGGCGGATACAGGGCAAGTGTGCGGAATCCCCAGGAAGTGAATATTGCCAAATTTCGGCACATGCAACGTGTCTAGGCCGGCCATACTGGAGTAATAAACATTTGAAGGTATTTGTGATAGTCGAGGATCATTTATTTGACGCCAGATTATTTCTTTTGTTTCTTTCTGGCTGCTTGTCTGAAATCGGTGTCTAACCTTTCTATTTTTTCCAAGTAAATGGCGACCTGCGGCCGCCCGCCTCGAACGACTATCCAAGCAACGTTACGATAACCTGTGGTCCCGACAACGACAAATTCGTCATCAAGTATTTCTATGCCAAAAGTCACAAATTAAAACATATTGAATATGGGAATCATGTAAAAAATCAACAAGGTCGCAGTTACAAGCTCCCTGTGAAAGGTCGCGATCGACTATCGATGGACGAAGCGTGTCGCCCTTGAAGATCAAGCTGATGAGGCTGCACGTGTGGACAACGAACCATGTGGCCATACTGTATATTACGCTTGTCACTGATACTTGTCTTCTTTTGTCATCGAAGTAAATAATCACTCACATGAGTGACAGCTTTTTATTCGCCCCTTTGCATTAAAGCTTAATCGCATCACGGCATTCCTTGCATAAATGCATATGAAATAAGCATGGTTACCGGTTTAAAGGGTCTTAAGTTAGACACGTCCTGGTAGCATTACTTGCTTTTTTTATTTTTTGCACACTGTTCCTGTCGCCGCTGGATCAATATTGATTTCTTACTTTAAATGTTACATTTAGATGATACAGACTGTCAGTCTGAAGTAATAAGCCGACTGCAATTGCGGTCATAAAGCTTTCCCCAGATTGAGTGCTCTATATAGGACTGCGCTCGATTCCCAATAGTGTCGAAACCGACGGTTGGTATGCAGTGTAAGATTTCTTTTACAGACTGCCTGACTGACAAACATTAAATGTTGTAATTTATGAAACGTGTGTGTTTCACCGCAAATAGCCGTTCCGTTGGCTGAGGGATACTCGAAACGTAGGCCTACACACTATCCCTCCGCAAACTGGCCTACATAAGCTCACTCTATTAGCGAATATAGGCTACAGTAGAAGTCAGGTCTCGCTGCCACTCTCTACATAATAATGCAGAATGGAGGTAGCATGGAGGTAGCATACCTCCATTGACAATGCAATCATGAACTATGTCCTGTAAATCCCAGAAAAATCACACGCGCGGATACGGATACCTAGCTTATGTTACACAACTGGTAAATGACGTTATGCTAGCAAGTACTTCGGTTTTACAATTACAAAGTTTCGGCAGAATTTTGAGGCTGTGAACGGGTTACGAGTATTTGATTCAACATTACCGATGTGGCCCTAACCGATGTATAAGTTGGTCTTAACCATGCCGGTTAAACGACATTTAAGCCATGTCGTATATGTCGGCCTACGACGCGGATAAGCTGACGGTTAAGTAACGTATCGATAGGTAAACAACCGACGGTTCTCTTCCGGTCCAGTCAGATCAGCCATTGAACCGGTGACAAACCGCAGACAAACCGTTGCTAGACCGGAAGTGTAAACGGCTATTTTCATGCAGTGTTCATATATCACATATATGCACGTCGATTTGTTTTTCTGATACGATCCAATATGGCCACCGTGCGGCCATTTTATTACGATTTTTGCATGTACAGAGCCATAACTCAGACATGTTTCAACCGATTTTATTAAAAGTTGGTACAAGGACATTGACCAATGTCATAGATATGCACGTCAATTTGTTTAGTGATACCATCCAATATGGTGGCTATTTTGTTACGATTTTTTCATGTAGAGAACCATAACTCAGGCATATCTCAACTGATATTATTCAAAGTTGGTACAGGGACATTGACCTATGTCATTCATATGCATGTCGATTTGTTTTGTGATATGATCCAATATGGCCGACAGGAGGCCATTTTATTACGATTTTTGCATGTACAGAGTCATAACTCAGACATGTTTCAACCGATTTTATTCAAAGTCGGTACAAGGACATTGACCTATATCATACATATGCATGTAGTGTTTTTGTGATATGATCCAATATGGCTGCCGTGCGGCCATTTTGTTACGATTTTTTCATGTACAGAGCCATACCTCAGGCATATCTCAACCGGTTTTATTTAAAGTTGGTACAAGGACATTGACTAATATCATACATATGCACGTCGATTATTTTTGTGATACGATCTGTGATATAAGCAAGGTTACGTTGGTATTGTCGGTTATGTTGTAGCGTGTCGGGGCCGGCAAGGCTGGTATTCCAATGATGAAGGGATGCAAAGACGACTGGAAACAGCGAGTACTATATAATCTAAGATGCTACTTTATTACAATAAGCTCTAAGCTACGTACATAGAGTGATGCTAAGCTGGAGACTACTTGAGTACACGTGGGCTAAGAGAGATATACATGCCCTCATGAATAGTAATGACAGCTTATGAATAATAATCACATGACACTACATCACATTCCTCCCTCCTTATTTTGATGGAGACAGGGAGTCTACATCACTAGTACGGCAAAATAATTCAGAAAATCAGCAAAAGTCAAAATGAAATATTACAATGCTAATACTATTGACTCTAAAAGAAAGTACATGACAAAAAAACTACTGAGTCGGGTACAGTAACCTGGGCAAACACCATTACTATAAGGGTTGTAAATTCAACAAGCATTTTCAAAACAGTGTATATCAGGTCACTACAGCCCTTTCACTACATCATTCATGCACCTTCACACACTGCCGTACATCCGAGCTCCACATTCACGACAATGCGTCTGCATTTCTATTTCCGCTGCCCTTCTTGTACTCAATCTTAAATTGATGCTCCTGCAGTATTAAACTCCATCGCAACAACCTACGATTTTTACTACACATTTTGTCTAACCAAACCAACGGATTGTGATCTGTTTGAACTGTAAAATCTCTCCCGTACAAGTAAGGATTCAAAGCTTCAACAGCCCAAACAATGGCTAAACACTCTCTTTCCATAGTTGGGTGATTTCTCTCCCTGGGGAGGAGTTTCCGGCTAATAAACTGAACCGGATGTTCCTCTCTCTTGTCATCATACTGACACAAAACCGCACCGATACCATGGTCAGACGCGTCTGTCAGCATCACAAATGGCTTATTATGGTCTGGAACTGCCAGAACTGGTGATGATGCTAAAGCATCTTTCAGCTTCTGGAAAGCATCCACACAGCTTTGAGTCCATTGAACATTGGCTGGGCTATTTTTACATGTCAGCTCAGTCAATTGGGTGGCAATGTCAGAGAAATTTGGGATAAACTTCATGTAGTATCCTGCAAATCCTAAAAATGATCTGACATCATGCTTTGTCACTGGTGTTGGATATTTGACAACAGAACTAACCTTATCTGCCATTGGTTTTATTTTTCCACTTCCAACACCGTAACCAATGACAGAAACATCACTGCCACCAAGATAGCATTTCGTTGGTCTAGCAGTTAGTTTACAACTACGTAACCTCTCAAATATGCTATGCAGGTGTTTAACATAATCCTACCATGAATGATCAAGTTGACCCAAGTCATCCATATATGCTTTTTCTCTGGGCTGATTAACTGTCTTATCCATTAGCCTCTGAAAAGTGGCTGGCGCATTTTTCATCCCAAATGGCATAACAGTAAACTCATACAGTCCGAAAGGAGTGATAAAGGCGGCCTTCTCCCAAGCATGTTTGCTCAGGGGAACTTGCCAATATTCTTTTGTAAGATCGATCGTCGATATATAATTCGATCCGCCGATTTCCTCAATCAATTCATCAGGTCTAGGCATAGGATATGTGTCAGATACCGTAACCTGATTCAGTCTTCTATAGTTCACGCAGAATCTAATTTCAACCTGTTTTCATAACTAAAACGAAAGGCGAGGCAAAGGGACTCTTTGATTCAGTAATAATTCCAGCATTCAGCATTTTCTGCAGTTCCTCTTTAACTGTCTGTTTAGCTGCCTGCGGTAGATGATATGGTTTCTGACAAATTGGCGTTTTGTCAGTAGTTATCACATCGTGTTCTACCTGATCAGGACAACCGGGCACGTAAGTTAAAACATTACTGTACTCTTTCAGTAAGCGTAACAGTTCCGCACGCTGATCCACAGTTACCGAATCCGCAATTACTATATCTCTCCAAGTCTCTGTGCTCTGATCCTGCGGTGTGTAATACATAGAGTTTTCTATGTCCTTGTTGCACACAGCGTCAACAGTGTCAACAAAATACACCAGTTTATCTCTCTCTTTCCATGCTCTCAGCATGTTGATATGATAAACCCGCTTCGGTTTTCTATGGCAACCTTGCTCAATTTCGTAATCAACGTTTGAGACTTTCCTCACCACAGTGAATGGTCCTTGCCACTGAGCACTCAACTTATGCATGGAGGAAGGTAAGAGTACAAGTACTTTATCACTGTTCTTAAATTTTTTTCATGTTGGCAAGCCTTTCTCGCATCGTTATTACGAATTTCTCCAAGTTTTCCTCCTATGAACTTTTCTCAGTCCACTGATCCTTGATCACAGCGAGTGGTCCTCTTATACTTTGACCATACATTAGCTCGAAAGGTGAGAAACCGGTACTCGCTTGCAATACTTCTCTATACGCAAACAGAAGGTACTGCAGATATCGGTCCCACTCTTCGGGTCTTCCACTACAAAACATTGTAACATGGCCTTGAGCGTTCCATTAAAACGTTCAGTTAATCCATTGCCCTCTACATGATATGGGGACGTTCGAATTTTTGAGATCTTCAACTTCGCACACATAACAGTTATAAGGCGTGACATGAAGTTTGTACCCTGGTCTGCCAAAATTTCACCAGGTAGTCCCATACGACTAAAAACTTTGATCAACACTGTCGCAACAGTCTCGGCTTCCTGGTCTGGCATAGGCAGAGCCTCTGGATACCGAGTTGCATAATCCACGATGACTAAAATAAACTTATTTCCGCGGCGAGTTCTTTTCAATGGACCCACAATATCCATTGTGATTAACTCAAACGGTATATTTACAAGAGGCGTTTTCTCAGATGCTCTCCATCTTGCAGATTTTTGACATGGACTACAAGTTCTGCAGTATTCTGCAACATCCTTAAAAATACCGAGCCAATAATAATTTTGTAGCAGCCTTTGTTTAGTCTTTTCAATGCCAAGGTGTCCTCACAGAGGTATGTCATGTGACACTCTTAACAATGCAGTGCGACATTCCGCCGGTAACAAATTTGTCTGACTTCAAGCACCTTATGTGAAGAAATCCACTTACGATACAATAATTTATCATGCCAAAAAAATCCTGTTTGATTTTTCGATGATTGATTTGCATCTGCATGCTTTCGCACCTTTGCAAGAGTAGGATCGGCCGATTGAAGTTCTCTTAACTTAACCCGATCTAATCGTAATATTTCAGCATATTCCTGCTGACATTTTAATCCAGTGGAAATATTCTTGGACACCTTAGAAGTGATGTCATCACTTTCCTCGTCATCACTGATGTCACTCAGATCTGATAAAGTCTCATCAAACGGCTCGTCAAGGGCTGATGCATCATGGGAGGTATAATTACACTCACCCCCACTGATTACATCATCCACTTTCCAATCGTTTAAATTGTCCTCATCAAACAATCTAGAGATACCCAGTGAATGATCGTGTTCATCACGTGACTCATTTACCTCTTGGATTTCATTGACCTTGTCAATGCGTTCTGAAGCACTGTTACTTTCATCGGATGATTCTACTTCCTCATGGAAGTCATCATCACTTTCTTCCGCTTCACTGAGAGTCGGCAATTCCTCAACAGGTATTGCTCTCATGCCAGACGCCATTTCATTTTGCTTAACTATAGCCTCGTGCTCGTCCTGCACTTTCTTTTGATGTCTTGTGACCACTAACGCACGGCAAGGCAAGTGCGTCCTCACCTAGCAGAACGTCCTTAGGTATACCTTTCCATACCCCGATACGCACAGGTCCAGTGAAAATTTCACTTTCGATGTGGGCTTTGACAACAGGCGCCTCGTGCACTGTTTCGTCTGCAAAACTGATATTGCAAGTCTCTCCAGGCAAATAGTTAGATTGTTGTACGACCTCTGGCTTTACCAAGGTTTGACAACAACCTGTGTCCCTCTGTATACTCTCTGGTTTACCGTCTAAACACCCAACGTAAGTATTTCTCCCAAGTCGATAATCATTACAAAATTCAGCCCAAATATCATAGCCTTTGTCATCCTGACTCTTGACATGGCGGACGATCTTTGTCTTTGCTGAACCTGCATTTTTATCAGACTTTTGTTCGGGACAATTTCTTGCCAAATGACCAGTATTCGCACAAGTATAACATGCAGCTGAGGGCTTGGACTTCTCACCGCTCTGGGATGAGTTATCAGACTTCTTTCCCTCATCCTTTTGCTGCTTATTCTTATTGTTTAAACTTTTGAAACCCTGCTTCCGCTCAGACTTATATGTCTCACCAAGTTTTACTAACTCCTTATAGTTTTCAGGATCCCTTTCCTTCAACCTTGTTTGCATTTGTTTGGGTACGCCTTCAACTAATTGCTCCATTATAAATAGTTCACGTACCCGTTCATATTTCTCTTCACCACTTAAAGACGTAACCCCACTTGTTTCCATCCAGCGGTAAAAAGTGTCGGCAACAATATCACCCCACATACAGAATGTCTCCTCATCTGTATGTTTGCAAGCTCTGAATTTAACTCTGTATGACTCTCTGGTGAGCTCATACTTCCCAAGTATAGCAACTTTGACCTTATCATAATCCAGGGCATCGTCTTCTTTCAACCTAGAATATGCCTCCTGGGCCTTACCAACAAGAGTCGGAGCTAAATTCTTTGGCAAAATCCGCTTAGGCCAACTGTATGTTCGAGCTAGCCTCTCGAATGTACGCAAATGTGTGTCAACATTGTCACCTTTTTTGAACTCAGGGAGTTTAGCAGTCCAATCATTGAACTCACAATCCGTATCATGCGAATTTACTTTCGCTTGTTGTACATCTAATTCTTTCATTTTCAAATCATGTTCACGCTGTTCCCTTTCTCCCTTTAGTTCAAGCTTGTGGTTTTCTTTTTCTTTTTCTTACTCATGTCTTTGTTTTTCTGCATTCAAACGCATACGTTCTCTCTCTATATGCTGCGCGTGATTTGCCTGCTCTTGTTTATACAGATTCAATTTGAGCCGAAGAATTTCCTTTTGATGCAACAGGTTTTCAGCTAATTCTTTTCCACTTATACTACTTGTTGCGCCATAATCATCAATAGGCTCTTTTTTAACTGTCAGGCCTTGGCTTTCTGTCATACTGGGAAAGCTTACTTCACCCTCCGTATCGGACATACTCATTCCTTCACTAGCACACGGCTGTAGTAAGAGATATGCACTTACCTGGTCACCCATAGAATGCAATAGTATCAACCACAAAGTGTGTTGACCCCACCCAGTCAGTGTAAATTTCTTAATTGAATGCAACTGAATGATAGTATTTCCCAAGGCTTCTTATCTTTGTTTTTCACCACTAAAGAAAAGATACACAAGTGCACGATCACAGTAATGCAAATTTCTTGTC
>LD343639.1:13599-28713 GCA_001465055.1 Ptychodera flava | reverse complement strand
TTAGATCGTTAAGACTTTGTTTCAATAAGTGTTTTTGATTAGTACTTACGGTCTCTTGCGTCAACAGGGTGTGTCTTCCCGCGTATACTGAAAGATTAATTAAACACTGAAACAAAAAGATTGTGAACTTCTCTGCACACAGAAATTTTCAAGAAATTTAAGTCTTAAAAATAAGCAAGTCCGGTTGCTTCTAAGACAGTGTCCAAGGCAGAGTTCAATTAAGTTCACTTCACACACAAGTTCTTTTGTCTTCATTATTGTCGTCCGTCTTCTGTGAACTTGCTTCTACTGGCTAATGGTTGATTTTTCCGCAAGGTTGACAGTGCTCACGAAATCCATCTTCCCGTCTCTGGTTTATCAGCTACGTCCACACGGCAACGTCTGAACCAGTATTAAGTTTATCAGCAAATTCAGTTCCGGTGTGCTATCTCAGGTATCGGAGATTCTGCTATGCATTACCATGGCAATGCATACTTAAAATGACGACAGTGTCTCCCTGCAGATAACTTCCCAAAGTTCGGGTAGATATTTAACTTGCTGCTTGTAGCAAAGTCAGGTTACAACAACCATAGAAGCGTTCGTTCCGAGTATCTCAGCTTTTAGTAGCACACAGTTATTTGTCAAAGTTCCGAGTGTGTCTTACACACGGCTTATAGTATCTTTAAAGTACTCACCGGTTAAGCTTTGTTACAACCAGGTTTCCTCCAAGTCCGTCTTGAGAATGTGAGTTAGAATCCCATTTAAGCTGGCACCAATGTGATATAACCGAGGTTACGTTGGTATTGTTGGTTATGTGGTTGAGTGTCCGAGCCGGCAAGGTTGGTATTCCAATCATGAAGGGATGTAAAGATGACTGGAAACAACGAGTACTATATAACCTGAGAAGCTACTTCATTACACTAAGCTCTAAGCTACGTACATAGAGTGATGCTAAGCTGGAGACTGACTTGAGTACACGTGGGCTATGAGAGATATACATGCCCTCATGAATAGTAATGACAGCTCATGAATAATAATTCCATGACACTATGTCACACAATCCAATGTGGCCGCCAGGCAGCCATTTTATTATGATTTTTTCAGTCACAGAGCCATAACTCAGACATGTTTCAACCAATTTTATTCAAAGTTGGTACAAGGACATTGACCTATGTCATACATATGCACATGGATTCGTTTTTGTGATACAATCCAATATGGCCTCATGTGGCCATTTTGTCACAATTTTTTCATGTCCTTAGCCAAAACTTGAGCATGTCTCAACCAATTTTATTCACCGATTTTATTCAAACTTAGTACAATGACATTGACCTATGTCTTACATATGCACATTGATTTGTTTTGTGATATGATCCAATATGGCCGCTGAGTGGCCATTTTTTATGATCTTTGCATGTCCAGAACCATAACTCAGACATGTATCAAGCGAATTTATTCAAAGTTGGTAAAAGAACATTGACTTATGTTATATATATGTACGTCGTGGCGTGGCGGCGATTTTGTTACAATTTTCAAATGTACAGAGCCATAACTCATACATAGTTCCACCAGTATCATTCAAAGTTGGTACAATGACATTGACCTATTTCATATGCTCGTCAATTTGTTTCTCGTCATGTAGCAGTATCATGTCAATTATTGAAGTTTGGTAATTAGGCTGATATGTCAAGAAATACTGCATCAAATTTCATGGAACTTTATACAGATGACAAGCTCACATTGCTTTAACATTGAAAAAGACATTTATCAGTGTCATTTTAATTAATTTGTAATTGCATATGTAATGAAATTTCCTAATTATAGTGATATATCCACAAATACAACGTCAAATTTGGTGAAACTTGATACAGGTGTTGATCTCATAGTGTTGTAAATACTGCATCAAACTTTATGAAATATGGTACCGGTAATAATCTGTAAGTGTTAGGATAGTATGCAAAAATGTTTTGCAACATCCGTTTGATTAATTCCTAGTTCCGGATGATTTTAATGGTTAAATGATCCCACTGCTTTATCAAACTGCAGACACAGATTTGAACGTATTCATTTAACTTCAAAAAGGTGGCATGTGATTTTTCAAGTATTTGTTAGTAATTATACACTTCCACTGGTTTGTCCAACATTAAGGATTGAAAATAGAAAAAGATTTGACTCCACTGATAAGAAAAGATTTGACTCCAAAAGTGTCTAAGTTACCTCAATGGTGTCTCCGGAAAATGCACTTGATTATATGCTCCTTCTAATATATTGAACTTCTTGTAGGTATTTGAAAGAATGTGTTGACCTAAAAATGTAGCATGATACCTTTAAAGTATCAGTTATTAATAGGACTGTAGTACATTTCCTTGGTTTTGTCCAACAAATTAGCCGTGCAGTTCTGTCTGCTGCCTCTCCACTAGGTGACTGATGCCGTATTTTGTGGCTTCGAACCCGATTGAAAACTAGCCGTATTCAAATTGAATTAAGAAAGACAATTTTTACTCCAAACGTGCCATTTGGACCTCAAATGAGTCTCCGGAAACTTCGAATGATTATGCTCTACGTCTTTTATGTAATCCAAAGAATGTGTTGACATGACAAGTGTAACATGCAACCTGTGAAGCATCTATTATAAATAAGACTATTGTAGCCTTCCTTGGTTTTATCCAACGTTAAGTATTGAACTAAGGAAATCAATTTGAGTCCAAAAGTGCCCTGAGACCACGAAGGTGTCCCTGGAAAATTCGGAAAATTATACGCTCAGTCTGCTATATTCAACCTCTTTTAGGTTATTGAAAGAATGTGTTGTCTTGAAAAATCTTCCTTGGTTTCGTCCAACATTTAGTGTTGAATGAAGAAGGTGGATTTGACTCCAAAAGTTTCCTAGTGATCGCAAAGGTGTCCCCGAAAAATGCACTTGATTATAAGCTCCTGCTATGTTGAACTTTTTGTAGGTATTTGAAAGAATGTGTTGACTTGAAAAATGTAGCATAATACCTTTGAAGTATGAGTTATTAATAGACTATAGTACACTTCCTCAGTTTTGTGCAACACTGTAAATTTAATTAAGAAAGACAATTTTTACTCCAGAAATTTCATTTTGACCTCAAAAGAGTACCCGGGAAATTTGAATGATTATACTATACGCCTTTTATGTAATTGAAAGAATGTGTTTACATGACAAGTGTAACATGCGACCTGTGAATCATCTATTATAAATAGGACTATTGTAGACTTCCTTGGTTTTATCCAACATTTCGAATCAAATGAAGAAATCAATTTCAGTCCAAAAGTCCCCTGAGACCACGAAAGTGTCCCTGGAAAATTCTGATTATTATACGCTCTGTCTGCTATATTCAACTTCTTTTGGGTTACTGAAAGAATGTGTTGTCTTGGAAACATTTTCTTGGTTTCGTCTAACGTTTAGTATTGAATGAAGAAAGTAAATTTGACTCCAGAAGTGTCCCAGTGACTGCAAAGTTGTCCCCGAAAAGTGCACTTGATTATATGCTCTTTCTGCTGTATTGAACTTTTTGTAGGTATTTGAAAGAAAGTGTTGACTTAAAAAATGTAGCATGAAACCTTTGAAGTGTCAGTTATTTATAGGACTATAGTACACTTCCTTGGTTATAACCAAAATTTACTATTGATGCAAAAAATCATTTTGACTCCAAAAGTGTCCTTCGACCTGAAGGGTGTCCCCGGAAAATTGAAATGATTATTCACTCCTATATTGAAGTTCTTTATGTAACTGAAAGAAAGTGTCGACTTGAAAGTTGTGGAACGTTGCCCATCAAGTTTGCGTTAATGATAGATTTATTGTACACTTCCATTGATTAATCCTGTATTTGATATTGTATTGAAAAAGTACATGACTCCAAAAGTTTCCTTTTGACCTGAAACATGTCCCAGATGATTATACACTCCATCTGCTATATTCAACTTCTTGTAGGTATTTGAAAGAATGTGTTGACTTGAAAAAAGGGGAAGGTGACCTATTAAAATTTCTAATGATTCAAGATAATTCTGATGATCATGCTTCTCTGCTTTATCCATTTAATTTTGTCTAAATGAAGCAAATTATTTTATCGTTCAAGTAACCTTAAAGAGGCACTCCCACTTGGTAACATTTTTAAACACATTTTTTTAATGCCAACAGTCGATATTTGACATGGCGACTGCGCGCGGATCGCGAGATATCGATAAAAACATGTCCTCAAAAAAGTTAAAGTTTGAATTCCGGTGGCCCACCTGAATTCAGCTTCCGAACATAGAACGTTCGGCACTGAGGCCATTGTCAACTAAGCTATGGAGTACGAGTCTATGCTTACGCTGCTGTACGCCACAGCAGTACCACTCGCGTCGGTGAGCGGTCATGTCCCATGGGAGAAAGCCGAGTCCTACTGACTCCGAAAAAAAACGAAAAACAAAGTTTGCTGATTCCACCAGAATTCGCATAGGTGACTAGCTCAGATAGGTGCGGTTGATACATAGTATGCATAGTGCCCGTCGCGTGGTATGCGCGCATACCACACGCGGCGACCGCTATGTATCGAACCACGCGTAACTGTGTGGCAGACGACAAAATGTAATCATCAGAGGCAACTAATATTTTACATGTAAAAACTGATATCTATGTGGTATTGTTTAAAAACTTAATACAATTGATTGAGAATAATGGAAACGACAAAAACTAAGGGGAGGTTTTAAAAAAGAATTACCAGAGGTTAAGGCATTGATAATGATGTATTTAAAATCATCGCAGTAGGAGGTAAATTCCTTGCGTCATTCTAACGTTTTTGGACTCCTTAGAATATCGTCAATCAGCACAACAACACACTTTCGGGGGATTTCAGGTCATAACGAGAAAGGATCGTAAAACTTTGGGGTGTGAAATATACGCTCGGGAAATGACATGTTTTTATCGATATCTCGCGATCCGCGCAGAGTCGCCACGTCAAATATCGACCATTGGCATTAAAAAAACATGTTTTAAAAATGTTACCAAGTGGGAGTGCCTCTTTAATATTTTATTATATGTATATCTTGAACTTGCAGTTATATCTTTTAATTTGAAGTTGCACTTCTCAACATACAAGCATCCTTCCATAAGCAACGTATGTTTAAAGAAACACAATCCATTGACATTGTTTTAGTTTTGTTCCAAAACTATGATTTTGTGCAGTTTAAGTTTTAAGTACATCAGCAAATTCTATAATTTTCAAATCCGTCCTTATGTATTGGAGGAATAATCTTGAAAACACTAGCCCCCGCCCTTATTAATACTCTTCCGCTCTTGTACACATATCCAACTTAAAGTATTAAATAAAAATAAATCAGAATAACGTCAAAACAGCAATATGGCTTCGAATCTTTCCCTCAATTTTACGATATATTTTACAAAACACTAGCTTCCCTCTTACAACTGTTCAGAGATCTCATGTTGTATTTTTATATCAAACTTAAATACTAAAGTAGCGTCATCAAGTATGACTTCAAAACTATGCATGACTTTAATAGCGCCTTTTTCTTTGGCAGGTAGTGGATATGTTTGTATAAAAAAAATATACCCCAAACAAATTCGGCCTCGAGACTTATTCATGTGCACTTCTTATTGTGAATTTGCAGTGATGCTGTAGTGTATCGATCACGCTTGTGACAAGGGTCATTTCCTCAGAGCTGCTGCGAATCAGTCCATTTATTTTTTTAACCGAAATGGCACACCTTTCAGAGTCCGTTGACGTCGGCTCATGGGAAAATGGTTGAAAATATTTATATTATCGAGGTAGCTAGCAGAAGTAGACAATGGGTTGTGAACCGAACGGTGTCATAGTCTCGGTCAAAGTAATCTTCCAAAAACATCTATGGCCTTGATTGCAGCAGTTCTGTGGTGATAAACCCTTGACCCGCGAGCGCAATTGATACGCCACAGTATTGCTGCAAATTGTATATATATATATATATATATATATATATATATATATATATATATATATATATATATATATATATATATATATATATACACCTAACATGTATTTAAGAGCAGCGATCAGAACGACTTTCAAATATCGATATGACTTCATTTGCGTCATTATAAGTACTATAACTACTTTTCGTGGTAATTAACGAAGCCAACAACAACATATAAGTCATGATTTATAGACACCAGCCCTCTCCATTGTTAATTCTGTGGTCAGCCGTGATTTATATGATTTTTTTCCAAATTTAGGTATTGACTAGCAGCTAATATTGCATAAACTGTCCCTATGTTTACAAAAGCGTCCATTATGCGGTAGGTGTTGTTAGACTTCAGTCTAACCCCTATCTTACCCGACATTTAGGATGGGTACCACTTTGGGGTCAGGGACCACTTTGAGGTCTTAACTCACGCAGCACCACATTTAAACAGCACTCGATCTATGGATGACAACTTTAAAGTTATCGTAATTCAACAAATCACCAAAAAGATCGGTACAGCTTGATGTAATAGAAACATTTTCGATATTTGACTTTACTTTACTTCATTGCCAATTCCAGATATAAGTATAAGTATACAAATATATATTTTTACTAAAACCCAAACAGGATTCAACCCCCCCACACACACACACACGCCTAGCTGCTAGGCCTCACACAAAACCAGTCAGCTACCGTTTCCAACCCAAAAGAGTTGGTCACAGCAACCAGGTATACAAAGTATACAATGACGAGGAAACAGGCAAGTTGGAGCCAGGAATAAAAGCTTAGAGCTAATCGAGCCTGGCCCCATTTTAATGAAATTTACATTGCAGTATTTGATTTACAGGGCTAATTATGTCAATTGTTAATAACAATTGTATATTTGGAATGAATAAAAATAGATAAATATTCACACATCGTGGTATTCACTTAAGAGATGCTGTCTTAATGAGTTTATAAATAAATCTCTTGTTGCACTGTGTTTGACAATATTGGGTAGGCTGTTCCAGACTTTGGCACCCAGATATGAAATTGCAAACTGTCCTGCAGTTGTACGTACTTTCGGTAAAGGCAAGTTTTGACCTTGTTTAAATCGAGTGTCATAGCATTGATCAGCTAATCTAAAGTAATCACTCAAATTATGTGGTATATTTTTATGATGCAAATCAAATCTGAATTTTCTCAGAAGTAATTTGTGAAGTTTATAGACATCCAGTATACCTAGTCTGAAGAATAAAGGTGCAGTAGATTGTCGAAATCTTGAAAACGCAATTATTCGTACCAGCATTTGTTTGAGATACCATTGTCCGTGTAATTTCCTAAAACAAAATGTGTTTGTGTACATTCCAAGCCCTTGAAAACTTCTCTTGCATTGCCTGTACATTATGCAGTATTGATTTTTCGAAACAAACTTCGTTGTCACCCTTTAGTACGTTTTTCACAGTTATACTTTTCTGTGCATAATTTTGACCATTGTACATTGACTATCTCCATTTGACCTGATGATAACGTCTGGACAGGGCGAAAGCTAGTCACGACGAACACCTGGCTGTGAGTGAAAACGTTGGCGGCCAGTAAACATATTTTAGTGTATCTGCTGTTGGTCCTTGTGACGGCTATGGGAATTCCATTCGCTGTTAAATATGCCAACCTAATATGACATGGTGTAGGAATGCACATCTACTTGACACTAAATTCAAACCTGTCTGGCATAGAAGATTTGTCGACGAGACGACCCATTTTGAACCGTGCACCACCAGCAAAGCTGACTTAGAATTGTATATGACTACATTAACACAGCACATCAAATTATCAAATTTGATGTTGAATACAGGAAGACAAACAGAACGTTCCTTGATATGAATATCGCTCAAGATGGTGATAGACTGTAAACCGACTTGTATTGTCGAACCAACCGATTCATGCTCGTATATTTCCCCGAGTTCTTGTGATCCAACACACATATTTCGCTCAATGCCATACAGAGGAGCTAAACGCATTCGAAGCATAAGTTCATTAGACACATTGGCAGAAAAACTATTCCAAGAGTTCGCTCTCAGGCCTATCAAAATAATCACAATCATACTAATCCATAATCCAATAACATTAGGTCAGAATTCGTAAGACAATAGTTGTAAACATAGACACAAAACAGCACAGAACAGACAGTAAATAGACGGTACACAAAAAAAGTCAAATCCATGAAAGAAAGATATATGGACCTCTTGCCAAAAGAAGAAGAAGTGATGTCAGGTTTTTCGAAAATAGTAAGCGCATATTACCCCACATATGGCACCCGCCATATAACAATCTGTAAGTCAGATGGGTAGTGGTCACTAACTAAGGCCCAATGTCACCGATGTCATCAGCGATCATTTATCGAAGAGCGATATTGTATTTATCTACTAGAATGCGATACCTGCCAAAAAGCGTTTGAATGTAGAGACAAGTCTTGCCCTGGTGTAACCTTGATTTAACAGTTTGTAAGAGAGATGGCCATGTCTCTCTACAAAATCACCATATGGACTGCATGCTCTTGCATATCGAATAAGCTGGGAAATGTATACCCCATAAGCTGGTGAGAGTGGAATATTACTGCTGAGGTGTGGAAAATTGATTATACTATAAAGTTGAAATCATCTCTCTTGTCAAATAGCCTAGTAGAAAGGTGACCATTAGAGTCAAATTCAAGTAAAATGTCCAGATATAAAGTAGAAGAGGCCGTTTCTGTAGTTTCTTTAATCTCAAAATCTGGAGGATAAATCATAGCGAGATATTCACTGAATTAAGAGTTATCCATTGAAATAGCATCGTCTATGTATCTAAATGTTAGGTTGAAAGCTTGTTTGATTAGGTTCTGGATAAATTCTGCCTCGTATGAGAACAGAAATAAGTCGGCAAGCAAGGGAGCACAGTTAGTGCCCATAGGAATTATTGTACACTGTTGGAAAATGTGTCCTCCAAATTCAACGAATATTTTGTCAATGAAAAAATCAAGCATACTGATATTGTCTTTCTTGGTATAAAACACTTTAGCGTTAGTAATATTTTTAACAAAATATGTAGAATTATACCCTAATGCTACATATTTGTAACGACGAGATCCGTTTTTGTAGAAACATGCTTGGTTGATGATGTTTTTCAAGCGTTCTTTCAATTTATCATGTGGTGTTGTGGTATACGATGTGGAAAAATCGAAATTTTTTTTTTTTTGAAACAGGTCTTGATTTCAAATTTTCCAAGAGTTCCTTCGAATTTTTTAATATCCACATTTGGTTTATACCACTCGGAGAAAAGACAACATCACAGTATGCTTGAAGTCCCCGTTTAACAGTACAAAGAACAAAACTCAGTTTTTTCGATAACTCTAATAATGAAAATTTTAAAGATCCTGCGATAAACCTAGCTTTGTAAGGTGTTTTGAAGAGCTTTGGTATCCAGTATAAGCTAGGCAACTTATTATGGTCATACTTTGTTGTAATATTAAAATGAACATTAAAAAAATGAACAAACCCTTGGTACTAAAAACAAATAATAGAAAATTTTACAAATCTTTAAAAGATAATTAATTAAAAGCTTTGCGAAAAAGATGCGACGGGATTGCACATTCTAATATCAGCCGGAAAATCATTCCATAAACGCGGAGCGACATGGCTGAAGGCGCGTTTGTATGTGAAAGAAGACCTCATGAAAGGAACCTCAAGCAAGCCTGGATCTGAAGAACGCAGACGGCGCGTATTACTCCTGGCTGTTAAGAGGTCAATAATATAGATAGGCGCAAGATCATGAAGTGCCTTAAAAACCAGTAATAAGACTTTGAATTCCATTCTACGCTCGATTGGGAGCCACTGAAAATATATTAAAACAGGAGATATATGATCATACTTGTGGCAGCCAGACAACAGGCGAGCCGCGCTATTTTGAACTAGCTGTAGTTTCCATAGTAAACATAAAGGAAGCCAAATAAACAATACATTACAATAGTCAACTTAGGAAATTGAAAGCATGAAAGAGCCTTTTAAGTGACAAACGTGGGAGAAATCTACAGATGCGAGCTATATTCCGTAAATTAAAGTATGCACACCTGCATGTAGATGTCAAATACCGCTCAATCGTCAATTGGCTATCGAGAAGAACACCAAAATTCTTGACAACTGGCGCCGAATTCACGAGGGAGCCGCCCATTGCAACATCAACAGGCCCGAAACGGGAAAGGGAGTGCCTCGTTTCAAAGCATATGACCTCCGTCTTACTGTCATTCACCTTCAAACGGTGACTCAACAGCCAACACTGCACACCCCTGATACAATCAGAAATCTGAGCAATGGCGGGTGCAGAGCCATCAACCTCATACGAGATGTAAATCCCAGTATCATCCGCATACAATTGATATGAGACACTGCGATCAACGAGCAATTCAGCCAATGATGATGTGTATAATGTAAATAAAATGGGACCGAGTACACTCCCATTGGGGACCGCACATTTTTTGTGGCGGACACAGCACCATTGAGAGTTACACGTTGATCACAGTTCGAGAGATAGGAAGAAAACCATGATAGCACATTTCCAGTAATGCCAATTGAACGAAGTTTGTGTAACAAAGTCTCATGACTGACAGTATCGAAGGCTGCCGAGCAAACAAGCATGACAAGCAAAACATATTTCTGTTGACCAATGGCACAAGCGATATCATTATGTATGATATTTTCTGTACGCATATTGACGAGGTACATGTAAATTATTGACATTCAGATGGCTCTGTAATCGGACCACGGCTTTCTCTGTAATCTTTGATATAAATGATAAATTTGACACTGGTCGATAATTGTTTAAAACATCCTGATCCAATGATGCTTTCTTCAGAATTTGAGTGACCATTGCCAGTTTCAGTCGATCAGGAAATTTGCCTGTCGATAACGGAAGATTGATAATTTTGAGAAAAACAGTAGCAGTGTAGAAATACAGGCTTTGACTTGACCAATTTAGTGGGCACTAGATCCATAAAACTCGACTTGTTTGGGAAGTTCATCACAATGCGACGCACCTCATCAGCCATAGCAGGTTCAGAGTCGCCCCATTTATTGTCCAGACCAAAGCGATAGCTCTCGGAGATAGTGATAAGGTCAGCGGCAATGGCCAGGAACCCAAGCTGAATTTTCTCGATTTTACACTGGGCAAAATGCTTGATATACAACAAGATATACACATATACGGATTCTGTACATGTGTCAAATACGTTAAGTATACACGTACGTACACTAATACAATGCAAAACTACAGTGTACACTTAGAATGCAAAGATCTGCATTACGTATACTCATGATCTGCATAGAAATACGCTATGCATATCAACGTATTCGAATGTTTCATATCCAAAGATATACGTTGCGTATGCAATTAATATTGTGTTCAATATACGTCAATATACGTAAATATGCTAAGCGCATATCAATCATTTTTCCAGTGTTATTCGACAGGAATTTGGCAAAATCGTCAACCTTCTCAGACGGGGTTGTATCCGACAAGGGACCAACACGAGTGTCCGACCCTAATAAATTCGATACGGCGAGAAACAGACGTCTCGAATCAGAGCTATCCTCAATCGAACTGTCCTCAATCATGTCCGAGTAGAATTTCGTTTTTGCATCATCAACCATAAAATGTACATTATCAAGCATATTTACAAACATCTGACAGTGTACCACAAGTCCAGAATCTCTCCACAATTTGTCATATTGTCTCCGCACTTGCTTCGCAGCTCTGATGTTTTCATTATACCATGGCGTCTCAATTTTATGATTGATAACACGGGTCTTCACTGGGGTATGTTTGTCAACAATGCTCCTCGTGGACGTTGTGTATTCAGACACAAGATGATTAAGGTCAGCAATAGATGTTGTCTCCGATACAAAGCAGCCGATGTCTACTGACAGGTTATAAAGTTTTATATTCCGAATCTGACGATATGATATGTCTTTGCCACTTACTCTGGTTGGTCTTAATAAATTGATGATAAAGAATACTGGATAGTGATCGGGAAAACACGTCTATTGGCCGTTCATTTGTCAACAGGTTAGCATCTATAGAGCGAGCAATGATCACGTCCAGTGTATGGCCTTTGCGATGTTTTGCGCCATTGACCAGCTGGACGAGGTCGAATGAATTAAGTAGATCCGGGAAACGCTTACCCTCTGAGGACGATGGGTCATCCAGGTGATATTCAAATCACCGCATAGAATGAATCGGTTGAATTGGATTGCATGAAGAAGGATTCAAAATCCTTCATAAGAGCAACCATTCGTTTTGGATGGAGGTGGACGATAGATGGTTTGCACCATTACACAATCCGATATGATACGTAACTCAACCGACAAAGCTTTAAAGGATTTAGCAAGTGTTGCTGTTTGATTTCTCTTTGACACACCAATACCATCCTTGTAGATAATGTCTGTACCTCCACCACGACCTCGCCTCGACTTCACCAGTATTTTTTAAGCGGGAAGTGAGATCTCGGCTATGACCGGAGCATCACGGCAATCACCACTTAGCCAGGTCTCAGTTATTATCAAAATGTCAAGATTGAGAGAGAGTGAAATCATGAACTAGGGCAGTTTTCTTGTTGATAGAACAAGGATTTAATAAGCAGGCTGTAATGTTAACTTTTTTGTGGCTCTGAAAAGGAAGTTTGTTGCACAACTTAATGTTAATCTTGTTCTGATGACATAAAGTTTACTGTGGATATCGACTGATCCAAATCAATGGTAGCAGCATGTGCCTTGTTTTGCGCCTACTTGTTCTGAGCATGCTTCTTGTCGCTGGTGACGTTGAAAGTAATCCAGGACCAAATCAATCTGGCAAACAAAACACTGAAAGAAGACAAACTCGCCAAACTACGTTGACAGATACGTTCGCTGGCGTTGAAAGTGAAAGTTTCGAGTTAGCTGACATTATGCGAGAATTACGTAATCTAAATTCTGATCTGTGCAGGAAGATGGACAAGATGGCCACTGATTTACATGCAAAGATTGACGACCTGACCAACGATATTCGAGATGTACAACAAGAACTCAAAGAAACAAGAGAGGAGACAGCCCGACTAGCTGATGAGAACAAACATCTTGAAGAGGAGGTACGACAGCTTACAAGAGAACTAGATGGACTAAAAGGCCAGATGAAATGAGATAATTTAATTTTTAAAGGTATTTAACGAGAAGGAAATGAAACGTGGGAGCAGTCGGAAGATAAGGTGAAAGAATTTATCACAGATAAGCTTGGTATCGAAGGGGACACCGTTGAAATTGACCGAGTCCATCGACTAACGAATGCTCGTTCTCGCCCACAACCCATTATTGCGAAATTTTCCAGGTACCAGCAATGAAAAGAAGTCGATGAGTCAGCAAAGCAGCTCAAGTGTACAGCATATAGAATATCCGAAAACTTTACATACAAAGTCAGAGAAACAAGAAGAAAACTCGGACGTCATCTCGAAGCCGCAAGAGCGCAAGGAAAGAGGGCATGTCTTTCATTTGACAAGCTGAAAATAGATGGTAATACGTTTGTCTATGACAGTACTCGCGATGACATTCGTTTATTGGCAAGAACAGATTCCATTAACAGCTGAGAGGGAAGCCAAGGCCCTGACAATAAAGGAAGACATGAGCAAGACATTTTTACACCAGCGGTTTGAACTCTGAGACTGATACATGCAGTTTGCCTGTTAAACTATAGTGCCTTTTTTGGAATATCGATGGTCTTTCTCCAAAACTCTGTGATCAAGATCTGATTTATTATCTGTGTAATTTTGATGTAATCTTCTTAACTGAGACCTGAATAAGAAAAGACTCAAGCCACTCTAAATATGGTTTTAAATTATTTTCAAAACCAGGATTAAAACGTTCAAAATATGGAAGGCATCCTGGAGGAATAAATGTTTTTTACAGTGATTCATTACCATTCCATGTTAAGCAAATTCCAAGTAGTTCTTACAATATCATGTGGCTACATTTTTACAACCATTCAACTGATAACACCCCTGCCATTGTTTTCGCAGTTGTTTATAATCCAACAGATGATGTTGGAACAACTGATTCAGAGTGTACACTTGATATCCTTGAACAAGAGTATGCACAGTTTTGTAGTATCTTTCCAAATTCCCGTTTCTACATCTGTGGTGATTTCAATGCACGTACTGCAAATGAAATAGATTGCCCTGACGAAAGTGTTGCAAAATTTGTCTGCCAAGATGTTATTTTTTCAAATAGTGACCCGCCTATCCCAAGTCGTATGTCCTGTGATAGAGTTCTCAATAATGCGGGCAGAAGTTTTCTTCAGTTTTGTAAAAATATAGAGCCTAGAATTGTTAATGGTAGGTTGTCTAAAGATGCTGGTAGTGGAAATTTCACGTTTGTTAATGATTCTGGTTACTGTGTCGTTGACTATTTGCTGACAGAGTCAAGTAATTTTTCAATTTTTTGTAGTTTTTACATAGATAACAGGATTGAATCTGACCACCAACCGTTGTGTTTTGATATTCACATGTACTCTCCAGTAAAAGAAGTCACTGAGCTTGCTTCATCAGATTTAGGTATTGGTGATCACGTTAACAACATTGACTGTGGTATTGTTAAATATGCCTTGAATGTAAATAACAGATCAATGTTTTTGGAGTATTGGGATTCTGTTCAAGCAAGACATCAAGAAGAAGAATTTAACTCGTTCATTAACAACACCAATATGGAACAAGCAGCAAACTGTTTGTTATCAATGATTAAGGTAGCCTTCCACCTTTGCGGCGACCTATTTTCAAACGTGAATTATGCCATCAAGATGTGTACATTTACCCAAGTATTATATATCACCTGAAAGCTATTTCTATGAATATTTTTGTTTAATCAAGAAAATTAGTGTGCGGTGATTTTTTTGAAGATCTTAGTGAAAGTGTAAAGAACATGGAAGGTCTCACGTAAAAAAGTTTAAGTCTGAGTGGAGAGGGGCTATTGTTTAGGTGTTAACGGGCAATTGGTCTTCAGAAGACTGGCTACAAAACCGTATCTCAGATTTTTGTAAAAGGCCTTAGTTTTTTCACATCGTTGAGCCAAAGTTTATCCACCGATTGGTCTAACAATGCCGCCTAATTAAGCAGCAATAACTCGACTTTAAAAATCTTCATAA
>LD343636.1:123900-145415 GCA_001465055.1 Ptychodera flava | reverse complement strand
CATTTTCGCGTGACCCCTGAGGCTGAGGATGAGTATGAGTATGACGCCAACTTTACGCAGGTCCAACCAGATAGCTGCGTTTCCACAGCTACAACTTCCGGTAATGGCGGCTCCCAGAAACACGCTCAATGTTTATGGAACGCGATTGACGTGTCTGTGCTAATACCAAACCCCATAAACGACAAGGATTGTGTAGTATAGTGTTTAGTCTTCAGTAGTGATAAATCGGTACGACCAAATGCAGTAAATATGTGGGATTTACATGAAAATGCCGTGCCATGTGTGGCGCGCTTATTTTGTATGCTACAGGGCCTTCGGCATTGTAGCTCTACTTGTGAGCGATGTCGCAAAAACCAAAACTCACCGACCGCCTCACCTTTAATAGAGCTACAATTTTGCATCTACCAAAGTGCATGCATTTGTAGACGCAATTAATGTACGTCTGCCGACCACGGAGGAAGGGAAAGACGTCTGTATACCCATTGAAAACGAGCAACAAGAACGGGTCACAGACATTTGTTACTGCGATCAATTCGTAGACGAGTAAATGTTCACGCATTCAATGTTTGGTATACGTATGCACCGTTATTGCCTTCAAGCTGTAGGCGCGAACTTCCGCAAACCTATACAGTCTGTGTCCCATCGATGTTGCTAACAAAATCTCGCCTTCTGATGACTTGGATTGAGGTGAAGGATTTTGTCCAAGCTTTCAGTGGCAGAACTATATTGTCGACTGCTTATTTGAGGTTTACGATTACTCCATTCTGAACCGCCGTACAAAAATCTAGTACGCTACTTCGCCAACATTCAACACGTCTGCAGCCCAGCTAGCTGTCTGCAGCCCAGCTGTCAGCAGCCGGTTCCTCTGAGGTCACAGTTCATCAAGTTCACTTCGCGCATTGATATTGATTCTTCGTGCTGAAAGAATTGTTATTCTGTTTTAAGTCTTTCTATGATAAAAATAACCACTTTCATACAATTAATAAATTAAGTGCCATATCTAGTATGAAATGTAGCATGTAGGCGCAGATGTAGAGTCAATTTCAGCGTTTAAAAATGGGACTACTTTATCAATCACATAATGATTTAAACTAAAGATTGCACTTCCATGAACGGTCATAACTAAGGCATGATTGGCGCGAAGTTAGAAGTTGTAGTGTTGCTGTCGGCCGGCTGCGTACTCGTGATCGGGGAATTATCTGGTGGACAATTTTGCGATCTTTCTATGGAACTACCAGCCAAATGATATCACAGTGCCGCAAAATTGTGTTTTTAGTACCGGGGACAAACATAGTCCTAAATTTGTGAACGCAAAATGCAGTAAAGATGCCGACATTTTCTTAGTAACGAACAGCACAGAGATCGAAGTCTACCTAGCAACCGGAATCCAGGAACCGTGCAGTGTCTGCAAGTCCTTGACCTTCACAAATGTAAGTCAATTCGTTCTGCAACATTTGTATCGCTATGTTTGACAAAAGATATGTCTTCCTTTAGAACTGATTCATATTCACTTACATTACACACTGTGCTGATACGTACGGTATGGGAAATAATTGCTGAGACTTTGGCAAATTGTTTGTCGCCTTGGTGTACGCGGGTGTGAATAATAATACAGCCGAGGTGTTCCTGTCCTTTTGATTTTAATTATTGCATTTGGTTTCTCTACTTGAATTTTTCAAATAGTTTTATTTTGAACAATTATTGATTTCTTTCATCAAATTGTGATGTTACAATTTTCAGTCGACTTACACTCTTCCCTGAACGATTCATATTTTTCAGAACTCTCTGCTGGTATTCTAAAGGGACAAGGAATTCAGGGAACAGAAAGCCAAATCGCAGCCTTTGACAATAATGTGAATGTCATGTGAAACTTCTAGAGTCAAATTGACATCTCTTAAAGACATTTGTGTTGCATGAAATCAACATGGCATGATAAAATAAATCGTACCAACGACAAATTGAATTTAACATTTTGCTTCTCTGTTATAACAATAACTTTATTTGCATTCACTTCTTATTCTTGTGAAGCTAGTATTTCAGAACTTGATTGGATAAAACATGTGATGTCTGTGCTTCCTACATTCTGGCTTTAAGATTTGTCAGCTATTCATGCTCAATCATATTATCGGCCATGTCTGCACAACTGATTTTACAAACTGTGTACATATTTGAACCCTAAGTTTGTAATAAAAATGTTGAATCTTGTGGTACAATGCACAAATTTTGCTGTCACTTAAGTGTATTCTTTCTTCTGTTTTCAGCATCTCTGTTCTACATTACTAACTACATATTTAGTTTTCTTGCTGTTACTGATGTATTTGTCCTTGTAAACTGATGAAGTGTTTATTCCAGAGCAGACTGCTGAAGAGTAATATGCCAACTTTTGAAGGACATTTTGTGCATGTTGTTTGCTGCAAAATTTGCAGTAACATGCAAATTAAAAGTTTGTTGCAAATTTGCTGTAAGAGGTTTGCTGCATGTTTGCAGAAAGTTCACAAGAAACCAAATTTGACATTTGAAAAATGAACAACCTTCCTATTTGCAGCAAAAAGTTTGCAGCTAATCTACTGCAAAGCTTCCAGCAAATTTGAAGCAACAGTTTGCACGTCTCGAGGCCTAAAATATCGGTGAGGGTTCCCTTCCAAACTTCATATTTTTGGATTTTGTCTGAATAACACTTCCCATTATGTTGTATCACATGGTATTTTAGCTTTTACCCATCCATCCATCCATCCATCCTTTCATTAAACTTATGCTGTCTATCAAAAACATTGCAGAGGAATCATATTGTGTTTGGTTTTTTTTCCATTTAATAATGAAGTGGTATGGAATCTGATAATTGAAGTAAACAATTTCTTCTTCATAATACCAGGGCTCTGTTTTATTCTGGAAATCAAACAGTTGAACACTCAAAGTTAACACCTCTGTACAAGTAAACTCTGGAATGTGATCTGTCTTTCTCAGTCCCCTGTATGCTTGCATGGTAGCAACTAACTAGTAATGTGACATTAGATACTAGTCAATGTAATGTCTGTATGTTTAGCTCTTGAAGAATTTACATTTTTAAGTATACAATGACCAGGATGTGTGGTGTACCATATTAAAACCACCTAAAGTCAGTTGATTGAGAGTAACATCTACAATATGGGTAAAAAAGACTTTAAATCATTTGTCTCTGAAATCCAGTTTTCAAATTCAACTGTTCAAGATGTGTACATGATGTATTTTGTGCTAAACCTGTGCTTTTGATGTGTACAGCATTATGAGGACATCTGTACATTTTGTGTGCATCACAGCTGTCAAAGATGGATACATTATGCATTCATTTTGTTCCAATGTACTGCATAATGCATACATCCGAATGCCATATCAATGTACTAATGATGCATGCATCAACTGTAAATTTTTAACAGACCGATGCACATGTCATGCACAATTGATGCACTATTGATGTACACAAAAGATGTATACAGAGTGTTCGCGGTGACTTTTTTCTCCTCGCGTACGGCATACGCATTAGTCTACTAAAGTTGCGTAATGGCTGTATTTGAGTGCGTAATTTCACTTCCGCACTCGATTGATTACAAAACTGACTGCAAAGTACAATTAGACTGTCGACAGTCCCTCGTGCCTTCTTTGACCGGATTCACTTTATTAAAGTGCGGTAGCAAGCCAACGTAGGCGATCGAGCGCCGAAGGCACGAGGCCGAGTGCCGAAGGCGTGAAATCGAGTGACTGCAGTCGCTTGTACCAGCAAATACCGGAAGCTACGCCAATACGCGAGACTAACGGTACAAGCGACTGGCGAGAGTTTAAGTACAATGTGCCGTTCAATAAACCTACACTACATATTCGGATTCAACGATGTAAGATTATTTTAATGGAAAAAGTTAAACGAACAACTTGAACAACTGGGCATTGTTTCAAACATGTTCAAACAACAGCGAAAGGTATACATGCAGCCGTCAAAACACATCGGGCAACCTAGCCCTGCGAGTATGGCGAGAGTGTCCGGCTTTGGCTTCGCCGCCACCCACCTCCTGAGGCGGCGTAGCCAAAGCTGGACACTCTCGCCATACTCGTAGGGCTACAGGCAACCCAAAGCTAAAGTTATTGCAGCTTTATCCAGGCACGTCTGCTGTGTTCAAAATTTATCAGGATTCCGATGAGCTCTAGCGATGAAAATCTCCCTGGCACGGTCAAAGCGGAATTCATCTATTGGCGGGCCTTCCATGCTCAGTAACATCAAAATGTCTGCCTGGTCGTCCTTGAGTCTGCTACGTCTGGCTGTCTTTATTCTGTTTTGGCCGCTGAAGCCTCTCTTACACTGAACAGATGGACACGGGCAAGAGTAGCTGTGGAAACGCAGCTATCTGTTGGCGGGGTAGCGGGGATCGCTATGCGGGTCAAAGGTCAACCCGCCACGGATATCCGTGGCGGGGTTGACCTTTGACCTGCATAGCGATCCCCGCTACCCCGCCAACAGATAGCTGCGTTTCCACAGCTAGGGCAAGAGGAGCACCATGCAGGCCAACTGACTAAAAGCAGGGTAGAGTTCACAATGTTCTTGAACATTGTGGACATGATTCGTCAAACTTTCCGTGCGCTCTCAGTGAGAACTTCATTGGTCTGAAATCTCGGCGCAAGGAATCAACATCGATAGTGTATGTGTGCACGGTCCAGTGATGTGTGCTTTGATCAAATCTTGGGACAATGAGACACGATGAGAGTGCACAGTTGGCATTTAATTTGTAGCAACATTTCTGTCAATCACTCACTTTGTGTCATAAGTTTCAGAAACTATTGCTCGCCTGAAAATTAGCAACGTAATTCATAGGCACAGCTGACATGACATGCCGATTTTTCAGACCAAGCCCAGAGAATCCAAAACTTTCCACACAAAATGAGTGATTGACAGAAATGTTACAACAAATTTGATGTCAAGCGGGCACTCATCTCGTCTGGTTGTCGCCTAAGCTCAGTCGCAGGGAGTGCTTTCGGAAACATTTTTACTGTTTTCCTTTGTGTATAGAAAACGCATAACAATGAAAAAAATGCGTAGAGAGTCAATTTCAATGCGTAAATACGCACGTTTTCTGTGTAAACGCGAACTCTGATACATTATGCATTCATTTTGTTCCAAATCTGTACTGCATAATGTATACATCAGAAGTTCAACAATGTACTAATGATGCATACATCAACAGTAAATTTTTCACAGACTGATGTACACATGCACAGTTGATGCAGTTTTTATGTACTCCTATTTTGGTATTTTCAAAAGCATGATGAAAAAATGCGGATAAATATTTATTTTTCCATATTAATAACAGAACAATGACGTCAACTGCGAACAGCCCTATTGAAGTTGAATTTGAATATTTCTTGATTCGTCACTCTGCGTTTAGCATCAGCCTGAATTTTGATTTATCCATGACAATGAATCAATGAATCAAATTGGAGTGAAAATGCACTATTTCTAGCTTAACCTCCTGATTTCCAATTTTCAGTAAATTATACATATATTTTATTGGGATTTGGGACTTCTATAAATGAGAAAAAAATAAAAATCTGAAAGAGTCTGCAATAATGTAGCTACCTTACACTGCAGAACATGAATCGTGACTCGTGAATCATGAATCATGGCACGTGGGGCTTAAATTAGGCTTACCTCAATGACAACGCATCTGTCTGACTGAGAGTGACTCTATCAGAGGTATTGGAATATGCTGGACCGGAAACGCACTTAGTGTGATGAGTGCTATTTGGCCCGAGAACCGCAACTGATGTAGGCCAATGACGTACTAGTCACTCATACAAAGAGAAGCGATGTCGTTTTGTGTTACTTCTCTCGTCCAGGCCTTATACCCAAATTTGGCCAGCATTACTACGTTGGGCATCATTGGGTTTAGGGAAGGAACCACCAAACCAAACCATACTGTCCTTTTCAGGGCCACCAAATTTTCCAAAAAAGAGAGTACCCGATAATACATTTCTTCTTCAAGGTTACCAAGATGTAATTGACTTGAACGTAATGTGATCATGGGTTTTTTCAACACAAATACGGCACATAGGTTCAAAAGTTGGAGTATAGATGAACTGTAAATAAATTTGGGCATGTCTTTCGGGGCTAGAAATCTTGACATGTTTTTTATTTATTTCTAGTCACAGTTAGCAGATAAGCCAAATGCTAATGGTCATAGATCCAGCTGACTCGTGTCTTACTTCGCACATAAGGTTTGATTGACAGCGATATTTAAATCTCAATTGGCATCCCCTGGGTTTATGTTCTCACTGGCCATGCACTCACTAAAATTTTCTCGAAAACATCAGTTTTAAAAAGAAGGAGTTGTTATGCATTGATAAGGTATTTGCCCTGCCGTAGAGCAGTCCCATTTCATAATTTGCCATAAAAAAAAACATGCAAAACACTGCAATCTCTGGAGCTCTCATTTCACCAGGCTACTCGTATGGCATCTCTTTGCATAATGAGCAGCCTTTCATGAAATTCAGTATTTATAACCTATGGGTGTCTTTCACATATCGAAATAATCCTTTATATATATATATATATATATATATATATATATATATATATATATATATATATATATATATATATATAACAGATTGAAATGATGGCAATGGGAGGTTTTTAATTACCAATAGTTTTCTTTGATACTTTATGGACACTGCTTTGCATAGTCAGCCAAGCACTGTTATTTTATCCAGAACACCAGATAATGGTCACATACAGCAGTTTTTAAATCAAGTAAAAAATAAAGAACAGGAACAATCAAGGCTGATGATTAGACTTTGACGATTTTTTCATGACATGTTGTGCAAGTTTGTTCCAAGAACTCTCTTTGTTGTTTTTGTGTCAAAGTTAAAAATAAACAGAAGTTTGTTTGTCCCTGTCTATTGAATAAAGAGAAGGGTCAATTTATTCACCAGCATTCATGAAATAGAGATCTGAACGGAGTTGAGACCAATTTTTGTTTAATACATATTTTTTTATCTGAAGGACAGACAGCTTTCACAAAGGACCTGGAGTTTTACAGTGCTCCCGGTCCTTATCATCTGCAGCTATAAAATTGGGTGAAAATGTGCACAGCAGTTTGTCTGTCAAGGCATTAAAGTGTGTGTATTAAAGTGTGTGTACAACTGCCCTGGACCAACATGTGAATAGTAAAGTACAAATGTTATTGAAAATAACTTTTGTACAACGTATGTGAAATTGATTTGTTGGGTGCACGTTACTTGTGGCTAAAAAAATTTGATCATTTTTATAGCAACATGCACTAACAGACTGTGGCTACAATAAAACATAGGGCCAAAATCGCTGAAGCTACTATAGACATGGATACAAAATTAAGTATTTCCTGACTGTAAGAAATTATCTCACTAGGGTCATCCTAGGGACCTGTATATCAAATATAAAAGCTGTCTGACCAGCGTTTTTGAAAAAAACAAGCAACCCAACAGTTGACAGAGCTCTGCTGTGTTATGTAGAGAATACATTTTTGTGACACATGTATTGATGAAGAAGGTGGATGTCTTTGATAGCTCATTTCAGGATGGCCTGACCAAAAACGGCAAAATTAGCTGCAAAAATACAAAATTGAAGATTTCATCACAATTTCAATATATTACATTAAGATAAAGCATAGGAACCTGTATACCAAATATCACAGCTATCAGATGAGTAACTTTTGAGAAACAAATATTTTTACCAAAAATGGCAAAAATTGACTCAATAATACAAAAATTAAAGATTTCATCGAATTTCAATACATCACACTAAGACAACCTCTAGGAACATGTATCCAAAAAACAATATTGCATAACTTCATTAATATGCAAGCCACACTGACCAAAATCTAATAACTTCTTGCAAGTAGCATACGGTACCTTTGTATCAAATCTGACTTGAATCCGTTCAAGGCGTTTTTGAGTTATCGTGTAAACAGACAGACAGACAGACACACACACACACAAGGACAGACAGACATCGCTATGACATTAGCCCACGTGTTTACACACGTGAGCTTAAAATTGCAATGAAGAAGTTGTTTTTCATAATTTTAATGAGGCGATTTGCATAAAATTCTTTGTTTGCCCTCCTGAGATTTTTTCAAAAAATCTACTTGTCGCCGTTTACTCACTATGTTATTTAACGACTTTTACTAGGTAATCCACTCCATGATAAGAGCTAATTAATCACACATAGGCAAGTGAAAAAATGGCCATATATCTCGAGTTTGTTTATTCTTTTCTTTAAAGCTGAATAAGCTGTAACTTTTGCCTATTTTTTAGCTCCAAACTTCATAGTTGACCCATATTCACAAGGTATTACTTTCCGCTAGGCGACTGATGCCGTATGTTGTGGGTTCGAACCCGATTGAAAACTGGCCGTATTTTCTATCCTGGGTTGGTAACTCTGCTGGTGGACAGAATTGTCCCCGAGGTTATCGTTCGCCCAGTCAAAGCGATGAAATTAGTTTCCTTCGCCTCGATAAGGTTTGTATGTGCGATGTGTGGTAGTGAGCATGCGTGTGTGAGTGCTTCACGAACTCTACAACGTGTGGAGCGGTCACAGTCAGAAAAATATAACAACTTAGCCGGCTATTGAACCACTCTTTTTTGGGAGTGGAGATTTAGACGAGCGGTTCTCTCTGTGGCCTCTCCGCTAGGCGACTGATGCCGTATGTTGTGGGTTCAAACCTGATTGAAAACTGGCCGTATTTTCACACCTTCTGCTAAATAAAATAACTATCATTACAGATTCACATTTCAACCTTTCCTTGTCAACTTCCTCAGCAATATTCCAAAAACCTCTTTTGATGCATCCTGTCCACTAAATGCACTCAGGAGCGACAGCGTCATTGACACTATGACGCTATTTTTCTCTCTCACTGTGACAGTTAAATTTTTGTTTCTATTGTTAGTCCTGCATCAAATTAATTTTCCTCTAATTGGAAGAAATACAATTTTTTTCTTGGTGACCAATACAGGTATGAATAAGTACATACAAAAGATACATGATTCTACCTACAAATCACCATCTACCTATTAATAATTTTTAGTATTCCTCGGAAATAGAAATTCTGCCTTGTTACTAGGCTCTAGTTTGGTTTTTTATAACAAATCACACATATTTAGATTTTTTTGACTTAAAGTCATGAAATGTGACAAAATGGTTCTAGATTTTGTTAAATTATTACTAACATTACAACAATTGGATGACATAAAAATGGTATTCATTTTTCATTGAATTACCTAAAAAAACTTGAATTGGATAATGTAAAACATCAATGGGAACCAAAAAACTTTCAAGTCCCCCTCCCCTACAGGCAGAGCAAAATTTTCAAGTCCCACATCTACTACCCGAAAAATTTTCGAATCCCCCCTAAATTCCTCCAGCCCCACCCCCATTTTTTTTGTGAACGCAGCCTTAAGATCCCATGAATGTGTGTAACATTTTGTATAGGATTTTATTTAAGGAACATACTTGAAAAATGTGAGATACAATCAGTAATTCAGGATTTAATGAATTTTTCTTTAATTTTTCATTGTAGGATTATAAACAGCACGATCCTAAATCTTGTCAACAGTCATACACCAAGGTATGTAGAAAGATTATTATTCATCGATTTCCATATTATTAGCTCACATTTGGTATACCAATGTGAGGTTATCGTAGAAGCTTAGGTTGATGGCTTCTGTATGTATATGTGTATGTATGTACATGTGTGTACGTATAGTATATCCGTCAACATCAAAAACTCGCGAACCGCTGCACTTTTTAGCTTGGTATTTTCTGTGTGGAGGCATCCTGGGCTATAGATGGGATTTTCTTCAAATGAAGTCTGCATTGCCCAAAGTATGCAAATGCGCTTAAAAATGTGAAAATGGTCAAAAATTAATAACTCAAGAACCACGGTTTTGATTGCCTTGAAAATTAGTGTGCAAGTACCTTAGGTAGACTTCATACAGTTTTATGTATATCATGAAGATATCTTGAATTTTGTATTTTTGCTGAATTTGTTTGTTATTTTCCTCATTTTAAGAAAATAATTCTTCCCTGAAACCGCTTGCCCAAATGCTCTCAAATTTAGGTTGAATGTTTGCAAGGGAGTTACCCTTCTAATTTGTTGAAATTACAACAAAATTGGCAAAATTACTATTTTTGGGCAATTTTTGTCATTTTTGGTCAAAAAATCTTTAATTATTTAAAATCGCTGGACAGACAGCTTTTATATTTGATATTTGGATGCATCCTGGGCTATAGGTGGGATTTTGTTCGAATGAAGTTTGCATTGCCCAAATTATGCAAATGAGCTTAAAAAATATAAAAAAAAAAAAACGGTAAAATTACTAACTCAAGAACTGCTGTTTTGATTGCTTTGAAAAGTAGTACGCAAGAACCTTTGACCATTTTTGGTCAAAGAAATCATTTCTGTAAAATCACTTGTCTGATTGCTTTGAAATGTGGTATGCATGCTCCCAGGGTAAACTTTATTAAGTATCCTCAGTGTTTCCGTTGCCCGCTTACAAAATCACAAATGTGTGAAAAAAGTAGCATTTGACCAAAACCTAGTCTTACTATGTACCTTTTCCAACACCATATCAAACCAAAACAGCCTTGCACCAAATCACTTAGCCCCAAGAGTTAGTTTGCCTTGCTACTTTGCTCAAAACCATTTCATCCCCAGAGCAACTGCATTACACCCCAAACTGTTGCCAACCATTGTATAAGGCAGAATATCACCCACAAATGCCCAAGAAGTTTTCATACTGTCTATCCCGTGACCAATATTTTGAAGGTGAACTATTTAGGGTAAAATTTATTTTTGCAAAATTCTGCATGAGATACTTATATAATGCAGTCACCAGCTGGGAGCACTGTTGCTTTATATTCATTGCATTTGGTCAGGGGAATTTACCGGGCTGACCCCGGGTCTTAGAATCGGAGGAATACGGTATCAGGCCATGCTGCTCAAGAACCAGAACGAGGTTATACATTCCATAATGCAATGCATGGTAACTTATATAGATATCGTACAGATATCGTACATCTGATACACTACAATGGATCGATTTTTCATCTTTAAAACCTTGAACATGGGTTTATAACAAATGTCCTTTTCTTCTGGAAAAACTTCACATGTAACCAGTGTTGCAGCTAGGAATTTAAAACCAGGAGACACTGTTTCTCACATTCCTCAGATCACTGGGAGTGTGGGATTGGCAGTGTGGGAAAAATTGCGGCTGACTCGCAGCGTGTTTGCAAGGTTATATCTGATTGGTCGATTGTCACTATTCACAGCCACTTAGGGAGTCTATTTGTATTGTTTTCATTATATTGGTAAGATTCAGCCACCCAATTGGATAACAGCTTCGAAATCGCTGCGAGTCGGCCCAAAAATTGACCCCACACTCGAGTGTGGGATCGATTTTTCATGAGGAATCAAAAATCCCAGAAATATTATTATTGGATGATAAACAGCTTTTCGTTCCAAGTGAAATATATCATTCAACAGCATGATGAGGAACACACTGACTGGAACTACAATGTATAGCACTGTAAGCCAGTCAGAGTACAGGGGCAGCGACAGCATGGTTGCAATTAGGGATAAATCACTAAAAACTAGTGAACATACAAGCCACTTGGAACATTAGCCAATTTTTTTGTTGTACATCTCGTCCTTAGCAGAAGTTGAAGTATAGACAGTGGTATACTGCGTGACAGGGCTGTGTGTTACCAGCATTGTACGGCCTGCCACCACAGCACTGCTGACTGCCATTAGACAAAACTGCTGGTAGCGTCTCGGAAATACGGTGCGCAGTTTCTCTGCCAACAACAGCCAATTTTGAATCCAGAACTTGCATTGATCTTCGTTATTGAGCACATCCACCTCGCCTAGGTACACAATGTGCCCAGCCGCGCTTGAAAACTGACGGAAAGCCTACATTTCTCTCTCTATGCAAGGGACTTTAGCATTCGTATCCGCCGCCATTGTTAATCTCATTCAGCCCATGAGCACTTGGGCGAAAACCAGCCTGGCAAACAAAACAAAACAACATTGCAATATCGAACTTTGAAAGTTGACGTTCTGAGAGGAGTGCAACAAGAGGAAATTGTGAAATATGTAAAACTTCTGAAGAGAAAAAAAAATTTATTTATAACGTATAACAGCGGTAACACACAGCCCTGCCATGCAGCCTCAGCTACGGCATTGGAACTTGCAATGGAGTTTGCGTTAGTGACATGAAATACTAGATAGACTCAAAGTAGGATAGTCGCTGATACAGTTAAACATTTAATGTTTCCGATGTGAATATAACACATTTTGTTGTGTGAGAAAAAGTATATCATACACAAAGGACCTGGGATCAGATTTCTCACACTTGTTGGGGATGTTTTGTTAGTCCTTGGGGGTGTGAGATTCTATTAGTCCCACTACCCCTTATTTTTTGAGGACAAGTCACATTTTTGTGTCAATATGTGTCAGTTGTTGATCAAATTTTTGTAAAACAATTTCACAAAACAATTAAATTTAAGCTATACAGGGACCGCATCACTTTGCTTGAATTTCAGGCCATTGTCGCTGTAATATACTGTATCTGCCTCCAATCAGAGATCAGATGGACTACATTACCGGGCTACAATACAAGCAAGCTATAATATTGGGGGTAGCATTTTAATTTCTTCTATAATCACTGCCATAAAATAATCATGCAAAACAAAGGTCATTGTCTGTAACAGATAATTACTTGCAAACTACACCCTTTGAACACAGTGGTCTCATGAAGGTGCTTCCGAGAAGACCCGCAGTACGCAAGAATGTGGGGCAGGTTTTGGGACATTGTCACAAGGGCATGTTCTGGCTGCAACACTGTGCAACAGAATAAAGATGAAAATTGATTATTCGACTGTAGAGAGTGATGCTGAAACACTTGCCGGTAATGCTGCCCAAGATATTGAAGAAAGTACGTCTACTGCACTCCCCATGAGCCCTCATCCTGTGACAGAAGGGTCTTCACAGCCCAGTGCAAGTGGTAACTCTAGACCAGAGACTACAGCATCCCCACCATGACCAGTTGCCATGTCACCTGCTCCCGCTGTTGTCATCTGCTGCCATGTCAGCTACAAGCGCCCTAGTGGCTGATATAGCTACGCTGTGTTATGTTGAGAGTAACTATTTTTGACACATGCGTAGATGACAGAGATGGAAATCTTTGATAGCTCATTTCAGTGGCCAGACAAAAATGGCAAAATTAGATGCAAAAATACACAATGGAAGATTTCATGATAATTTGAACATATCACATTAAGATCATCTCTAACCAAAGCTATCTGACAAGTAGTTTTTTGTGAATCAAATTTTCTGACCAAATATCAAATATGGCAAAAATTGCCCCAAAAAACCCAATTGCAGATTTCATCATAATTTCAATATATCATATTAAAATAACCTCTTGGAAAATGTATACCAAAAATCGAAGCTATCAGACATACAGTTTTTGAGAAACAAACTTTTTTGACCAAGTATGGCAGAAATTATCCCAAGCTATCAATAAAAATTACCCCAAAAATACAAAATTGCAGATTTCTTCATAATTTCTGCACATCACATTAAGTTTATTTGTAGGAACCTGCATTCCAAATTTCATAGCTATCAGCAAGAAGTATTGGAGAAATTCATTTTTTGACCAAAGACATGTGAAGGTTGATTGCCCAAAATGCCAAAGCAGTGCCAGCAATCCATTCTACTGGGAAAGCCCTGCACCTCTGCTCTGTGTATAATGCAACTAACCACAATGCCCTGGGCAACACCACTACCTCTCCTCACAAGAGCCCTTTCAGCTCTTTCATGAGAGTGACCACCAACCTGACGACCAGCAATCTAACGACACTCGCAACCCTACAACTATCAACACCACCTAACCCTGGTAACTCGTCACAGCCTGGTAAGGAAATCAACGTGCAAAACCTGGCTCCCTGATTGACAGCCCCAACTCAGAATGGAAAGAGAAGTACCCTAGATGCTTAATTTGGGGGCTCATCAGGTGTTCATCTGGGGGTTCACACTTGGTCATTGTTTAATTTGGGGGCAACGCTAATGCAGTTGCCACACACTGTTCCACACTGACAATCAAACTGTTATACAGATCTGGAAAGGACCTGACCAAATGCCTGTCACCTTGCAACCTGTAAGAAGTGCCTTATGAGGCAGCGGGAGGATTCAACGTCTACACGAATGTCAATGGTTTAGGGAACTCTATTGTGGACCCATCTTCTTGCTCGCCGACGGAGAACTCCGGGCCCTATATAGCTAGCACCTGAAGCTGATACCAGGCTTGTGCCATATGTATTTGACCCGATGCCTTGTGTACAGGACTTAAGGATGATAAATACCTTTTAGAAACTTTCAGATTTTTATTTTTTTCTCAATCGAAGAAGTCCCAAACCCCAATAAAGTATATATTTTCTAAAAGCCCAGTACATGGTCATTATTTGCATAAGAGTCACGTGACTAGCGTTTTGCTGAACCTTCCAAAAAAGGGTTTTCCTGCTCTTTAGCGAGCATGCTGCAAGATTTCCGGTTGAAATTTGTTCATTAACAAGCCTTAACAATATCCTTCAAATCTGTGTCTGCCATTTTTTCTCTGCGTGTCCATTCAATTAATATGGCGTGACAATTACAATTCGTTGAAAAGAACCTTAGTCTAACACCTTCAAGAGTGCATATAAAGCAAAAGCATATAAAGGAAATCCCAGATACGGATTTTGAGTTCATTATGTTTCCAATGAACAGTGTGAATTTCAAGCAGTTGGTGTTTGTAAGTCTTCAACTTCTTCAACTAGTGACGCATCTCAATGATAGGACTTACTTTAAGGCCTATTCTTAGCTAAGAGAATTTTGAAAATTCGACAGAAGAATGACCGATTTGGTCCTTAAGCACAAATACAAACCTAAAAATGTGATTTAGGAACTATGAACGAACACCGTTTGACACCCATATTGCCAGACTCACCCAGAAGTGGACCAGCCCCGGAAGGGGGGAGGCTGCATGGTACTGTGACACCACAGCCACTCATGCCTGCGGTTTGGTCATAATTTGGGGGGTACCATCATGGCCCAGGTGGGTGCCCGGTAGCATGTTGCCGGATGTGCGGTTGGATCCTGTGAGGGACCCTATACGGCCTTCCAGGTCCCTATGACACCTCAACTCCAAGACCATGACAGTACGGGCGTCCCCTGGTAACATGCTGCCCTCCCCTGAGGCCACTCAAATCTGTGAGTGACCCGGGAAAGGTGGTGACTAGCGATGTGCCATAGCCCCTAGATTTCAGCCCAACCTTTGTCTCCATGTCATTTCTTTGTGTTAATGGGTGATTATGGCTTTGCTATAATCATGGTTAACGGGAGAAATAGACATGGAGACCATGGCAAAGCCCATAATGATCCATGCAGACCTGGCACACACCTTGTTGCATCTTTTCACTCACCATAAACCTTAGGCGTAACACAATCTATACCTTCTCCCTTCCCTCATTCATTGCTTTCTAATCTACATCTACTTGCATCATACCCAATGAGTCATCACCCACTCGCATATCTGCAGCTCAACTACATACTCTCGTGCCTTCTAGTTTCCATTACAATCACATCGTTAAAGTCCCACCCATCCATAAAAAACACCACAAAAAACCCCACACATTTTAACAAACACACATTCACCATAGCCCCGGGCCGGGTAGCAGCTCACAAATAAAGAGAACTGTAACTTTTCATGTTTGGACAACTAAACCTCAATAAAGTTCCATGGGGTACCGTCATGGGCCCAGGTGGGTGCCCGGTAGCATATTGCCGAATGTGCGATTGGATCCTGTGAAGGACTCCATACCTCCTTTTAGGCTACTATGACGCCTCAACACCAACACCATGGTGGTACGCACATCCTCTGGTAACATGCTGCCCTTGAACTGAGCCTACTCAAATCTGCAAGTGACCATAGGGGAAAGGTGGTGATGACACTGGGGTGTGCCATATTTTGCCCCTGGATTTCAACCAAGTCTTAATTTTTCTCCTTGTTGTTTCTTTGCGTTAACCTCATATTGGTATGCCAAATGTGAGCTAATAAATGACAACCACTGGAGAATTTCAATTGAATAAATTGATACTGCTACTAGTACTTGATGGAGACACTCTGATGATTTTGAATTCTTATTTTCAGATGGACACAAGAATGGCAATATTTCTCATGTTGGTGCTGTCTGCAAACTTAATCATCTCAAAGTCTGTTGAAAAACGTAACATTTGCCCATATGTGTGTAATCATTGCCGCGACTTTTATAATGATCTTGGTGATCATCGTTTTGGGTCGGGCTGTTTAAGTGCATGTAATCAACAGCCTCCTGCCTCACCTAATGATATTGAAGACTTCTGCAAGACTGTTGCATAAGAGCAAGTCAAAGATCACATGACAAAGGAATGATTCCCGGACACTGGATCAACGTAATCATCAATTTCATAATGGTCTCTTCAAATTTGTAAACACATTCTCTGAGTAGAACATATCAACACTGATTTTATTTTAATGGATTTACCTTTAAATCATGGAAGCCATTTGTGAGCACAAAAATGCCTTTCTGATGTATATGATAAGGAAATTTAGCTTCTGAAAGTTGCCATTATAATTATCTGTGAAAAATTGACAAGCTCCTCCATTACCATCATACCAGTACATGTGTCTGTGGCAGTAATGTTATACTGAATATGCTTGTCATAGATCGGTGGATGATTATTCTTATGCATGGGTAAAAATAAAATTGCCCTTTTGGTACTATAGTTATAAATTAGAAATTGGTTTCTGCTTTTGCTTAATTTGTGTCATGTATCCTTAGTACCTATTCACACCACTATGTACTTTGTTGCCATATAATATTGCTGCACTAATTATGTGTGACATGACATCAACATGACAGTCTTGTAATCTGTTGTTTTAAATATAGATTTGTGAACTTGTAACCTGTCCTACTGTGTTCATTTTTTGGAATGACCCAACTGTTTTATTGTTACATGATCACCTTGTCTTTAAACTAATAAAATGTCAATAGGACAGATTCGTGACAGGATTGGCTTTTTCTTCACAAAATTGGTACATGTCATCTATATTACACACTGATAATGTGTAGATCATCTCAACTTGACCTGCTGAAACATTGCAATTTTCAAATTGACAACTGCTACATATGGTATGCTATATGGTACATTAAACGAATTGTTTTTGTTTTCTCTGTATTTCTTGGGCATTAAAAAGCGTTCAATAGGGAAGACGTTTCAGTGTCTGCATTTTCTCACTAATTCAAGTCATAATTAAGAAATTTTATTTTTTACTTGACAATATAATTATTGATATTGTTTAAATTCTTTGCAGAATATATTTTTGTACAATAAATTTCAAATCAGGCCACTTACAGATAATCGGACAAACAAAAAGTAACATCATATACTAAGTACATTAGAGGTTGTATTACGTGACATCAAACTGTTCATTGCATTACTAATACACAACAGTTTACATGTATTCAACCAACAAACTGAGTGCTCACAATATCTCGTCTGTGTAATGGCTCTTATATAATAGCATAGTTATCTACGCTTTTAACAGAAAGCAGTCTGGTCTTTTGTGTTATACACGGTCATCATGAAGGCAACACAAATTATAGCACATGAAGAACACTTTTAGGTTTTGGTGTTGCCTTGAACTTCCACTACACATCATTTTACCTCAATACACTGCCATTTTCCCCATGAAAAGAAACCAGTGGACATTGCATTGTAAACACGCTACGAACTACAATGTACACCCAGGCAAAGTACAGCTGAGGTACTGAACACTGCAAAAATTCTATGGCAGTCAGTGCATCTACATCTACTCAGGAACAGAAAACTGTGCCAAAGGAGGTACATGCTGCAACTGCAGTTGCTACTCAGTGTGCTGATCAGGACACTGATGTAGAATCAGACCATGAATCTGACTCTGAGTTAGCTGTGGAAAGCAGCTATCTGTTGGCAGGGTAGAGTGCGTTGCTATGCCGTTCATCAAAACTCAACCCCGCGACGGATAGCTGTGGCCCAACTGGGAGAGAAAATGGGTCTACTACGACGACACAACTTATGTCGGAACTTTGAACAGCAAAATAAACAAAAGTGAGTGTAATATTCAATAAAACGACCTATATCTGCCTGGTCTCTGATTATTGCTTATTCCCTATTAAAATCCTTTTGTGAAAGAAATCTCTTGTTTGTTTACGTATTTCGGCTGATTTTCCAAGGAGTACTCAAGATTTTCATTCCAGCAGAGCAGTGTACTCTGACTTCTATTGATATGCTCATAAGGACATTGCGCGTGAATAGCGTGACGGCCGGTCAGAATGAAAATCTTGGGTAATTACTCAGAAATTACTCGTAATTACTTGAAAATCAACCGAGTTTCATAAACAAACCAGAGATTTTGTTCACAAAATTGCAGTAATAAAATACACAAAAGTACATGTGTAGCTTGAAGCGATCACGGGAAAAAATTGTCTTGACAAAATTATGACCGAAGCAAAGATGGTCCAACCAATGTCAGGCCGCCAGCAAATTCCAAATAGTACCATCACTCCAATGAATGCTCTCATTTTGAAAAAAATCGTTGATGTCCAGGCCGGTCTTTGGTGTTCCCTCGCATTTGCCCTCTTCTTGTAAGTGGCTTAAGGATAGCTGCATCCTGCAAGGGAGGAGGGGTAGCTCTGTGGACTTAAAAACTAGATGTGTTATCACACAAATCTTATTCACAATGGGAACTATGTCATTGTGAATGACTTATTCTATATGCGACTTTGCAATATTGATAGACAGGCAACAACACAACAAATAAAGCTCCATAATTGTGTTATGAAGAGAATAAGCATTTGTGCAAAAATTCAATTGCAGCTTAATCAAAATTTTAATGTCAAGTTGATGCATAGGAAAATGTTTGCTAAATATCACGGTTATCAGAGAACTAATTTTCAAAAGAAAAAAAGAATGATAAAAACAGCAAAAAATGCCCAAAATTGCAGATTTCATTATAGTTCAAATATATCACATACCCAATATCAGAGTCATCAAAAATGCTTTCGTCAGGTTTTTTACTAAATCAAGTCATTGACAATGACATAGTCCCCAATTGTAATAGAAGTATTAGTCTTGATGGGGCAGGGAAATGTGGTCATTAAGAAGTATCACAGGAGTGTATATGTTGAGATCTATGGGCACATACGTCTATGTCGTTGTTCCCAATTTGAAACACATGAGGCATGTCTAAGTTAGGGTTCTAAATCGGGAAAAAAGATCAGACCTGTAGCTGTATTGGCCAGCTAAGAAATACATATGCGCATAATAAATGAGGTACAAGATGTGACATCTTAAGGTCTAATATCCTATCAAAATTGAAGGGTATAGAACTTGTGGTTACTGAGTTATGCATATATATGTAAAATCAAGGTCAAAGGTCATCGTGGTCACGTGATATTTTGAAAAAAAATTGTATTGCTTATTAATCCCTATATTCCAAAAATCAGACCTCTAGCTCTATTCTCTTGCCTAGAATTAGATATGTGCATAATGATGTAGAGCGTGTGTTGTCCTAGGGTCTCCCATCCTACTAAATATAAAGGACATAGCACTTGTGGTTACTTATTTATTCACATAAACGTATATTTTGGTAAAAGATCATCAAGGTCACATGACATTTTGTCAAAAACTTTCTATCCTATAGTTATCCCTATATACCAAAAATCAGACATCCAGCTCTGTTGGCTTGCTCATAATTAGATATGCACATAATTCAAGAGGTACAGTATGTGGCATCATAAAGTCTCCCATCATACCAAATATGAAGGGTGTAGCACTTGTGGTTACTGAGTTATGGAACAAATATGTATATTTTAGGTCAAAGGTCATCAAGGTCACATGACATTTTGTCAAAAAATTTCTATCCTATAGTTATCCCTATATACCAAAAATCAGACATCTAGCTCTATTGGCTCGCTCAAAATTAGATATGCACATAATTAATGAGGTATAATATGTTGCGTCATAAGGTGTCCGATCATACCAAATATGAAGGGTGCAGCACTTGTGGCTACTGAGTTATGGACAAATATGTATATTTGAGGTCAAAGGTCACCAAGGTCACATGACATTTTGTCAAAATGTCTGAGATATCTGCGTGAACGGATGGACTCACGGACGGACATGACCCAATCTATAAGCCCCCTGGACTTAATCCGTGGGCAGTAAAATGTGTGTCACTGCATCCTTTTTGCAATGTGAATACGATGAGAAACTAAATTTTTATTTTTCTTGGCCTTATACATGGGAGTCTATGGAGAACTGACTTTTACATGGAGTCTAAGGAGAACTGCCTTATACATGGGAGTCTATGGAGAACTGCCTTATACATGGAAGTCTATCGAGAACTGCCTTTGTTACGAACAAAAGGGTGAACTCAGCAGATTCCGTATAAAATGAAACTTATCGCGGAAAATAAAACTAATTACTAAGTCAGGGATAGAATACAAACTGTAAAAGTGCACAGATTACTTATCTCAGCTGGGACGGCAAAGCTCCAGTCTCAGCATTGTAACAGTCAGTCCGATGAATGGACAGTCCTTTGGCGTGCAGGCTTGAAGTTGCACAAAGTCCACAGTATAAATCCAGCGTTGGCAGTGAAGGTCTTGAAAAGTCTTGGAAGTAATACTGCTGGAGTTTCCAAAGTCTTGAAGTAACACGCAAGAGACTTGATCCCAAATGTCTGCCTGCAAGCTGTGCACGTCCCTATTTATACCCATGTGCTTACATAAGAGCATATAAGAACAATCTAGAACTTCTAATGACATCCTATTACTGTTCTAAAATTATCTCTCTTACACAGCTAACTAAATTTCCAGAACATTCCAAACATGACTAAGTGAATGCAAGGTTGTGAGGTCATTAAGGGCAGTGACCTTGAGAATGTTCTAGACTAATTAAGGTAGCTTTCCGCCTTTGTTTTGGTATTTTGAGATAAAAACACGATTTTTCTTTTATCCCTGAAAAGTATTCCTATAATATTGATCTTCCTTGTGTGTAGAATATCTTGGTCGTGAAGTTCCTGTTTTTGGGTGAAATTCTGGAATAAAAATGTATGAGAGGCACAGGTTTACATTTTGGCATTTGAGACTACCGTTAAGTCTTGATTGACAAGGGATTACGCTAAGCAAGCAGCGTCACAGTATTCGCATGCGCTTGGACAACATCCGCTGTGAAAATCCCATTAGCACCTACCGTTCACTGCGTGGGTCAAGACCATAGACATTTTGGCCAAGACCTGGCGAAAGGTGGGTCTTACCGTTTTTCTCATAGGGGTGGCCGCTCCCAAAAGATCATAATTTATCGACACAATCGGACAAGGTCAGACTTATGACATTGTTG
>LD343636.1:97952-120612 GCA_001465055.1 Ptychodera flava | reverse complement strand
GTACCATATTTCATAAAGTTTGATGCAGTATTTACAACACTATGAGATCAACATCTGTATCAAGTTTCATCACATTTGACGTTGTATTAATTTGTGGCTATATCAATCTAATTAGGAAAGTTCATTACTTATGCAATTACAAATTAATTAAAATGACACTGATAAATGTCTTTTTCAATGTTAAAGCAATGTGAGCTTAACATCTGTACAAAGTTTCATGAATTTGATGCAGTATTTCTTGACATATCAGCCTACTTACGAAACTTCAATAATTGAAATGTTATTGCTACATGACGTGGAACAAATTGACGAGCATATGTATGAAATAGGTCAATGTCCTTGTACCAACTTTGAATGATACTGGTGGAATATGTCTGAGTTATGGCTCTGTACATTAGAAAATTGTAACAAAATCACCGCCATGCAGTGATATTTAATCTTACTGTTTAGAAAATCCACACGTATATGTATGACATAACTCAATGTACATGTACCAACTTTGAATAAGATCAGTTGAGACTTGCCAGAGTTATAGCTCTCGACATGAAACAACCATAACAAAATTGCTACCATGTGGCCATATTGGACCATCTCGTGAAACCAATCGACATACAATGTACATATGTATAAATAAGTCAATGTTCTTGTACCAACTTTGAATAAATTTGCTTGATACATGTCTGAGTTATGGTTCCGGACATGAAAAAATTGGAAAAAATGGCCACACGGTGGCCATATTGGATTGTATCACAAAACAAATCAATGTGCATATGAATGACATAGGTCAGTGTCCTTGTACAAAGTTTGAATAAAATCAGTTGAGACATGCCCAAGTTTTGGCTAAGGACACGAAAAAATTGTAACAAAATGGCTGAATAAAATCAGTTGAAACATGTTTGAGTTATGGCTCTGTACATGAAAAAATGGAAATAAAATGGCCGCCTGGCGGCCATATTGGATCGTATCACAAAACAAATTGACGTGCATCTGTATGACATATGAAGTAATCCTTGTACCAAGTTTGAATGAAATCGCTCCTTGCATCTCTGAGATATCTGCGTGAACGGACGGACGGACGGACGGACGCGCACACGCACGGACATGACCAAACCTATAAGTCCCCCCGGACAGTGTCCGTGGGGACTAATAACCATGCATTTTACACATATAAGTTGACAAGCTAAATAGTGGGTGTTTCAACATTCTTTGGGGAGTAGAATAAGAAGTTGCAATTGATTTATAAAATAAAAATAATGAAAAAAAACATCGAAGGTTAGCAATACTGGGGCTCTAATGTTTGGAAATCACACGATAGTAGTCTGTGACACAGATTTTCCTTCAAAAATGTACTTTATTCATTTGGCTGGATGCACTCCACTATATACCTCCACTATATATACCATATGCACCTCACATTTTTCAATTGCCACACATATGTATGTCACAGAGTTTGAAACAAATCAGCTCATGGGTGACAGAGAAACTGGTGCTGATGGATGGACAGACGGGACCCAATCTGTAGTGACCTATACATTCTATATACATGTTAATTTGTTGTATCTGGTAAGTGCTAAATTGCGGATACCCTTCTAAACTCAAAAGTGACAGTGGTCCCCCTTTCAATTAAAAATGAATTTGCATCTTACTCTGGAAATTCTTGTTTCAAACATCAGAAAATTACTCCTGAATATGCAAGACTAGTGCAAATGGTCTAGCAGAAAACTTCATGAAAAATTTGGGCAAGGTGATTGGTTGTTCTCTAATTGAATGGAAAAATTGGAAGATTGAAATGCAGAATTTCCTACTTTATTACCGTTCAACTCCTCATCCTTCAACTGGCAGAAACCCTGCTGAGGTAATGTTCGACTGTAAAATTAAGAGCACATTACCTTTTATTGATAACTCAGAACATAAACATGATGCAATTATCCAAAACAAACATAATCGCACCATGGATAAAAACAAACTGTATCATAATAAACAAGGCAGAGTGAAACACAGATCATTTTCAGAGGGGGAGAAGATGTTTTTGAGAAACTCGAAACGTACAAAATGTGAACCAAGGTACAGGAAAGGTGTATTTCATGTTTCATGTTCAAAAGGTAGTAAGGTGACAGCTACAAATAAACTTGGTAAAAGTTTAACTAGAGATAAATCTTTCTGCAAAGTGTATGATGGTCCAGAAATTGAAAATTCTGATACAAACAAATATGATGAAGACGAAGAATTAGAAATGCTCATGAATGAAATGAAAATGAAGCAACACACACAGACACTTTCACAAAGTGATACATCCGGTGTTGACACAGATTCTTCACAAACTGCACACGGCAAGCAACCACAGACACTGAGGAGATCAAAAAGTGCGAGGAAACCCAATATCAAACAAGATTTCCTTTATTATTAAACAAGCGACCTAGCGGCCGATATAGCTCCACTGTGTTTATGTAGAGAATAACTGTTTTTGACACATGTTGATGAAGAAGCTGGAAATCTTTGATAGCTTAATGCAGTGGCCAGAAAAAAGTGGCTAAAATAGCTGCGAAATACACAATTGAAAATTTCATCATACTTTGAATATATCACATAGGATCATCCCTAAGAACATGTCAACCAAAGCTATCTGATGAGTAGTTTTTTTGAGAATAACATTTTCTGACCAAAAATGGTAACAATTGCCCCCAAAAATAAAAATTGCAGATTTCATCATAATTTCAAAAGATCAGATTTAGTTCATCTATAGTAGAAACCTGTATACCAAATTTCAAAGCTATCAGATGAGTAGTTTTGGAAATACACATTTTTTGACCAAAATTGGCAAAAATTGCCCAAGAAATACAAAATTACAGATTTCATCAGAAATTTAATATATATTACTTAGCTCATCTGTAGAAACCTGTATACCAAATTTCAAAGCTATCAGACCAGTACTGTTTGAGAAACACATTTTTCGACAAAAAATGGCAAAAATTGCCCCAAAAATACAAAATTGCAGATTTCACCAAAATTTCAACAAATATCACTAAGTTCATCTGTAGGAACCTGTATACAAAATTTCAAAGCTATCAGATAAGTAGTTTTGGAAATACACATTTTTTGACCAAAAATGGCAAAAATTGCCTCAAAAATACAAAATTACTGATATCATCAGAAATTCAATATATATTACTTAGCTCATCTGTAGAAACCTGTACACCAAATTTTAAAGCTTTCAGACCAGTACTTTTTGAGAAACACATTTTTTGACCAAAAATGGAAAAAATTGCCCCAAAAATACAAAATTACAGATTTCATCAGAAATCCAATATATTACTTAGTTCATCTATAGAAACATGTATACCAAATTTCAAAGCTATCAGACCAGAACTTTTTGAGAAATACATTTTTTGACCAAAAATAGCAAAAATTGCCTTAAAATGCAAATTTGCATATTTCTGCACAATTTAAACAAATCTGAAACAGATCATCCCTAGGGACATATGTACCAAATATCAAAGCAATCTGACTGGTAGTTTTGAAGAAGAAGATTTTTAAAGATTTTTTTACCAAAAATGACAAAAATTGCCTTAAAAATACAAATATGCAAATTTCACCAGGATTTGAACAAATCTGACTGAAGTCACCCTAAGTAAACTGACTATCAAATTTCAAAGCAATCGGACAAGCGGTTTCAGAGAAGATTTTTTACCAAAAACACCAAAAAATGCCCCAAAAATACAAATATGCAAATTTCACCATGATTTGAACAAACTTAAGTGAGGTTATCCTAAGTGAACTGCACATTAAATTTCAAAGCAATTGGACTTGCGGTTTCAGAGGAGAAGGCAATTGTTGACGGACGACGACGGACGACAACGGATGACAACGGAAAATCAACCTATTTGATAAGCTCTGCGTCGATGACAGCAGAGCTAAAAAAGGCTGAATATGAACTGATATATTGATTCAGAGTATGAATTTGTGTCTGCTTATTCAAATATTTGATTGCAATTGCATCGGTTGACTTTTGTTAGGTCATATATAATTTAAGCTTGATTGTCATGTATGTTTTATTCTAAGGTAGGAAGGAATGTAGTGACCTGTACATTCTATACATAAAATTATGTTAATTTGTTGTATTTGGTAACTGCACCAGTGTATTTTGCACCTGCCTTTTGTGTATTTCAAAAGGACAAAATGAATAAATCGGGCAGTCAAGACTTAGTCTGGTTCCCTGACCCATTTTCCCCGGTAGTGGGCGTGGGGAAAAAAAGGGTCAGGTACCGGCAAATGTACCATTGGGTTAAAATAAAACAAGCTGTGATTGGATGAAAGTAACACTTGTAACTTTTTCTCACGTTTCTTGGGTTTCGCACTTTCAGGCTCACTTGACACCAACTTCTTGTTTGTACCACAAAGCCACAGAGGTAGAAAGAAAGACTTTCTACCTCCATGATTTAGCCACTGTGATTTAACACACCTCTTGTTACTTTTAGAATGTCGACATGATGCCTGGCATTTTTCACGAAAGTCGGACACCATTCTATCCATGGAAATCAATCATCGTTCACAGTTCCAACAAAGTTTGCTTTCAATTAGCTGTGATATCGCAGCAGTACTTGTGGCGTGTATCAAACATGCTCGGGTCATTGGGGTCACGCCACAGTCGGCGATGGCCTCAGTGACCCTAGCGTGTTCGATACACGCCACAAATAATGCTGCGATATCACAGCCAGCCCTTCAATCACCTCTATTTCCCCGTATTTCTGGATTAATCCTTTGAGTTTATGTTTTCCGTCTCCTGTGCCAATGTTTTTGGTTTGGATACCAGTATTCGAACATAAATCTCGTCTAGTCGAATTTTGACCGGCGTTTTCATTGTAACAGCCATATTTGTTGTAGCATGTTCTGTCAGGTGACTAACCTCCGCCATCATGAACAAAATTCTGTTGAAGATGGCTACCTGGTACCTGACCCTTTTTTTCCCCCATGCCCTCTATCGGGGAAAATGGATCAGGGAACCAGACTAGTCAAGGCTAAGTCATCTTAATGCAGTTCCTGTTTCTGTATGTATAGGTGTGTGCCTTTCCACTTGGCCATTCTGAACATTACACAATCTATAAGTTGTGTGGGACTAACAAACTTGACTGAAGTAAGCATAAGGAACATCAATATCAAGTTTAACAAATTGCACCAGCAATTTCAAAGATGGTTTTTTGGCCAAAAAGAAGAAAAATTACTTATAAAACACAAATATGCAACTCTCTCGATATAAATATTAAATTTGAACAAGTCATCGTTGATGACACAGTCCCCACTTGCTAATTGGTAATCTGATTACAGGTCCTTGGAGAGTGAGGATAGAGTCCTGTTCATTGACTGGGTCTGAGATTAAAAATACTGCAATACAGATGAGGCTTAATGGCCGAGAATGAGCTCTATGGTGGTGAAAAGATAAAACCAATCTGGGATGCCACCAAATATTACAAAAATTGATTCAAGTAGTAATTGATCAACAGGATACTGCAAATCATTTTTCATTCAAGTATATCACTGACAGATTATCACCTGTATCAACTATATCACATTTCATCACCTAGACATCACCCTAATTATAAAAATTCATCAAGTATGCAAATTAGCAATTAATTTGTGCAATACTGGCATATGACAATGTCTGATATTAAAACTCTGTGTGTAAAACATCTTTACAAAGTTTCATTAAATTTGGCACAGTTGTAATAGAAAAAGCGCTCTACTCCTGAATCATTCACATTAGCACTAATAATGCATGCGGCACCAATATAAATGGATCTGCATACGTATGTCGTAGTGTAGTATCCTTGTACTAAGTTTCAAAAGAATTGGCACAGGCATATCTGAGATATCTGCATTCATCCGCCCCTATGAATATAAGGTATATGACATTGGAATTAATATATGTAGGAACTTTCAATGCAATCGCTCCCTGCATTGCTGAGAAATTTACATGAATGGACGCACGGTCGTCAAATATAGGAAACAAAATGGCTGCCACGCAACCATTTTAGACCAGATCAAAACAAAAATCAATGTGCATATGTATAATATATGGAGAAATCCATGTACCAAGTTTGAATGGAATTCCTCCCAGCATCACTGAGAAATTTGCTTGAACATACACACCAACATCAAATACAGGAAACAAAATGGCTGCCAAGCAGCCATATTGGATCACAAAGCAAATTGACATGCATATGTATGACATAGGTAATAACCCTTGTACCAAGTTTGAATGAAATTGCTCCAGGCATCTCTGAGATATCTGTGTGAATGGATGGCCTCACTGATGCACGCACAGATGCACGGACGCACGCACGGACATGACCAAACCTATAAGTCCCCCTAGACAGTGTATGTGGGGACTAACAAATCTGACAAATGACTCCCTAGGAACCTGCATCTGAAATATCAAAGCAATTGGACAAGAGATCAAGAAGATGATTTTTTCCAAAACAAAGAAAATTGCCCCAAAATACAAAATGCAAATTTCATCACAATTTGAAACATAACATCAATGACACTTGGCTCTCTTTGGTTTAATGTTGCAGACCAGAGTGAACGTACATACAACACATGTACCATCTATAATAGCTTCTATGGGCCTTAGCTAGTGATAATCATTATGTCAACTGCATTTGAACACGTTTTGATGCACAGTCCATCAAATACCAAAGCAAAATATGTAATAGTTTGCAAATGTTGTAATAGACACTCATATATACAACCCAATGCAGCCTGGACATCAAAACTACTGTACAGTACCATCAAAATCTACCACACATACCAAGGTACAGACGTCCTCTTGTGATATTGAACTACATGGAATTAATGTAAACAATTTTTGTCAAGCAGTAATATTGAAGAAAACAACCTATTATTAGCTTGGAGGTGTTTCTGTAAAAATGTCACTAAAATGTAAAATTTTGACACAGATACATTTTCACAGATACAGTTTTACAAAGTTTACAAATTTGCTGCTCATTAGTTGTATCTAGCATACCTTTTGTCCATGATATAAACTTCATTCAAACAAATACTTGCACACCAAATACAAAGGTGTAATGTGCAGAGGTTCACAAGTTTTTGAAATTCAACCTGAGAATTCAAGAATCAGATATTTAGCATTTCTTTTAACTATATAAGCCAAAATTGTCACAAAAATACAATACTGCATGTTTGTCACAAACTAAGTTTACCCTAGTTACATGTATAAAAAGTTTCAGAGCAATCAGATGAGTGATTTCACAGAAAATGATTTTGTGACAAAAAATGGGAAAAAATTGTCCAAAAAATACAAATACGGAAATTTCACCACAAGTGAAAGACACTCTACTACTGCAAGGTTGCCTCTGGGTACATGAGTATCAAATTTACAAGCAATCAGAATAGGTCATTCAGAGAAAATGATTTTTTGATCTCAATGCCAACCAGATATGAACTGTAAATGCTCACGTGTCTCATTATATATTGCAGTTATGTGTAAATTTGAACCTTTGCCACATGTTTGCAACTTCATTGAAAGTATTATGATCAACATAATGATTAAATTCTATAGATCATTAAGTATTCAAATAAGCAATTAGCTGAAATAGAAATAATTAATTTCTTTGACTGCTGTCATTGTATCACCACTTTATATAGCAAGTGTAATTGCCTTTGGTCAAGTCCTTCAAACTATATATTCCAAACTTTGAGAGCTCATTAGATATGCAAACTATAAATTAGCTGACATGAAAACTTAAGTGCGAAATGACTTTCAATATTGGTATAACCTGGTATAATCATCAATATACATACCATGTTATGCCAACTTTAATCAAATAAATCCAAGAATATATCCCTAATTAGGAAAGTTCATTAAATACACAAATTAGGAACTGGCTGAAAGAAAAATGCTAATGCCTTGCAATAATGTTAGACTACATAATAGTATCTTTAATGTACATAGCAAGTTTCATCAATTTTTGTCATGTAAATTCAAATATATATCCCTAATTTCAAAAATTCATTAAATATGCAAATTAGGAGCTGGATGAAGTAAAAATGCTTATTGACTTTCAGAAACGTCGTATCATAGTATCTTTAATGTACGTACATAGCAAGTTTCGTCAACTTTGGTCAAGTCAATACAGATAAATATCCCTGATTATGAAAGTTCATTAAATATGCAAATACGGAATTGGCTAAAGTTCAAATGCTTAATGACTTTCAATAATGTTCTATCATAGTATCTTTAATGTACATAGCTAGTTTCGTCAACTTTGGTCACGTCTTTTCAGATACATACCCCTAATTAGGAAAGTTCACAAAATATATAAATTAGGAATTGGCTGATGTAAAAATGCTAAATGATATTTAATAATGTTCTATCATAGTATCTTTAACGTACATAGCAAGTTTCATCAACTTTGGTCATGTAAATTCAAATATATAACCTTAATTTCAAAGGTCATTAAATATGCAAATTAGGATTTAGATGAAATAAAAATGCTTAATGACTTTCAATAATGTTAAATCATAGTATCTTCAATATGCATACCTAGTTTCGTCAATTTTGATCGAATAAATTCAGACATATAGGCCTAATTAGGAAATGTCATTAAATATGCAAATTAGTAACTATCTTTCACGTCACCCCTTTAATAACTTTCACAGCTGATATATCTTGATGTGATCAACATTTGTAGCAAATCTCATCAAATTGTGTGCAGTCATTCTCAATGTATATCCGTTTTTTCTAAAATCATTAATTATGCAAATGAGCAAAAAGTAAGCAAGCCACACCCACCAAAAACTAATCAGTTCTTGCCATTTGCTAACTGCATCTATGTACCAGATTTGACTCTGATCTGATGAGCCGTTTTTGAGATATTGAGCCCACAGACAGACAGACAGACAGACAGACAGACAGACACACAGACAGACATCGCTGCGACATATGCTCACGTGTGTAAACATGTGAGCAAAAAATTGTCTAAAAATGCAAATATGGAAATTTCACCACAATTTTTCATAAATCTAACAGAAGTCAAACCTAGAATCAAGAAAATTAAGTTTAAATGATTTGTTAATATCTTTTTGAGAAAGTGACTGTTTGACCAAAAAAATACAAACATGAAAATTTCAAAACAATTTGAACAAATCTGACAGATAAACCCTAGGATTAGGTGTACTAAGTTTCAAAACAATGGAACAAGCAGTTTAAGAGATCTTTTTTACCAAATGGGGTAAAAATTGCCACCAAATACAGCTATAACAAGTCATTGACAATGACATAGTCCCCACTTGTAATAGGAGTATTAGTCTTGATGGGGCAGGGAGATGTGGTCATTAAGAAGTATCACTGGAGTGTATATGTTGAGATCTATGAGCACATAGGTCTATGTCGTTGTTCCCAATTTGAAACACATGAGGCATGTCTAAGTTATGGTTCTAAATTGGGAAAAAAAGATCAGACCTCTGGCTGTATTGGCCAGCAAAGAAATACATATGCACATAATAAATGCGGTACAAGATGAGACATCTTAAGGTCTAATATCCTATCAAAATTGAAGGGTATAGAACTTGTGGTTACTGAGTTATGCATATATATGTATAATCAAGGTCAAAGGTCATTGAGGTCCCGTGACACTTTGAAAAAAAAATTGTATAGCTAATTGATACCTATATGCCAAAAATCTGACCTCTAGCTCTATTCGTTTGCCAAGAATTAGATATGTGCATAATTAATGAGGTAAAGCGTGTGTTGTCCTGAGGTTTCCCATCCTACTAAATTGAAGGGCATAGCACTTGTGGTTACTTATTTATTGACATAAACATATATTTTAGGTAAAAGGTCATCGAGGTCACATGACATTTGTCAAAAAATTTTTATCCTATATTATCCCTATATACCAAAAATCAGACATCCAGCTCTATTGGCTTGCTCAGAATTAGATATGTGCATAATTAATGAGGTACAGTATGTGTGGCGTCATAAGGTCTCCCATCATACCAAATATGAAGGGTGTACCACTTGTGGTTACTGAGTTATGGACAAATAATGTATATTTGAGGTCAAAGGTCACCGGGTCTTGTGACATTTTGTCGAAATATCTGAGATATCTGCGTGAACGGATGGACTCACGGATGGACGAATGGACGGACATGACTCAATCTATAAGCCCCCTGGACTTCATCCGTGGGGACTAAAAACTGTGTCACCTGCATCCTTTTTGCAATATGAATATGATGAGAAACTAAATATTTTTATTTTTGTTGGCCTTATACATGGGAGTCTATGGAGAACTACCTTATACATGGGAGTCTATGGAGGTGTAAACTAAAAAGTCCTCTAACACGGCCAAATTTGATCGCAATGTGAAACAAGTCATCATTGATGACACAGTCCCCACTTGTTAATGGGTACTTTGATTACAGGTCCTCAGAGAGGATAGAGTCCTCTTCATTAGGTCTGTGATAAAAATACTTTGATACAGATGGCACTCAATGGCAAAGAATGAGTTCCATGATGATGAAAACATAAAACCAATGTAGGCCACTATCCTAAAGGTCATTAAATGAGTCAACTGAGAATTAGTTGACAGGATGTTGCAAAATATTTTTTCATACAATCCTAACACTAATAGATTATCACCAGTACCATATTTCATAAAGTTTAATGCAGTATTTACAACACTATGAGATCAACATCTGTATCAAGTTTCATCAAATTTGATGTTGTATTTGTGGATATATCACTCTAATTAGGAAAGTTCATTACATATGCAATTACAAATTAATTACCAGATATGAACTGAATATGCTCACGTGTTTTACAACAGGTTCATTAATAGTAGTGCGCTTCACAGAACAATGAGATATATGTTATCACTATATGTAGCAGGTTTTTTTTCAACTTCACAGTACTCTCAGAGTTTAATCACTAATTACAAAACTTTATTTAATATGAAAATGAGCTGTTCATTAACTGGACACTGCTCAATGCTGTATGGGACAATTAGATATTCATCAGATCAATATTTGTAGCACGTTTTATTTAATTTAATGCTGTAATTTTAGAGTAATATCACTAATTACAAAATTCATTAAATATGCAAATAAACCCTAAATTAACTTGACACTGTTCAATGATTCATAGCACAATTAAACATTTATCAAATCATTATCTGTAGAACGTTTCACAAAATTTTGGTGCCAAAATTTCAGAGTTATATACCTAATTACAAAGTTTATTAAATATGCAAATGAACCCTTAATTCACCTTACACTACTAAATGCTTTACAACACAGTTAGATATCTGTCTTATCAGTATGTGCAGCAGTTTTCATCACATTTGATGCAGTTACTTTGGAGTTATATCACTAATTATAAGACTTCATGAAATATGCAAATGAGCTAATTATTAACTTGACACTGCTCAATGCATCTCAGTACAATTGGATATTTATCAGATCAACATCTGTAGCAAGTTTCATCAAATTTAACGCTGTGATTTCGGAGTAATATCACTAATTACAAAGTTCATTAAATATGCAAATGAACCCCTAATTAGCTTCACACAACTAAATACTCTACACCACAATGAGATATCTGTCGGATCAGTATCTGCAGCAGATTTCATCACATTTGGTGCAGTTATTTTGGAGTTATATCACTAATTACAAAACTTCATAAAATATGCAAATGACTTATTTGTTAGCTTGACACTGCCGAATACTTCTCAGTACAATTAGATATTTATCAAAGCAATATCTGTACCCAATTTCACTGACTTGGGTGCCGTAATTTCAGAGTTATATACCTAATTACAAAGTTCATTAAATATGCAAATGAACCCTTAATTAATTTCACACTACTAAATGCTTTACACTACAGTTAGATATCAGTTGGATCAGTATCTGCGGTGTCACATTTGGTGAAGTTATATCGGAGTTATATGACTAATTACAAACCTTCATAAAATATGCAAATGAGCTATTTATTAAATTGACACTGCCTAATGCTTCTAAGTATAATTAGATATATATCAGATCAATATTTGTTGCAAGTATCATCAAGTTTGGTGTAGGAATTTCAGAGTTATCTCACTAATACCAAAAGTTCATTAAATATGCAAATGAGAAGATAATTGACATGACACTCACAGTATCATCATAATGTTCTTAGATTGTCATCTGTGAAAAGTTTCATGAAATTTGGTGCAGTATTTCTTGATATATGTCTACACTCATTACCGTCTCCATAGGGAAACCATTGTACGGAAAAAAATGATATTGCATAACTTCATTAATATGCAAGCCACACTAACCAAAATCTAATCAGTTCTTGCAAGTAGCATACGGTACCTGTGTATCAAATCTGACTTGAATCCGTTCAGGCGTTTTTGAGTTATCGTGTAAACAGACAGACAGACAGATAGACAGACAGACAGACACACACACACACACACTAACACACACAAACACACACACACACACAGACAGACAGACAGACATCGCTATGACATTAGCCCACGTGTTTACACACGTGACCTAAAAATGACACTGATAAATGTCTTTTTCACTGTTAAAGCAATGTGACCTTAACATCTGTACAAAGTTTCATGAAATTTGATGCAGTATTTCTTGACATATCAGCCTAGTTATGAAACTTCAATAATTGACATGATACTGCTACATGACGTGAAACAAATTGACAAGCATGTATGAAATAGGTCAATGAAATAGGTCAATGTCCTTGTACCAACTTTGAATGATACTGGTGGAAATATGTCTGAGTTATGGCTCAGTTCATGAGAAAATCGTAACAAACTTGCCACCACGCAGCCATATTTGATCTTACTGTTTAAAAAATCAACATGTATATGTATGACATAAGTCAATGTCCAGGTACAAACTTTGAATAAAATCAGTTGAGACTTGCCAGATTTATGGCTCTTGACATGAAAAAAACCATAACAAAATTGCCACCATGTGGCCATATCAGATCATATCGAGAAACAAATCAACGTACATATGTATACTATAAGTCAATGTCCTTGTACCAACTTTGAATAAATTTGCTTTATACATGTCTGAGTTATGGTTCAGGACATGGAAAATCGTGAAAAAATGGCCACACGGCCGCCATATTGGATCGTATCACAAAACAAATCAATGTGCAGATGTATGACATAGGTCAATGACAATGTACCAACTTTGAATAAAATCAGTTGAGATATACCTGAATTATGGCTTTGTACACGAAAAAAATCATAACAAAATGGCCGCACAGCAGCCATATTGGATCATATCACAAAACAAATTGACTTGCATATCGATGACATTGGTCAATGTCCTTGTACCAAATTTGAATAAAATCGGTTGAAACATGTCTGAGTTATGGCGCTGTACATGAAAAAATCGTAAAAAAAATGGCCCCTGGCGGCAATATTAGATCATATCACAAAACAAATTGACATGCATATATATGACATAGGTCAATATCCTAGTACCAAGTTTGAATAAAATTCGTTGAGATATGCCTGAGTTATGGCTCTGTACATGAAAAAATCATAACAAAATGGCCACCTGGTGGCCATATTGGATCGTATCACAAAGCAAATAGACGTGCATATCTATAACATTGGTCAATGTCCTTGTACAAACTTTGAATAAAATCGTTTAAAACATGCTTGAATTATGGCTCTGTACATGAAAAAATTGTAATAAAATGGCCGTCTGGCAGCCATATTGAATCGTATCACAAAACAAATCGACGTGCATATGTATGACATAGGTCAATGTCCTTGTACCAAGTCTGAATAAAATCAGTTAAGATATGCCTGAGTTATAGCTCTGTACATGAAAAAATCCTTACAAAATGGCCGTCTGGTGGCCATATTGGATCGTATCACAAAACAAATTGACGTGCATATCTATGACATTGGTCAATGTCCTTGTACCAACTTTGAATAAAATCGGTTAAAACATGTCTGAGTTATGGCTCTGTACATGAAAAAATCGTAACAAAATGGCCGCCTGGCGGCCATATTGGATCGTATCAGAAAACAAATCAACGTGCATCTGTATGACATAGGTCAATGTCCTTGTACCAAGTTTGAATAAAATCGCTCTAGGCATCTCTGAGATATCTGCGTGAACAGACGGACGCACACACACACACGCACGCACGCACGGACATGACCAAACCTATAATTCCCCCTAAACGGTGTCCATGGGGACTAACAAATCGACGTGCATCTGTATGGGGTAGGGTACTATCCTTGTGCAAAGTTTGAAAGAAATTGACCAGTGCATGTCTGAGATATCTGCGTGAACGGACGGACGGAAGCACGGACAGACGCACGGACATGACCAAACCTATGATTCCTATCTATATGCCACCGACTTACAATATAAGCTCTCTTTGGTATATTCCATATACCAACTGTGGTGTACAAACCTGACAGAAGACATAATAAGGAACCTGAAAGTCAAAGATTAGAGAAATAGGAGAAGCAGTTTCAGAGAAGAAGATTTTTTACCAACAGTGGAAAACAGTGTCTCAAATCCACTACGATTTGAACACCCAAAGGAATGTGCATGCCAAACATAAAAGAAATCGGATCGGCACTTTCAGACAGAATAAAAATGTTGATGGACAAGAGACAGAAAGACAGATAAATTTGAAATTCTGAAGGTTCAATTATCATCACTGGCACTCTTCTGAAGTAGGGAGTATGGACATGTTTTACTTGCAGTGAGCATACAGACTGCCATATTGAAACAGCATGTACCTTGCTGTCTTGTGGACTCTAGAGCATAGTATTGATCAGTTAGCATAAGAGCTTTTGACAATGTCTACTAATTTGAAACTTTTGCAGGCCATGTTCTGAAATCATACACTTCAGTCTCATTTTTGTTCGATTACCTCATTGCAGGGTTGGAAATGGACTATTGGCAGCCATGGTTGTATAAAGTGTTAAAAATACTGTTAATCAAAGAATAAAAACAATTGCAAATGTGTGACTTAGGTTTACATGATATTCCAAATATCATACTAAAATTAATCATCATCCAGTGAGTTGCAGAGTCGTCGCAACATAAGTGCTGCTAATAAAAGACTTAGTAAAACTATCAATACAAGATAATTTCTGTTTTCTATTTGTCCTTGCTGCTGTACTTGATGGTTACTGTGAAGGGGTTGGGTTTCCTCAGCTTTCCTTTGTTGTTCATAGGTCTGCTGAGTCTGATATCTATAACGAACATTGTGTAGATTTTTGTTTGTATTAGTGGCAACTGATTCACTGGGTACTTCTTCATTGGTCTTACTGCAAAATTGTGACTGGGGTGTAGACTGCTGGACTGAGATGTTTCCACTGTTTTCTTTCCCTTGGACATTTTCATGCATCATTCCATCTTCAAGTATAGGCTGTTGCGACATCTGTGAATTAAGGTTTGCAATCATGAACTGCTGGTGATACGTCACCAAAGAATTTGATAATGATTGTTGGGTGCTAGCTGTATCCTGCAGATTGGCTGTGGTCCTATCATTATTTTCGGAAGCGGCTTTCCTCTTCTTCTCCTCCTGTAAGAGAACAATATTTTTGAAACTAGGACTTAAGATGGAGTTATATGTACATATTTTGATGTTGTATATTTCTATTTTCTATAACAACAGAGATTTTAGCGAGCAAAAATCATGTCTAATTCATATATTATAAAGTGATTATAAGAGTACCCTCTACCGAGTATATGGTAAAGTTAAAAAAAATCAAGTCAAACTGAAGAAAACTTGACCTGTGCATCACAGGAGCTATGTGAGAGGTCAGAAATCGGCAATCTGCGCCGCCAATCTGCGCTAGCGCATTTCAATCAGCGCTATCGATCTGCGCTCCTGTTCTGCGCTATCAATCTGCGCTCCCATTCTGCGCTTTCGAACTCTCAGGGTACAGATCATGTAGTGAGTAGAATTCAAAGAATATCCAAGGTAAAAGGGACAACATATTACATTTTGAAAACTTGTATTTTTGTCCGTTACTTTTTTCCCCGAACGACTTAATTTACAAGTCACTTTGCTCAAACTGTCTATAGTTTTAATTTAGTGGTAAAAGGTTTGTCATGTAATATGAGTCAGCATATTAGGTCAACGTAATGTCTCCAAAAAAAAAAAGTATGGGTGAATGCAAGTGTTGTCACTGGCTAACTTATTTTTCTCACTAAGATCTGCTTTGTCTATCAGTCAAAAAAGATTGGGCTGAACAGTTTCAGAGTTTGCCAAATCGGCACAACATCCTGCTGAGACATGCGAAGGCCGAATACGCCTGTCGTGTCAGTTATCCAAAATATCTGAGCACAGACGTAAGCATGAACTGTTCAGAAAGGTAGAACACTGCGGGACTAAACTGTGGTCACTGAAATGCTAGAATTGTCATTGTGGAACAAAAAACTAAATAATAAATGTCATCGTTGACGTCTCATGTTGAAAATGCAGTTCCAAAAATGACTAATAACACCAAAGTATTGGAAAAGTCAACTGCACAACATAACCGATCCGGTATTTCCCCATGAAGGAGCGACTTTGCAAAGTTTTTAAATATCGGATATTTATCGTACGTCAAAGTTTGACGTCCCATATATTTCTGTTATAGATATACAGATAACAGACTATATGTTGAATCCAATTTATATTATATCATGCTACCATGCGCCATTCTGATTGGACGAGAGCTCATTCCACCGATGCTAAAATACTGTTTTAGCACTGATAGCAGTGCTAAAACGGGCCCCTAAACCAGCATTTTCGAAAATTGCCCAGTGGATGCATTTGAACGTACCTATCTAAACCATAGACCGACCCTCGAGAAAGACCGAAACAGTCCACTTTGTTTCAAAGACCGAAGACCGAATTTCGATACACAGATAAAGTGTGGGTCTGTAACTCACCTCTTGGTGTAAATAAGTTGGGATCGATGATGAAAGACATGTCTGAAGCAGCACGTTTGGGGTATGATGCACACAAATATTAGGGCGACAGCGCACCGTGCACTTTGCGGGAGTCGAGACGCGATATATCCTAGTACCGCTCTTTAAAATGAAGATAGTATTCATTCATATACAAATAAATTGACACTTCCTCAGAGTAACGGTATGTCAGATATTATTTACCAAAGTTTGGGCTATAACAGATCGGGATGTCCTAACGATGTAGACCAAGAAGTTCAAAATAACAATGGGATGACTCCAGGCGACTGCGACGATATTTGACATCAAATGCAACGAGCAGTGTCAGCGTCCAGCTCTCCCTGCATCGGGACAACACACTCAGAATCTGCACAACTGTTCATCACAGTTGCAGTCATTGCAAGTCTGGATTATTTTAAAACTGCTTGTTTTCTGGTGCAATTAACGTCCAAATTATCCATCAAAAATAGATCCTGTAACTTCACTGTGCCAGCACTGAATGTCGCGACAGTATGCGGTACAGAATGAGACAAATCTATTTTTAGTATGCCAAAAGAGCCAGGACTATTGTTCCTATGTAAATTTACAAAAAAAATACCGCAATTATACGGTGTCGCTCACATTTGATCAGAATTGGTACATACCAGTATGGGTACCAAAGATCAACAATAAATGTTGTTTCTATCTGTTCAGTGCAGGAAAATTCTACGTTGATGTTATGGACAATGATTTCTGCACAGTACAACCAGAAAAACAACAAGAATGACAGAGGTTTGACATACTGTTACAGAGAAATTGATGATCAAAAAAGAGCAAAAATTGTCCTAAAAACACAAATATTGAAATTTCACCACATTTTTTGCAAACAGCTTCTCAGCTTGTCAAAAGATGATCTGCAACATTTCGCGAAATCTATCAGCAATATAATCACTGGGCCATAAGTAGTTACAGCACGCAATCTTATTTGCGCTAGTGATATGGATGTACATTGTATCCTCAGACAGCGTCGAACTAAAAACAAATATAAATCTGAAAATTTACTTAGTAAAAAAAATTAGCACAGCTTTCCTCATTTGGAAAAATTTTTTTTTAGAAATTTACAGTAACAGTTGTAAAAGAAAATGTTCACAATTTCATTGTGACCACCCCCTCCCGAGATCTAATGGTCCGTCCCTTAGTTTGAGCAGGTCTGTTAATATGTAAGTTCATAAACAATGACAGGAAATGACTACAGGTCAGTGGAGTATCCTGTTTCAGCCATTGGCATGCCACCACTCATGAACATTTGCAGAATTTCCCTTTTTCTTACCTCATTTGCACATTTTTGACACTGATGTGTTCATTTGAACAAATTCACATCTCAACCCCTACATCTACCTGTACACCAAATACTGAGACAGTAGCTTTGGCGGTATGGGAGCCTTTGTGTGTGACGGACATACATCCGCACATACCCACAAATATACAGACATACAGACGCCACTCAGACTCATCATATAAGCTCTTTTCGGTATTTATATATAAAACCAAATATGAGCTAAAAATTGTTACTTTTTTCTTTTGATTTGAACTCTTGACCCATTTTCTGTGTGAGTGCAGTAGGTATTTTTGACAAGCATCGTTCGTGTTGCAAACAAATAAAATGCAATGTCGATATGGACGTAATGCGTATTTATCGTAGGATACTGTGTGCCTGTACGGAATCCAAACTTATAAAAATGCTCGGTCTCGGGCGCAGAATTTCCGACGTTCGATCTCTCAGACGTCCGTTTTCTGCATTTGGCGCTTAGAGTGATGAAAATACCCGAGTAAGACAACAAATACACACAAGTTGATATAATATAATAGCAATAACCCCCTTCGCAGTCAGGTATACACTCGATTTTGGTACAATTCGCTCCATATAGCACTCGCCTATCGGCTCGTGCTATATGTCGCGCATTGTACCAAAATCTCGTGTATACCCTCCTGCGGCCGGGGTTATTGCTTAAACCAATACTAGACGTCACCACAGCGACGTGTCTTGTATATTGGCACGCTGGGTCTGCGTAATCGTCGATCATCCAATTTTTATTGGCGATTTTGGGACTCTAATACCGATACTAAGCTTACACTTGTCAAATAGCTGGTACTTATCTGATAAATATCTGAGATTTCACCAATGGATAGATCTGGCTCAGCCCGAAGTCATCAGTCTGACTCTAACTTTGATACTAGCACTGTACAAAAAGTCAAATTTGTCATATGCTTTACCTGATGGGTGATACAAGACTTGTCAAAACGCAGGTAAGTATATCCAATGTAGGTGCTACCGGAAATTTCACCACCTCATAGATCTGGTTCAGCCCGACATCGTCAGTCTGATTTTATTAACAATACTAGACAATACTAAAGCATGTCAAATCACAGGTAAATATCCCATATATCAGAGATTTCTCCTTTTCACATATCTGACTTATCAAGCCTAATTTAAATACTTTATAGCCTAGTAGCTGAAAATGTCTGATATCACATAAATGTGCAATGTTGTTTTAACCTATTTTATACTGTGTATGCCGCTAAGCATGACATCGTCATCTTGTAAGATATGATTCTTGATTTCGGTGGATTAAAGCATATACTGCTGCATATGCGGCTTTGTTTTCCCAGGAAAAATGACGAGATACCACAGTTCTAAAATGGAGGTATTCTTGTTCAGCTCCATGGTATAACGAAACACTGTCTTTGCAAAGTTTGTGGAGGGACAGTGTCAAAAGTTATGACAGAGGGACCGTGATACAAAGTGTAAAAATTCTAAGAAAATCATGTCGATGCGACATGTAATGATGACCAGTTGCTTTTACAGACCCAGCAAGCTAAAGAACTAGGCTACTGATCTTCAGAGAAACAAGCATTCGTAGGCAAATAAGTAACGTCAAAAAAATTTAGGATAACGCTAGTCAAAGTAGTCTTCTCGTGAATGACTAAAATCAAAACATTCATGGATGGAGAGCGCAGAATAGGAGCGCAGATTGATAGCGCAGATCGATAGCGCAGATTGAAATGCGCTAGCGCAAATTGGGGGCGCAGACTATCGATTTCGACTTCTCACATACCTGATCACAGCCATGCATGACACAAAAGAGGTTATGTAAAGGCAGCTCAAATCCCCAACAGGGATCACCAACTTGGACTGCCAGTTGGCTCAAAATGCCCACTGGGACCGGTCCCAGTTGGCCTCCAGGACCATTCCCAGTATAAATTTGCTTCAAACACCAGTCCCAGTTAGCTAAAAATACTGTCAAGGACATTATGTGCTCGTATTCGGTATGAATTGGTCCATTCAAGAAATATTTAAACAAGAAAAACAAGAATGACAAAGGCAAATAAGGTCTCCAACTTAAGTACTGGAGGTCATCTTTAGGAACATGCATATCAACTTCTATAGCAATAGGACAAGCAAATCCTACATACATAAGCAAATGTCAACAACAAAAAATAGACAGAGAAGGCTTGATAAAAAGAAGGTGGTAGTGGGCTAAAAAAAATGTAGAAGGGATCTGGTAAGAAAGTAATGCTACCTCATCAATCTTCTAGACCCTACCCCCTCCTGAACATCAAATATTGCACCCCTTGGTATTACATAAGGTCAGATGACAGGAAATGTATTACATTGAGTAAGGAACCCGCATATCATAAATTAAAAAAATCCCTTGGAACCTGTATACCAAATAATATCAAAGCTATCAACTTGCAGGTTTTGAGAAACAAATTTTTTGGCCAAAAATTGCAAAAATTGCCCCAAAATACAAAATTGAAGATTTCACCATAATTTCAATACATCACATTTAGTTCATCTGTAGGAACCTGCATATCAAATTTCAAAGTTATCAGACCAATACTTTTTGAGAAACACATTTTTTGACAAAAAATGGAAAAAATTGCCCCAAAAATACAAAATTGCAGATTTTATCATAATTTCAATAAATATCATTTAGATCATCTGTAGGAACCTGTGTACCAAATTACAGAGCTATCAAATGAGTAGTTTTGGAAATACACATTTTGTGACCAAAAATGGCAACCAGATGTGAACTGAAAATGCTCACGTGTTTCATTATATATTGCAGTTATGTGTAAATTTTAACCTTTGCCACATGTTTGCAACTTCATTGGAAATATTATGATCAACATAATGAACAATAATCACCGCCGATTAGGTCATGAAGTATACAAATATGTAATTAGCTGAAATAAAAATATTAAAGTTCTTTTACTGCTGTCATTGTATCACCACTTATAGCAAGTGTAATTACCGTTGGCCAAGTCCTTCAAGCCATATATGCTGAGCTGTGAAATCTCATTAGACATGCAAATTATAAATTAGCTGACATGAAAATGTGAAATGACTTTTGATATTTTTTTAACCTGGTATAATCATCAATGTACATAGCATGATTTGCCAACTTTGATCAAGTATATCCCAGTATATATCCCTAATAAGCAAAGGTCATTAAATATGTAAATTAGGAATTGGCTTAAGTAAAAATGCTTAATGATTTTCAACAATGTTGTATCATGGTATCTGCAATATATGTAGCAAGTTTTGTCAACTTTGGTCAAGTTGATTCAGATATATATCTCTAATTAGGAAAATTCATTTAATATGCAAATTAGGAATTGGCTGAAGAGAAAATGCTTAATGAATTTCACTAATATTGTATTATAGTGTCTTTAATGTACATAGCAAGTTTCATCAATTTTGATCAAGTCAATTCAGATAAATATCCCTAATTATGAAAATTCATTTAATATGCAAATTAGGAATTGGCTGAAGTAAAAATGTTTTTTGATTTTCAATAATATTACATCACAGTATCTTTGATGTATATAGCAAGTTTCGACAACTACAATCAAGTTAATTCAGATATATATTATTATTATTATTAATTATTTATTTAGCCTTCAAAAAGAAGAGAATAAATACATAATATACGAAAAATAACAAGATACAATACAACAAAACAACGCAGAACAGAGCTAAAACGGCATCAGCAACATGTTAAGAATGTGCCTATTATGTACACCTCTTGTCAATAAAAGATGACGTATACTGTCCGTTAATCCATCCGGTGTAGGAAAAGTCTTCATACTTTTTAGTCCCCACGGACACCGTCCGAGGGGACTTATAGGTTTGGTCATGTCCGTGCGTGCGTGTGTGCGTGCGTGCGTCAGTGCGTGCGTCCGTGCGTCCGTCCGTTCACGCAGATATCTCAGAGATGCCTGGAGCGATTTCATTCAAACTTGGTACAAGGATTATTTCATATGTCATACAGATGCATGTCGATTTGTTTTGTGGTACGATCCAATATGGCTGCCAGGCGGCCATTTTATTATGAGTTTTTCATGTACAGAGCCATAAGTCAGGCATGTTTCAACTGATTTTATTCAAAGTTGGTACAAGGACATTGACCAATGTCATAGATATGCATGTCAATGTTTTTTGTGATATGATCCAATATGGCCGCCGTGTGGCCATTTTGTTACGATTTTTTCATGTACAGAGCCATAACTCAGGCATATCACAACCGATTTTATTCAAACTTAGTACAAGGACATTGACCTATGTCATACATATGCACGTCAATTTGTTTTGTGATACAATCCAATATGGCCACCAGGCGGCCATTTTATTATGATTTTTTCATGTACA
>LD343636.1:76945-97320 GCA_001465055.1 Ptychodera flava | reverse complement strand
ATTTTTATCACAGACCTAATGAAGAGGACTCTATCCTCTCTGAGGACCTGTAATCAAAGTACCCATTAACAAGTGGGGACTGTGTCATCAACGATGACTTGTTAATACAGAATTTGAATAATGTTTATCGAAGATGTAACGAAAGAAAGAAACATTATGTTTTGCACAAATCTTATTAACACGTGAGAGTAAATCCGTGTGACCGTTCAGATTACCACGAAAATTCATGTTCAAAAGATGCAAATAAAAACAACGAGCACGTGAATTGTCAGCGAAGATTGATTTCAGTAGTTCAAGAGAACTTATCTCTAATGATTTTTCAATAGTCATGACATTGAGCGCTTTTAGGAACTGAGTGCTTCTACAAAATTTGTGAATACCAAAACCAGCTTTGAGCAACTTAGCTTGAGTCTTTTCAACCTCACTCAGAGAAGATTTGGAAACATGTACACAGTTAATACCGTACGTCAGAACTGGCCTAATGGCAGCATTCCATACATAGGCAAGCATATCATATTTACAATTACCATTATGGAAGCTGGCACCTTGAAAACCATAAAATGCCTTTCTGCATGCATTAATTCTATTCAAAATATGTACATTGGTATTAGAGATGACAATGTAACACCTAGATAATTCACACTTTCACATTCATCAAGTCTTACTCCATCCAGAGACCAAAATGGACGAGGAGTAAGACTACACCCCCCAAAAATAACGCAATCTGTTTTCTTTGGATTAAAGCGTAAACCATGTTCTGTAATATATCTCTGAGCAGTATTAATCATATTTTGAAGACCTGTGCTGGTTAGACTAGCTAACATTATGTCATCAGCGTAACAAAAGACATTAAAAGAAACATTACTGATATTGATGCCACCAACACACGCCGTGAGTTCATCAACAAGACCTTGATAGAACAAATTAAAAAGAAAGGGTGATGATAACCCCCCTTGTCGAGAGCCTACAGATACCGTAATTGATTCGCTCAATCTAGAACCCCATTTAATTTGTACATTAAGATGCCTGTACCAGTACACCAACATCAACCAACAGTGATCAGGAGTCACATCTATCGCTTTACAAAACAAAATGTCATGAGGTACGGCATCAAATGCACCTTCAGCATCAAGCGAACAGGTATAAACAGGTGAACCTCGTTTAGTACAGTATGAAATGACATCATTTGCGAGTGCAGCAGCAGTAGTGGTTCCTCTGCCGGGTATAAACCCAAATTGTAGATCACTAAATTTGTGATTCCCAGATACATCAAGAATATACAGTTCAAGAATCTTAGAAAAGGTATTTGACAATGTTAACGGCCTATAATGGTTTAGTACAGCAGGATCTAGTGTAGGTTTCTTCAATAATGGAATAAGTTAGCCTTTCGAAAAAGACGTAGGAACAATACCAAACCTAAAGCATATTGAAAACATCGCACTTAGATGATAAATAATCTTTGAGTTAATTGCATATTTTAAGTGTTCAGACATGACACGATCAGCACCTGGTGCACAACCACTCCTGAGTTTCTGAATATATCTCACCAGCATAGTCTCTGACATAACAAAATCGGGAAAAGTAACATTCGAAAGATCATTACATTTTTCAGAAACCTTTTCCGTAGCAGAAGAAATTACATCACTGATATAGTCAGACCTGCTAAATTTGCAGGTAAAGTGATCATAAAATTTCATTATATCAATTCACTTATCAACATCATTTAAAGAACCATCACGTTTCAGCTTACGGATACAATTCCAAAATTTACGTAGGGAACGACAAGAATAAAGTGAATTAAGCATACCAGGTGTACGGTTCAACGTACTGTTCATAGCTGTAGTGCAAGCGTTACGATATGCCTTTTTGGCTGCTTTATAGCACATGTAAATGTGGCCTGTACGAGGCCTATTGCAGGATTTCCAGATATTAAACCAAAAACGTTGCCTATTACGTGATATAAGACAATCATTATTCCACCAATTATTTTTCTTGTAATGCCCTTTGTAACGCTGGTTATTATCAACAACGACCCTCTCACATGAATTATGTATGATATCAACAATCTCTTTGCACATAGAATCAACAATATCATGGGCATTATCCCTGTTGGTAACATCATCAAGGTTCACAGTTTTTAGTGTCGTTGCTGCATCAGTTACATAATTACTGTAAGCAGAGCGGAGTCTCTCATCTGACCAATTGATAACTGAAAATTTTGGTGCATATACACAATTTGTATCTGTACTACCAACATGATGTGAGCCAAAGGAAAAATTAAGAGTTGTACACAAAGGGAAATGATCACTTACATTTAAAGGAAAGTCGGACATAACTTTACAGTCAGAAATGATATTCAAAGCTGAACTAGAGCAAAAAACATGGTCAATATATGACCTCGCATTGTCATTAAAAAACGTATACATAGCAGTTTGTGGATAATTGAAATTAGCAACTTGAAATTCATTGCTACATAAGAAATCATACAAAATATAACTATGTTTAGTAAATGGATGTTGACGGTACCAATATTTACCAAGCTGATTACCAATAGGTAGTGAAGCATTCATATCCCCTACAATCATGACAGGAGATGTATCCATAGTATCGATGGATGACTGCAATATATATCCCTAATTTGGAAAGTTTATTAAATATGCAAATTGGGAAATGGCTGAAGTAAAAATGTTTACTGACTTTCAAAAATGTTGTATCATAGTAGCTTCAATACATGTAGCAAGTTTCATCAACTTTGGTCCAGTCAATTTAAATATATATCTCTAATTAGCAAAGTTCATTAAATATGTAAATTAGGAATTGGCTGCAATTAAAACACTTAATGACTTTCAATAATGTTAAATCATAGTTTAACATATACATACCAAGTTTGGTCGATTTTGATCGAGTCAAATCAGACATATATCCCTAATTAGGAAAGTTCATTAAATATGCAAATAAGCAACTCTCTTTCATGTCACCCCTTAATGGTTCCCACTACTGATATATCTTGGTGTGATCAACATTTGTAGCAAATCTCATCAAATTGTGTGTAGTCGTTTTTAATGAATATTTGTTTTTTTTCTAAAATCATTAATTATGCAAATGAGCAAAAAGTATGCAAGCCAGACCCACCAAAAAATTAATCATTTCTTGCCATTTGCTAATGAATCTATGTACCAGATTTGATTCTGATCTGATAAGCCGTTTTTGAGATATCGGACCAACAGACAGACAGACAGACAGACAGACAGACACACACACACACACAGACAGACAGACAGACATCGCTACGACATATGCTCACGTGTGTAAACACGTGAGCAAAAAATTCCCCAAAAAATACAAAATTACAGATTTCATCAGAAATTCAATGTATACATAGTTCATCTGTAGAAACCTGTATAAAAATTTCAAAGCTATCAGACCAGTACTTTTTGAGAAACACATTTTTTGACCAAAAAAGGAAAAAATTGCCCCAAAAATACAAAATTGCAGATTTCATCATAACTTCAATAAATATCATTTAGATCATCCCTAGAAACCTGTGTACCAAATTTCAAAGCTATCAGATGAGTAGTTTTGGAAATACACATTTTGTGACCAAATAATGGCAAAAATTGCCAAAAAAATGCAAAATTACAGATTTCATCAGAAATGCAATATATTACCGAGTTCATCTATAGAAAGAAACCTGTATACCAAATTTCAAAGCCATAAGACCAGTACTTTTTGAGAAACACATTATTTGACCAAAAATGGCAAAAATTGCCTTAAAATGCAAATTTGCATATTTCTGCACAATTTGAACAAATCTGAAATAGATCATCCCTAGGGACCTATGTATCAAATATCAAACCTATCTGACTGGTAGTTTTGAAGAAGAAGATTTTTAAAGACTTTTTGACCAAAAACGACAAAAATTGCCTTAAAAATACAAATATGCAAATTTCACCACAATTTGAACAAATCTAACTGCAATTGTACAAGCCATTTCAGAGAAGATTTCTTTACCAAAAACAGTAAAAAATGCCTCAAAAATACAAATATGCAAATTTCACCATGATTTGAACTTTGAACTCAAGTGAGGTTACCCCAAGTGAACTGCATATAAAATTTCAAAGCAATTGGATTTGCGGTTTCAGAGGAGAAGGCAATTGTTGATGGATGACGGATGCTGGACGAAGGACGCCGATGGACAACGACGGAAAATCAACCTATTTGATAAGCTCCGCATCACTGACAGCGGAGCTAATAAGGAAAGTTCATTAAATATGCAAATTAGGAATTGGCTGAAGTAAAATAGTTTAATGACTTTCAATAATGTTGTTTATAGTATCTTCAATATATGTAGCAAGATTCATCAACTTCGGTTGAGTCAATTCAGATGTTTCCTTAATTAGTGAAGTCCATTAAATATGTAAATAAGGAATTGGCTGAAGTAAAACTGCTTCATGATTTTCAATAATGTTGAATCATAGTATCTTCAATGTACATAGCAAGTTTCATCATTTTTGGTCAAGTCAATTCAAATAAATATTTCCAACTTCAAAAGTTCATAAAATATGGAAATTAAAAGTTTGATGAAGCAAAAATGCTTTAATGATTTTCAAGAATGTTAATAGACATCAAATCAGGTCCAATAATCGTTATCATTCAAGGTAACTAAGTAGTATCATAGTAACGAAGTAGTATCATATTATCTTTAACATATATCTTCAATATACCAAGTTTTGTCAATTTTGATCAAGTCAAATCAGATATATATCCCTAATTAGGAAAGTTTATTAAGTATGCAAATTATCCATTAACTTTTATATCACCCCTTAATATCTTTCACAGCTGATATATCTTGGTGTGATCATTATTTGTAGCAAATCTCATCAAATTGTGTGCAGTCATTGTCAATATATATCTGTTTTTTCTAAAATCATTATGCAAATGAGCAAAAAGTAAGCAAGCCACGCCCACCAAAAACTAATCAGTTCTTGTCATTTGCAAACTGAATCTATGTACCAGATTTGATTCTGATCTAATGAGCCGTTTTTGAGATATCGAGCACACAAACAGACAGACGGACAGACACACAGACAGACAGACAGTCAGACAGACAGACAGACATCGCTGTGACATATGCTCACGTGTGTGAACACAAAATGTATAAAAGTAAAAGGAATAAGCTAAACTATATCTTATAGATCAGGCATCTCTGAGGAAAGCCTGAGGACAGATGGACCATTTTCATACATCAACCCACACTTCATCTGCACGGATTGAAAGATAACTCTGTTCAATGTATATTTTTAAAGTATTTAGTTTTTGGTGAAGTGCATAAAATTTTGCACAACATTTTAGCAGTTTATGTGGTATTTCAAAAAGTTATCATTGTCTTGTAACCAAAATATGTACTAAATTGTTTACCTTGAAATTAATTTGTGCAGCAAGAGCTTTTGCTTCTTCATTCTCTTCTTTTGAAGTCTCTGAATCAACAGCCTTTTCTTTCAAGACATTCTTCAATAAGTCTCCACACTCTTTACATTTCCACTCTCTTGATCTATGATATAATCAATATGAAAAAAGTTGACAATTGTAAAATGTGACACTAATCTTCATGGTCCTGATATGGCTTTTGAGGAACAAGGTTGTACGGCGGAGGCGGAAGAGCCCAAGCATGCAAAGACAGATACACTGCATGCATGGCCAAGGTCCGCAAAAGCCGTATCAGGGCCATAAAGGTTTTATCATATACCGTATGCAATGATAAATATGTAGTTTACATAATATTTAGCATTGTTTTTGAGATAAAAATGCAGGAGTATCAAAACTTCATTCCCATTTGTGTCAATTTTTCAATGGCCGCTTACTTAAATACAGATCAATCATGCAGTACATACAATTCGTATAAAGTTTATGCATATTTTCTGTCATTGACATACCAGATATGAACTGAAAATGCTCGCGTGTTTCATTATTATTGCAGTTATGTGTAAATTTGAACCTTTGCCACATGTTTGCAACTTCACTGAAAGTGTTATGATCAACATAATGAATAATATTCACCACAGATTTATTCTTAATCCGAGTATATAAGGAATTGACTGAAATGTTCTCATTAAATATGCAAATTAGGAATTGGCTGAAGTAAAAATATTAAATGACTTTTAATAATATCGTATCATAGTGTCTTAAATGTACAAAGCAATTTGTCAGCTTTGGTCTAGTCAAGACAGATAAATATCCTTAATTACGAAAGTTCATTAAATTTGCAAATAGGGAATTGGCTAAAGTAAAAATGCTTAATAACTTTTAATGTTGTATCATACATATCTTTACATTTCCACTCTCTTGGTCTATGACATAATCAATATGAAAAAAGATGACAATTGTAAAATGTGACACTAATCTTAATGGCTCTGATATGGCTTTTGCGGAACAAGGTCGTACGGCGGAAGAGCCCAAGTGTGCGAGGGCAGATACACTGCATGTATGGACAAGGTCCGCAAAAGCCGTATCAGGGCCATAAAGGTTTTATCATATACCGTATACAATGATAAATATGTAGTTTACATGATATTTAGCATTGTTTTTAGATAACAAGTCATTGTTAATGACATAGTCCCCGCCCGCATTTCATGTTGTATGCAATGGGAGAGTTTATGATGGATTGGTGGCATGGTGGTGGGGTTGTTGGATGTGGGTTATGTGAATTTTTTCGGCAGCTTGTTTGAGCTTGGACATTTGTTTCACATTTGTTTGTAATGAATTTAAAATCTGATTCTCTATTGATGTCAGCATGTATAAATGATGTGGGAGTTTTGAATTCTCTACACATATTATGATAGTCAGGCTATGAAGGGAAACTGATGTAATTTCGAAAGGTACGGTTTCAAGTGGTTTAAATGTTGTAAATGATTACAAAGCCCAGTCAAAGAGTCAACAATAACTAGCATTGCATGTCCATTGTAGTGTAGATAGCCTTCATCATTTCTGCTACGAGAATCACATAGAAAAAACCATTCTGCTTAGATAATGCCAAGCCATATTCCACAGTACTGTAGATTTCCCATAATTCATTATGATTTGTATCCTCAGAGATTCCCCAGAGAAGCCTACCAGGTCTCCCGTGTGTAGACAAAGTCATAGACTAGTTGTGAAATTCTGAAAACATATTTTTAAGGACACCATTTTTCTTAATTTTCTTTTTAAATGATTGGAAAATTACGCAAGATTGACAGAGGAGATAGCATTTTTGTAAAATTTTCTGTTGATTGTGTCTTCAGCCATACAGAATAATGTGATGGAAAGTAGGGAGACTAAGTTGGAGGTCTATTTTTTGAAAGAAAAGTATATTGATTTTTTCCAATAGGAATTACAAAAGAAATTTGCATTCTAAGTTTTCTCAGAGAATGACCCCTTGAGTTCGTCATAATTTGCTTCCTACAAAGTACGACATTTGTATTACCTACAGAACGTGACTCCAATGATTGTTTAATGGTTATTTGGAAACTTTCACTGAAATTTCTAAACGTACTTTTACTTGATATTATTTATCAATTATTCTGATGTTGGACATTATTGCTTGCATAACAGAACTGAAAAAGTTATAAGAAAAGTAATGCATGCTGTTCCTTTACAACTGCCACTGCATTACTAGTATTCAAAGGCAACGGGCAATCGTCAGGAAAGAACGATGTTGCTACTCATATCAACATGTCAGAGAACACGATATATAGTGTTAAAAGTGAAGTAAACATATTTTAAGTACTGGTACAAAAACTAACGTACTTTGTTTTTTTAAGTTTAAGAACACATTCTGTTATCAGCTTTGCCTTGGTCATGGATGTCTGGGGATTCACCAGCACGAAAACAAGTTGCTTCGTAACTCTCAATGATCCCAGTTTGTGTTACAGTCGGTATGATTTTAAATTGCTTGCAATCAAATTGGTGTTTGAAGCAAGGTTAATTCATTTCACGAATCAACAAGTCGTTGACAATAAAATAGTCCCCACTTGTAATAGAGTATTAGTCTTGATGGGGAAATGGGGTCATGAAATTATTCCGGGCAATTTTGCATAATGGCTTAAGACATCATTATGAAACAACAAATGAAAACAAAATGGCTGCCGAACATCCCTGCAAAACAAATTGATGTGCATGTGTCCACCGAAGTGTATTACCCTTGTACCAACTTTGAATGAATCTGTAAAGGCATGTCTAAGATATCTGCAGATGCATGAAAACACAGAGCCTAATCTACAAGTCCCAAGACTTCGTCCACTGGGACTGAAACACCATTAACAAAATGAATCAAAGTCAGCTGGCAGCCATATTGGATCATATTGTTGAAATATTTTATGTGCAAATAAAAGATATGCCCATTAGGTGCCCATCTTTGATAATTGTAAATGAAAACAAGCAACCTAGCAGCCGATATGGCTCCGCTGTGTTTTTGTAGAGAATAAATGTTTTTGACACATGTTGATGAAAAAGGTGGAAATCTTTGATAGCTCAATGCAGTGGCCAGAAAAAAGTGGCTAAAATAGCTGCAAAAATACACAATGGAAGATTTCATCATACTTTGAATATATCACATCAGATCATCCCTAAAGAACATGTCAACCAAAGCTATCTGATGAGTAGTTTTTTGAGAATAAAATTTTCTGACCAAAAATGGCAACAATTGCCCCAAAAATAAAAATTTCAGATTTCATCATAATTTCAAAAAGACCAAAGTTAGTTCATCTATAGAAACCTGTATACCAAATTTCAAAGCTGTAAAACCAGTACTTTTTGAGAAATACATATTTTGACCAAAAATGGAAAAAATTGCCCCCCGTAAAAAAAAATTGCAGATTTCGTCATAATTTCAATAAATATCATTTAGTTCATCTATAGAAACCTGTATACCGAATTTCAAAGCTATGAGTAGTTTTGGAAATACACATTTTTTGACCAAAAATGGCAAAAATTGCCTAAAAAATACAAAATTACAGATTTCATCAGAAATTCAATACATATTACTTAGCTCATCTGTAGGAACCTGCATACCAAATTTCAAAGCTATCAGACCAGTACTTTTTGAGAAACACATTTTTTGACCAAAAATGGCAAAAATTGCCCCAAAATTAAAAAAAATAGCAGATTTCATCATAATTTCAATATATATCATTAAGGTGATCTGTAGGAACCTGTATACCAAATTGCAAAGCTATCAGATGAGTAGTTGTGGAAATACACATTTTTTGACCAAAAGTAGAAAAAATTGCCCCCAAAATACAAAATTGCAGATTTCACCATAAATCCAACAAATATCATTTAGTTCATCTGTAGGAACCTGTATACCAAATTGCAAAGCTATCAGATGAGTAGTTGAGGAAATACACATCTTTTGACCAAAAATGGAAAAAATTGCCCCAAAAATACAAAATTACAGATTTCATCAGAAATTCAATATATATTACTAAGTTCATCTGTAAAAATCTGTTTACCAAATTTCAAAACTATCTGACCAGTTCTTTTTGAGATATACATTTTTTGACAAAAAATGGCCAAAATTGCCTTTAAACTGCAAATTTGCATATTTCTGCACAATTTACTGCACAATTTCCCTAGGGACATATGTACCAAATATCAAAGCTATGTGACTGGTAGTTTTGAAGAAGAATATTTTTAAAGATATTTTTACCGAAAATGACAAAAATTGCCTTAAAAATACAAATATGCAAATTTCACCACGATTTGAACAAACTTAAGTGAGGTCACCCCAAGTGAACTGCATATAAAATTTCAAAGCTACTTGACTTACGGTTTCAGTGGAGAAGGCAATTGTTGACGGATGACAGACGACAGAAAATCAACCTATTTGATAAGCTCCGCTCGCTGACAGCGGAGCTAAAAAATAGGAAACTGGCAGTGAAATGCCAGTCAGGTGGCCATCTTGAATTGTATTATGGAAAACAAAATGGCCAACTGGTAGCCATATATTGGATCTATCACAACGAAAATCAACATTCTCATGTATGACTAAGGTTTATATGTCCTTGTACCAATTTTGAAAGAAATCAGTTGAGACATGTCTGAGTTATGGCTCAAAACAAACAAAAAAAATCGTACCGAAATGGCTGCTATGACAAAGATCTGTGCCCTTGTACCCAATTTGAAAGAAATCGGTTCAGACATGCCTTAGTGATAGCTTAAAACACGAAAAAATTGTAACAAAACGGCTGCCTGGCGGCCATCTTGGATCATATTACAACAAAAATAAATATATGACATAAAGAGCGGATGAAAAACAAGACTCTGTTCCAAAGTAGAGTTTATTTCTAAAACTTCGACGTTTCGATTCCACGCAGGGAATCTTCATCAGGAATCTAAAAAACAACAAAATTACAGTAAATATGAGACTAGTAAAAATGACCAGATATGAACTGTAAATGCTCACGTGTCTCATTATATATTGCAGTTATGTGTAAATTTGAACCTTTGCCACATGTTAGCAACTTCATTGAAAGTATTATGATTAACATCAATGATTAAACTCTATAGGTCATTAAGTATTCAAATAAGCAATTAGCTGAAATAGAAATAATTAATTTCTTTGACTGCTGTCATTGTATCACCACTTTATATAGCAAGTGTAATTGCCTTTGGTCAAGTCCTTCAAACTATATATTCCAAACTTTGAAAGCTCATTAGATATGCAAACTATAAATTAGCTGACATGAAAACTTAAGTGCGAAATGACTTTCAATATTGGTATAACCTGGTATAATCATCAATATACATAGCATGTTATGCCAACTTTAATCAAATAAATCCAAGTATATATCCCTAATTAGGAAAGTTCATTAAATACACAAATTAGGAACTGGCTGAAAGAAAAATGCTAATGCCTTGCAATAATGTTAGACTACATATTAGTATCTTTAATGTACATAGCAAGTTTCATCAATTTTGGTTACGTAAATTCAAATATATATCCCTAATTTCAAAAATTCATTAAATATGCAAATTAGGAGCTGGATGAAGTAAAAATGCTTATTGACTTTCAGTAACGTCGTATCATAGTATCTTTAATGTACATAGCAAGTTTCGTCAACTTTGGTCAAGTCAACACAGATAAATATCCCTGATTATGAAAGTTCATTAAATATGCAAATAAGGAATTGGCTAAAGTTCAAATGCTTAATGACTTTCAATAATGTTCTATCATAGTATCTTCAATGTACATAGCCAGTTTCATCAACTTTGGTCCCGTCAATTCAGATACATACCCCTAATTAGGAAAGTTCATAAAATATGCAAATTAGGAATTGGCTGAAGTAAAAATGCTTAATGATATTTAATAATGTTCTATCATAGTATCTTTAATGTACAAAGCAAGTTTCATCAATTTTGGTCATGTAAATTCAAATATATATCCTTAATTTCAAAAGGTCATTAAATATGAAAATTAGGATTTGGATGAAGTAAAAATGCTCAATGACTTTCAATAATGTAAAATCATAGTTAGTATCTTCAATATGCATACCAAGTTTCGTCAATTTTGATCGGGTAAATTAAGACATATAGGCCTAATTAGGAAATGTCATTAAATATGCAAATTAGTAACTATCTTTCACGTCACCCCTTTAATAACTTTCACAGCTGATATATCTTGATGTGATCAACATTTGTAGCAAATCTCATCAAATTGTGTGCAGTCGTTCTCAATGTATATCCGTTTTTTCTAAAATCATTAATTATGCAAATGGGCAAAAAGTCAGCAAGCCACGCCCACCAAAAACTAATCAGTTCTTGCCATTTGCTAACTGAATCTATGTACCAGATTTGACTCTGATCTGATGAGCCGTTTTGGAGATATTGAGCCCACAGACAGACAGACAGACAGACAGACAGACAGACAGACATCGCTGCGACATATGCTAACGTGTGTAAACACGTGAGCAAAAAATGAGCAGCACTTGCGTAAAACCATTTAAAAACTATTCGAACAACTGAGTTGTTGGTTTATAAAAGGAAATATAGCTAAAAATCAATCTGTACAGACGAGAAGAAAAAGTTTGGAACTTACAAACAGAAAACGAGTGAACACTCAGTCTAAAAGTAGCTATGTTGCCCGGCCGGATCGTACAAAGCCAATGGTCATTTTGAAGGCATGTATGCAGTAACATAGGATGGGATTACAATATTGGTGTTGGTCGCCTTTCAACAACAACTTGCAGTGAGAGATATCCTTGTTTTCATGAAAATTGTCTTCCTTTCACTCTCACTGAGTTTTCAGCTTAGGGAGACCTTTCAAAAATGTGTCCGACCAGTAAATTGCAGTTTGTAAGCCATGTTCAAAAAAAGGAACGCAGTCCTCGCTTCTAGCGTTAATATATGCGGCTTATGCTGGCATAAACACGTTTGTCTAGTTTGAATAGAAAAGGCTAACAACTTAAAAAGAGTTCTGTAAAAAGCATGCGAATCACTGCCAGAGGAAAAATTTCAACACCTTTTCATGCTCCATGAATCCATCATGAATGTCCATCAAATGTTGTTTCAACAAATTTTGCAATGTTTTGATTCATTATTTAGACAAAACATGATCTAACCTTTCGCCAAGGGTATTTGGCGAGAGATAAGCAGCATGGACCAAGTGATCCACTGCCGTCCGCAGATAGGATTCCAAATTATGGTGAAGTCACCGTGGTTTAATGACCAGCTGTACATACTGCAGTCATGAGCATTCATCTTACACTTTACACCCTTTGGTGCAGCAAATACTGAGTAAATCAAAGTCCGAATATAAAACCTTTATCTATGACTGAAACTGAACATCATTCCGTTCAAGGCCCTGGCCCCCTCATTATCACCGGCATAAAAAATTGGCATCGTCAAGAGACTTTCAATTTGTATTTACATTTTTTTATTCGGATGTAGCTTTATCTACACTTGAGGTATTTAAAAATTGAATTCCTTCACTGCTTGATGTAAATGTTCTGCTGGGAGTGTTTGAAGACCGGGAGAAAATCACAATTATTGCCTGCCTTGTTTGCTGAATTAGCAAGCTCAAGAATGGTACAAATTTTCATTATGATTTTCCTCTGACGGAAGTCCTTGTCTGATTCAAAACATTTGATAATGCGATTGTGACTGGCAAGGCTACATCAGGATGCAATGCACTTGAGTCGTACACACAGAAGCCGCTATGTTAAAAGTGCGGGCCGAAAGAAAGTAGGAGTTACATGTATACTTGTAAAATATGAACTTTAGTAGCAGTCAACACTACAAGCTATAGAAGTCGGGCGAAGTCTGTACGCCACGGTCATTCATTCGTATTTGTAGAGTGACCGTGCTTACTTTGTTCGACCATTTTCAGCTTTTATGCCGGATGTTAGTACAACGAAGCGTCTTTTAACTCTATTGTTACAACATCGCATCACAATTGCCAAGTGGCGTCAGAATTTGAAAATACCACGAAACCATAGTCCTTTGTGAAGGGACTGTGACGAAAATATTATTCAATCAAACTTCACAGGAGAAATAGTCCCCGTTTCAACACACTGCCTTGCATGCAAATGCTGTTTGAGTAGTTTGATTTAGGTATTATCGTTCTGTACGTGATTCACACCTTCCGACCGGCTTTAATAGCATATTAACTATCCTGAAATTTCAGGGTTGCATACATGGCTAGTTAGTGTCGGTGAAGTTGTAATGGAATGAGACAAACTCAGACTTTTATTTTTTGATGAAAGTGTCCACCAAATTGGTACCCTAAGCTTGCTTTTGCAGATTAATACAAAATCATTGCTGGTATTTTCTGAGTATATGTTGGCCTTGAATGAAGTCAACCTCATATTGCAAAGAATTGCTAGTTCTGGAGCATCGTCTAGCAGTGGGTTTAATAGCCCTTGCTCACTAGCAAATCACTCCAGGAATCTTTGAGATATCTGCGTGAATGGACGGACAGACTCACGGATGCATGCACAGACATGACCAAACCTTTATCGCCGCCACGAACGTAGATCGTACACTGAAGTCCCATTATATTTACCAACGTACCCGGGGATGTCTCAATATTCCTTTCTAATTACAGTTCAGTATTGATAAGCGACACTCACAACACTACATGGTGCCTTGACCATATGGACCATGATGGAAGCGGGCCGGGTTCATTTATTTTACACAATTGGGAAGTTCAAGTACATGCATAAAATGATAATAAAGTTTCCATTTCTTCAACATTTGTGTGTGATTCTGTTTTTTATAAATTGTAACATTTCATATTTATATTTTCGATTAATATTATGCTCTGATGCAGCGATCTGTTGAGGACAGGGTGATATGATTTGTAACCTTCTTCCACAGTAAAAATGGTATCAACCATAATTTGATGAAAGCGCGGTAAAATGAACACACGCGCACTCGGACCTCAAGAGACTATTGAACTCTAAACCACGGTCCGAGAAACCGTGTTGCAACAGTCATGCTCCAGTTCCAGTTCTTGTTTCTTCTTCTTCTTCTTGCTTTAACATCAAATGGCTTTGGGAATGGACTAGACTAGCATTTGCTATTTTCCGTTTCCGTTTACCCTTTATCACAGCACAACTCAGATGTACATTCCTTACTGAATTGTAATATTAATATGATTAAGGGTAATAAAGATTATTATTATTATTATTATTATGCTCCAGTTCCAAGTAAAATATTTCGGAGGGAAAATCCGCCATATTTATGCTGATAGTATCACAACCTATGTTCAACTAGTTTGTCTTATTCGAGAGAACATTATAAGCCTGAGAACATCGGAGTTTCAGATCCAATACAAAAATGAAGATGGAGATTGCATTACGTTATCGAACAATGACCTGGATATGAATGACTTGTATCAGTGCTCAGTTAAAGTTCCTAATGCAGACTACAAACGAATAAAACTGGAAATCGTCGATGACTTTTCCCCGTCCATGCGCGACAGAAGAGTTGCAGCGAGACGATGTGAAGAAACAACTGGCAACAATCAGAAGGTGAGAAGTCCAACGCTCAACGATCCACCGCGACGACAGCTAACACTGTCATTCAGTTCCACAGTTGACAACATTAGAAGTACTACCGATTGGAAAGAATCAAAAGCTGATAAACTGAAACAAAAACTATCACTTCAAAAAGATGAAAAGTTAGCACTTGAACAACAGAGAAAAGAGTTAGAAAGGCCTGTAAGAGAAGCGTCACCGGTTGGTTCAAACACAAGAAGTACTTGTACAATATGTCACCGACGAGGTCACCGCGCGACCGGAAATAGAAATAGCAAAGGTTGTCTTATTGATGAACCCTGCAAGGGTTTCATATACTGTGGCAGAAGAGATAAACACGTCCAAGATCACTTCGCTCACTTGAAAGTCCTGAAAGAAAAAGAATCAAAAAAGGCCAAGGAAATAGTCCAGACGGAATTAGTACTGAAAGTTTTAGAAGACTTCCAAAGTAAGTCGCTGTCGACTTTCACTATTGAAATGACACCACGTCTCCTGCGAGCCTTCCCGAACAAGTATCAAGCTAAGACATCGAAGGGCAAAATCCAACTGCAATGTGACATTGTGTACAGCGTACAACAACAATGTCAACAGAGTGCCGAAATGCGTTGACTCGCAGACCGCCAAGAATTCATCAAAAAGTTGGATGAGTATAGCGACAGTATGTACTCGTCAGCAACGCAGGTTTCCTCGACGTGCAGTAAGTCATCAGATGAATACCTCAAGGATCTGTTGAAAAGTGAGTATTATATACGTATGAAATTTATCTTATCGAGTAAGCAATGCAGTAGACAATTTCTATCAGAATTCCCGGTTTTCATAGTGACTCCTGTGATGTGATGTAATTTGATATGATCAAATCAGATCAACAAAAAATGCCTTCGCCTCTAAAAATTCCAACATATTATTGATAAACAACATTTCCGTTACCAGTATTTGGGACAGCTAAAAACTCGAAATCATGAGGAATATTGCCAGTAGTTTTACTCTCTCTATATTTTTGATTAACTTTTTTATTCATATATAGTTTTTTTTACAGTTTCTCCTGTCAAGTCTAGAGATGATCAGCAGTCAAGTTTGTCCGACGTTTTACCGGAAGTTAGACGCAAACGTCGTCGTAAGTCGAAGAAATACAAGCAGATGCGTCAAGATGCAAGCACTTCGTCCAGTTCGGAACCAGACTTTCCCAGGCATAGGCCTAGTAGACGTACTCACGAAGTTGATGTCCATGGAACATACGCTCCGCTTCGCGATCTTCGACCAGTCAGGCCTAACTGGGACAACTTCTACCACGGCCAAACACAAGTGTATTTCCAGCAACCAACACAACCTATGATCATATCACCTTTTGCAGATAGCCGTACAGATCTTGTGAATTCCGTGCTGTTTCCACATTTACTACCCTGGATTCCAAATCAGTACTTACATATACCTAGGCCTGTATCTGCTTATCCTTCAAACTACGCTAATCCCAATGCGCAGTACATACAAACCAGTGCCTTTACCACCCAAGCTTCAGCAACTGATAATGTAAGTTGCGTTAATGGTACGTCTGCTTCAGAAACTCATTTACCAAGCCTTCACATGGTAGCTGAGACTTCTACAAATGATGCAACTGTGCCAAGTAAAATAATAGCAAGAGACAATGTTGACAAACTTCAAGAAGCTGCCAAACAGCTGAGTAATAATAACAACGTAGAAACCGAGTCCATTTTATTGATTTGGAATAAAATGCATGCATGCATGCTTGTGTGACATGTTTTGAGATAGAAAATTCTTTTGATCATTAGTTTCTTTAGATATTTATCTTAATACGCAAAAAATTGAAAGGGTGATTGACAAGAAATCATGCAGGGCCTACCTGTGCAAACTTGATTTTACCTTGTCAACACGTGAGTGTTACAAAGTTGAGTTTCGGATAGTTTTTTCAAGTTCATTTCTGTTTAACTTGCTATGTCCAGTAATATAATTATCCTTTTTGTAAATTTGAGTATACAATATGCAATCAATAGTCAAATTACCAGCGAAAAGGGGGAAAATCATTGGTTAAATTATGTATACTATTGAACATATTACCAGAGATCTTGTACCGTATGTCAAAAATAATGTTTTTTCTTAGCAGGTATAGTGTGTTGAAATCCTTGTTTGAGTTAGCGTAGTTTTACATGTTTTCCTTCAAAAGTTTTGTCTGCTATTTACTCTTCGTGGTAAAATAGAATAAAAGATAGGAGTTAAGGTCCTGTAGTCGACGGACCTCGATGGAGCAATGTCAATCACTATCTGTAGTGTGCATGTACGTGAGCTGACAAATGGCAAGCAGAGCGAGGTCAAATATACGTCATTCCCTATGGGTTGACCGAGACTGAAAAGTTTTGAGCCAATCATAAGCTTACGCCTGAAGCCGAAAAATTACTGTAACTTTCACTTTTTCGGGTGAAAGATGTTCTTTCACATTGCTTTAATTCTGAAACATTTGTCATGATAAGACAATGTTCGGCAATCGTGATGTCAGATGGATAGAAAATCACGGTCATCACATGCACAGAATCCCACGTCCAAAAAACGATCATCGCATAGAGTGTCACATTCAGCAAACGATTTCCAGACAATGTGTTCATTCAGGCAACGTCTAAATTGACCTTTCAACATCAAGAGTCTTTGGATAACAAGTCTGATTTATGTAGAATCATTATTGAACGTACGCGAACTGTACATCAGTCAAGTTTAACCACGCTGACAGGACTTCAAACAAAACAAGTTAACGGAATTTTCAGTGCTGCAGTGGGCTCTGAGCATAGGGAACCCAGAAGTCTGGTTGTTGTTGTTGTTGTTTGTATTGTTGTTTATGTTTATTAGTCGTGTTGTTGTTGTTGTTGACCAATAAAATTCAACGAACATAACTGTTGTGTTGTTGTTAATGTTTCAAGCATAACGTAGATGTCATAAGAAACGCTACAAGTACACTATCATTACTTGGCCGATACAACTATCTGCTAACGCGTACACTCTCTTCATACACTTAAACAGTGTATAATTATTAAAAATGACAGGAAAATTCATGAAAATTGGTAAAATGTCCCACAAAAATTTTGTTGGGAAAAATCACCATCATGGATATACAAAAAATGGTACCCGCCCGGTGAGCGGTGTCGCTTGACAAAACAGAATTTTTTAGCGATCAGCGCAGAAATGATCTTTAAAATTTTCTGTGTAGCTACAATAGTCCACAGACACATTAATTCAAAATCATCAAAATGCAGAGCGATTTTTATCTAGAGAAGCGTGGTCCGTAGCGGCACATACCCCGGGCCCTGTCCGACTATGGTTATCTATGCGTGCAGAGCCGTAAACTACGTGGATATGTCGGTCAATTTAATTTTGCTTGATTATTATTTCATAGTGATCGCGCCAACTAGATTTGCGATATCTCTATCACTCTGTAAAAAACTACAATGCTATCAACACAAGACATAACATTGGTGTCGTGTGATAAACACATAAATATTTCTAGTTTATTCCTTGCTTACATTCATCGTTCTGTTTGCTCAAAGATCAAAGAATACCTACCATACTGTAATCGTGAATGTAGAGCTTCGGACTTCAAAACAATTATACCAGCAGGGTATTTTATTGACACGAGCTTTATAGCAGAATGCTTTCTTTATTGATGGTGTTTATGAAGTGATGATAAACTTGATGGTAAACTTGCTCCAAGTCTGTAGGCGTATAAATATCAAAATGGTATAAATTTAAGGAATAAACTTCGCCTACCCGGTTGTTCGCATGTCGGGTTGGTGATAGGCTGTTACGTCGCAACCCATCGTAGTAGTTAGCCAATTTTAACTGGTAATTTCTTTATTGAGTACAAGGACATTCATACGGTGGCCCGTACACGCCACAGAACTCTATTACTTTTGAATATAAACTCTAATTTTTCTTGACAATATCTTTAATATTTGTAAGAGATTTTATTTCTCCACTGCAAACTTTTAATTCTGTATGGGCAACTTTATCTTAACTTTAACTTCTCGAAAGTATTTTTAGTTTTAACTATAAACAAAATATGTTTCTCAAAAGTATTTGTTATTTTGTAAAACAAAAGTAAAAGTTTTTCAAGATAACAAACTCCCCTACATGTCATGGAAATTTATTACTTTTGAACATAAACTCATATTTCTTGACAATATATCTAATATTTGTAAGAAATTTTATTTCTCCACAGCAAACTTTTATTTCTGAACAGGGAAACTTTATTTTGGGGGTAAACTGTTTTTAAAAACTTTTAACAAAAAAAAATTAACTTTTAAAAAATAACTTTAACTTTGAACAAAATATTTGTTTCTCAAAAGCATTTTTTATTTCGAAAAGACGTAAAAATTGTTCACAGCAAGAGTTAAAGATTTTTGCTTAGCGTGAACTGAGTTACTTAAATGACATAACCTTATGTCTTTAGAGCAGAAAACTTGAATTCTTCAAGAAAAGTTTTATTTTTCCAAGAGTAAAATTAATTTCTTTATGGAAAAAAGATTTTCTCAGAGCAGCAAATTGAAATACAGTGAATAAAATTTTTTTCTCAATATCGAGAAATTATTTTCTGAAGACAACAAAACTAATTCTTTCAAGATATATTTTCTACATATGAGTGCGGTTTAAGAATTTGGTAAAAGTGAACTGAGAAAGAACTAAAAAGGAAGGATGAAAAAGTCAAACTTACTTTTCTTCAGAGCGAAATTTATGTCTGAGAGGAGAAATATTTCATGTGAGGGCGCAATTACCTATAATGCATAGCATCTCTTTCTAGCGAGAGTAAACATATTTTGGGGAAGAGTAAAACATTTTTCCGACGAGCAAAACTTTATTTTAACGGTGGCGGAAGTTAAAGTATTCCACCATGCAACACCCAAGTTTGATGACCCAGAGTCTCCGAGACAACCATGACTGACTTCATCGGCAATACAGGCACGCTAGCCTGGCCCTAGCTGCAGTACAGTACCTCGAGGTTTTACCTCAGACGGTTTGCCGTACTGTACTGCAGCTAGCCCGGGCCTACCCTGCCTGCGTATGATGCTGTGTGTTGGGGCCGTATAACTCCGGGAACACACAGCATCGTACGCAGGGCTACGGGCACGCAAACGAGTCAGTTGCCACTTGTCTGAGTCCCCGGAGAACAGTTTTGTGTTTGAGTGATTCGTCCTGACGGCAGACATTGTGCGACGGGACCGCATTTTGGTTCCTTTATTAGGGACTGGTCATAAATTAGGGGGGGGGCGCAGTGTTTTTCAAAATACCGCTACGTCAAAAATAGTAACCCTTCAAAGGTTCATGCACAAAAATTAGTGACCCTCCCCCTTATCCATGCATGAAAAT
>LD343634.1:78645-92688 GCA_001465055.1 Ptychodera flava | reverse complement strand
CCAGAAGACAGGCACAGGATTACCTTGCAGACGAATAGCAATTGAAGGGGCTCCAGCTATGGGTAAATCAACATTCTGTAGGAAGTTAGCTTATGACTGGGCATGTGGAAAGTTACCACAATTTCAACTTTTATTTTTCTTGGAGATGAGACATGTTTCTGATAATGAGAGTATAGATGATATTATTTTCAATCAGTTACTTCCTAAGGATACAAAAATATCAAAAGCAGTACTCAATGATTACCTTCAACGAAACCAGAATTCAGTGTTGTGTGTGTTTGATGGTTTAGATGAAATGACATCCGTTTCAAGAGAGAAGTCAGATATTCCAGCTATTATTTCAGAGAAACACTTGACCTGGTGTACAGTGGTCACAACAACACGCCCTGTCATGTTGCACAGCTCTGTTGATAACTACCATGCACAATTTAGAATTGAAGGTTTCACTATAACAGATGCCATTAACTTCATAGAAAAGTATTTCACACTTGTTGGAAAGAAAAAAGATGCTGAGAAACTTATCTCAGAGCTAAAGTTTGAGAATGTAAAACCACCACATGACAGGTATCTGTCATATGGTGATTATCATGATCATGATGACTATGACTACTCAGATAGTGAATATGATGATGATGATACAACAGGTAATCACACAAGGTTTGATGTTGATCTTGATGATTATGATTACTCAAACAGTGATGATGATACAACAGGTAGCCACACAAGATATGATTTGCTCTGCAATCCATTACATATAACATTTGTCTGTTTGCTTTGGGAAGAGAAGAAACACATTCCTACAGGCAACATGACAGATATTTATACAGAGATTTTGGATTGTGTGTTGAAGAGATATTGCTGTAAGAAAGGCAAGAAACTTGTTAACGAGGAAGTACCTCAGGATGTAAAGGATGATGTGGATGCGTTAGCCCATTGTGCATACAATGCTTTGTTAGATAATGATATGATTCTGAAAGAAGCTGGTTTGAGTGAAACAGTACTAAATCTAGGTTTGCTGGTGAAAGATTCTGGAATTTCCAGAATTAAAACACAGTGCCGTTGCTTTTTCTACCACAAAACATGGCTGGAATATTTCACTGCTTTACATATTTGTAAGAATATTCATGACTTTAGCCTTTTTAGTGAGGAAGAATTAGATTCGTCCAATAAACAGATTTACATTTTTATAGCCGGTATTCTTAAAAATGATGCTGATCCTGTTCTTAAACATCTCATCAGAAAGATGCAGAGCAAGTACAATGGGGAAAGTCTAGTCATTACTGCTGAATTTAAGTTCATCTGTGAATGTTTACGTGAAGCCAATATAGCTATTGACTACTTAGCCCCAGAGATGCCTAATCATGTGATTCTGAAAGATGATGATCATGATGTTTATGGTGATGGTGGTTATGGTTATAGAGCTGATCTTTATCATCAACTTGAATTGATTTGTAACAGTTCAATTTTAGATGATAAAAACAAGTACGGCCTCCTAGATTGTTCTGTATTTGATTTACATAAGATGAGTAGTGTGTTTTGCCAAAACAAGGGTTCAGTGACAAATATCAAACATCTAAACATCCTGAATGGCTCTTCTGAGAAATTGTCCCAGATAACTAGGCAGGTAACCACAGTCTGTCCTAGTTTAACAACTTTTGAAATGAATTTTGTGAGTATCGAGTGTATGCAATTGTTAGCATCAGCATTGAGAAGAGGGTGGCAGTTGAATACTTTGATATTGTCACTAGATAATGACCTTAGACTGAATGAGAAGACCAGCCACACTGTCACTGATTTATTCCAAAGTGTCAGTTGCAATGAGTACCTTAAAACGTTTTCTTGGCAGACATATTTTTATAATATGTCTGGAGACTTGATATTTCTCTGCGCACTTGATGAGCTTATAGAAGATGGACCAGAAACTTTGAATTTAACATTAATTCCGGACTACTTTGTTTCTATCCATGAGCAAATTGATTCACCAATGACACTATGTATATGTAAGTTTATCCAAAAATGCAAAAAAACTAGCAGACTAGCAATAACATTCGATCATCACTTTGATGATGTAGCATTGTTCACAATGTTGTCATCTGCTTTAAAATCATCAAGCCCAGTGTTAACATCAGTTGGCATTTTTTGGAGACCATTCTTTGAAACATATGATAGAACTCAGAGTTTTGTTGAGGCTTTGAATATGAACAGCAACATAAGTGATTTTGCAACCTCGCTGATACGGCAAGACCATGTTTCAAATGCTATTCATTTCATAAGACAAGTCAAACATGTAAAGTCCTTTACATTACATATCTGTGAATGTAATGTCTTAAAAAGCCTGACAACTCCATGTGAAAGCCTGATAACCATCATGGAGTTGAGAGTGTTGAAACATTTGACATTGAGAGTTTTCAGTGATCCTTACAACAAGCCTAACAGATGTCACTACTCTGATGCCATTACCTCTGATGACTTTATGTCACCTATTAGCATTCTTATTAACAAAGGTGAGACTAGTGGTCTGCATTCATTGACTGTAACCATTCTTACAAAGAAAAAGGAAAATATTGACAATGTTGTGTCCATGATATCAACTCAATTTAAATCAAAGTCAGTGGTAACAAATGAGTTTGTTACCCGTGAATTGCATCATTCCCTTAGGACCATTATATTACTCTATGGCTTAACCATCACTGCTACCTTTTTGAATTTCAGTGATGTATGAAATTCTGAAGTTGGTGCAAATTCAAAGGTACACTCGATTGCAATGAGTCATGTCAGAAATGCATCCAGAGTATGATGAGGGTTTCTTAAATGTATTTCTGGGTATTTCTGTGCTATATCTCATCAATCAGGAAATTTTCTTGTGTCTGCAAACGCAAAGACTGAATACTTGGCAAATTATTGCCAGCTCACACAATTATATCTTTTAATATAGTAATTTATGGTCTTTACTAGTGTTCTTATGTTCATGCAAAGTTCCCACTGTGCTGATAGTTCTCAGGTCATTCCGAGTATGACAGTCCTTGAGATGCGCAGCTTAACCCAAACCTTGCACATGTAACTCTATTATTCGTGTTGTCATGCACGTTAACCAGAAATATTGTGATAACTTTTGTCTTTGACTAAGATGTGATCCATAAATGACATATAATTAGGGAATATCAATCCCTCATCCATTCAAAAGAAAGGTCAGACGCCAATGTACTGTTATAGTTGATTTATTGACATGTTTTTTCTGCGTATTTGAAATGTATATACCATGCATCTGAAGTATATGCTGAAGATGTTTTCTCCTTTTGAAATGTATTTTACACAATTGAGCTGATTTTTGATGATATTTGAAATTCTATGTGTATTCCTACCACTTAAACACTTTCAAATCTTGTGAGCATTAAGTTATAATGAGTGATAATACCTATCAGTCAGGAAATCTTGTGTGCCACAAACAGAGAGAATGAATAGTTGGCAAATGTTGTTATATGCCATGCTCAGACAATATCTCTTCACATAGTTATATATGGTCTTTACTAGTGTTCTTATGTTCGTGCAATTAGTTCCCACTGTGCTGATAGTTCTCAGGTCATTCTGAGTAGGACAGTCCTTGAGGTAGCTTAACCCAAACCTTGCATGTGTAACTCTAACTCTATTCATGTTAACATGCATGTCAACTATAAGAATTGATGTCAATATAATTGTCTTTAACTAATGTGTGATCCAAGAATGACATGTAATTAGGGAATATCAATCCCTCATCCATTTACAGAAAGGTGTACATCATCTCAGACGCCAATGTACTGTTATATTTGATTTAGTGACATGTTTTTTCTGTGTATTTGAAATGTATATACCACGCATGTAAAGTATATGCTGAAGATGTTTTCTCTTTTTGAAATGTCAGTTTACACAATTGAACTTATTTTTGATGATCTGTGAAATTCTTGATCTACTTGCACCACTTACACTTTCGGATCTTGTGTTAGAAAACATAATAAAACGTAAACATAATAAATCAGCCAACTGCACATTTGTATGTTTTGACATATAATAAGTACCTGTCATTAAGTCATGAACAGATGATCTATGCAGACTGATAGCAGATCTTTTGATCCAGTCAAAGCCGCTCATTTTTAATCTGTATCAACACACTACAAATGCTCTAACGTGTGACCTTTACACTGCAATCAGTCAATCAATGTGACGCTCAATTGCTAAACCACACTGTATGCTCCGGAGAACATGTGCATTTCAGTTTTCTTTTGAAAGTTTCCACGTTTGGTGATTCTCTGATGTTGAGTGGTAGTCATGGTGGAGCACACGAAAATGCTTGTCCACCATAGGTGAGGGTTTTGTAGGTTGCAGATGTTGAAAGTACCTTATTGGTAGATGAACGGAGTGTCTGTTCATTTTATTTAACCATTAATATCAGTTTGAAACTTTTATCTGCATATATGCTTCAGTTTCTTCCTCTCCATTAATACTGTTTATGTCAAGACTGAAGCCATTTCCCTAGTGAACAAACAATATATGACACAGAAAGATTACTAAACTTGCTTTATGACATTTAAAACTTTATTTTCCTAGATTTCCAACTTTCTGTCATGTAATTTGTACTAGAATAATTCCAAGTTCTGATGTTGTATTCCAAGAAGCAAATAATATCATCATAACCTGTTGATTGCATTTATCAAGTTTGTACCGTATATCTCTGTAATGTTTTTGATGTAAATAAAATTACATATATTCAAAGAAGTGAAAACGTTTTTGTAAAGCTGATTTTTTTGTTTTGTGAACTTATAAAGTTTTAGAGATAAATAGTTGTGTTTTTTATTTCTTGTACATCATTTTACTTTGAGCATATTATTATTACACCTTTATGATTTCTGAGACTTTCCTTCCAGGTATATGTGCCAGTTTTGGGACAGTGGGGGTCAGGAATTGTAATGATCGTGTGTGCTTACTAAAGAAAGTTGAAATATGATTATCACATTTTAAAAGGTTTTCAACAAGATGTTGTGTACTGATAATGGTTAACAGATATTAACAATGATAAAAACAACCGCATAGAGGCTGATTTACATTTTGTATGTGTAGTTATTGACGGTAGACTATTTTCTGACAAATACACATATACACACAAAACTCACATCTATATCAGCTGGGTCCATGTTCCGTGTTACATGTGTACATTCTCTTCAACTAGTGATTTTGTCCAATGCAAATTCATGCTTTTAAGATCCAACCAATTGCACAACAAAAAAGCCTATTAAAATAGACTTGTACATTGCATTCAGATTTCAAACTTGTTAGTAACATTGTAAACTTTGCAAAAGAAGGGCAATTTTGTCAGCCACAAACAACGTATAATTTTTGTAGCCACTAAACTACCAAACAATAAAGGAGAAAGAAAAATATTAAAGTCTTTCCTTTGTTTATTGTTACACATCTTACAATCAAATCTGTCTTTATGACTGCCTTTTCATTTTCTACTCTTGTACTAGTTGTAGTGTCCTTTGACCTTTTTTAAAAGTTTACTTTTTGAGTACATCTCTGAAACTGAATTCTATACTGGGACCTCAAAGTGACTTTTTAGTTTTATATAGCAAAGTTACCAAGTTACCTACTGGTATTATTAGGTCACTAGAAAAAAGTTGTGTGGTTCCAGTCAATACCCTAATCTCAATCTGCCAACTCTCAATTTTTTAATGCCATTCAAGTGACAAAATATAAAAGTCATGTCACGTCAGGTGAATGTAATACATACATGTATACACAAGAATGTCATTATTATCTTTAACATCATTCAGTATTACTCTCTGCAAATGGAGAACATGGTGGCCAGTGATTTCCCATAAAAGTATACATTTCCTGAAAACTAGACATTGGTAAATGCTGAAATTTATTGTATTGCTACAAGATTTAAGAATTAAGAAGTAAAACATATAGCAAAAATCCCAACCTAACCACTCTACTTTTGAAAAGCATATTATTGGAACCACACAATTTTTTTATTTGACTTAGTGAACCCAACTGTAGCAATGAACTGAAGAGCTATCAGAACTGTTTCTATTAACATTAAGGGGAAAATTGCAAGACAAAATGGAAATATGCCAGTTTCATGATCACTTGACCATACCCATGGTATGCATATTCTCTCTCTTTTCTGGACGAAAGGGTGATGCTTGAAGTTTGCCATCTAGCCATCTGGCCCAATCACTAAATACCGGTAGACCCAAAGGTTGGTAAGCCGCTGGATAACTCCCATGCCACTGCCATAATGCAATATAAATATACCCAGTTCAAGTTTCAAGTTTAATTACCAGTGGGCAGGGGAGCTGTCAGCATGGCCGTCATGCATGCATGCAGTATTCATAATTACAAAAGAATGTCCCCTTCTCTTCATCACTGTGAACTTTTGTCCGGAGGTCACAACAAAATCTGTTTGCATTTAGCTACACAGTAATTTTTGACTCCTTTAGAGGTATGTATCAACACCATTTTGTATATTGGGTGACCTTATGCAAGCATATTTCAAAAAGGTCAAAAGATTAATTTTGTCCCTGTACGAGTGAATGTGAGGACTGCAATTAAGTAGACATTTTATCAATAAATAGTCATTTATTGCAACAACTAAAAGTTGATCTTTTTGAACAAACTGTGGTATTGAAGCACTTTTTCATAAACAATTCCCATCATTTGTATATCCAAACCTCCCTTTAAAGCCACAAGCTCTGTGTTTTTAGGAATTCTTTTGATGAGTTTAGCTTAAGACAATACGAACATTATTTAAAACTTTCAGTTACTGTTCTAATAAGGTAAAGGGAACAGTGTGTTTCATACAAATAAATCTTTTCATAGTTGCACCGAGAAAATGATTGTACGGCCAGCCTTAGCGCTGTCATGTACATCATGTCTACATTAGTGGTTTTGCATTTTGCACATGCACATATGAAATTACACAGATTAGATTTTTTTCTTACATGGTATTAATGTCAATGATGAAAGACTAAACTACAAACTTTTGAAGTCACTGTCTGGCCTGGGATCAAACCTGGAATTTAACCCTCCTACTCCCAATGTATCCTATACATATAACCAGTGAAAATCAATGATAATTCCATTCATAAGTCACCAAAGTGTGGAAAGTTAATCAATTCTGCTTACAGCATATTGTTCTGCACTGAAGTACTCAATCCCTGAGACTTGTAAGAACTGCTGGTTTATCTCTAACTTTGCTCTGCAAGGCTCTTACATGTAATACTTTTCATCAGTTAAGACAAATAAATACTACCCTAATCTGATCAAAACTTTCAAGTTTCCTTGATGGGAATATGGGATGTGTATCACTGTTGTTATGTTAGGTACAGCAAGAGCTCTAACATACAAAAAACTACACAGATTTGAGTTGAATAAAAAATACATGTGCATTATTTATGTCATCAGAAGTAGAGTTCATTCTTCTGCGCTGTGTATAGTGTTGTCTTTGAGGTCACACTGTTTGGCCATGTACTGTAGCATTTGAATATGGCAGTCAGTTTGAACTGACCGTTTTCAGGACGAAACTTTACAATGACTGAAATGCTGTCAAAGAATGACATAAATGGCCATTTACAGGCAAAACGACTTGATGAGGGACATTCAAAGGATGTTTGAGGAAAATTGGATGGTATTTTTGAGCAAACAAAAACAATGTGGTGCTTGTGCACATAATGTATTTTTCAAAAATTCCACACATTCAAGAACACATACTTTGTTGTTGTTTATACTGTAAACACAACATCACAAGAAATTCACTTTAACTTCGATGGACAAACAGAATGTCATGACCTGGTCTTTAATAATGACTGTGTTTTGTTGTTGCATGCACTGCAGAAAGAATGTCTTTGACTGGATTTTTGTCTTGAAAGAAAACCATTGTAGAAATCTTGTGCAGACATTTTCTTCCGCATCTGTAGAGTTACACCTTCAAATGCAATCCAACCATCCTATGAGAAAAGGATGCAACTGTGAGAATGGTTACTTTTTCAAGTGCAACAGACAATTAATGAACTCATCATGGAATGCCTACTTCCATTTTTGCTGGTAATGATGATTTTATACTGCAAATTCACTACACACACACTTCAGTAATTCATCCTTGTTTATAGATGCACGGTCTTATTCTGTCATGACTTGGATACATTCAATAGAAAATACCGTCAAGGACACTATGTGCTCACATTCGGTTTGAATTGGTCCATTCGAGAAATATTTAAACCAGGAAAAAAAAGAATGACAAAAGCAAATAAGGTCTCCAACTTAGGTACTGGAGGTCATCTTTAGGAACATGCATATCAACTTCTATAGCAATGGGAGAAGCAGATCCTAAATACATAAGCAAATGTCAACAACAAAAAACAGAGAAGGCTTGATAAAAAGAAAAGGTGTGAGCAGTGTGCGAAATTAACGTCGGTCCGACAGTCCGAGACCGACAGATTTCTCGTCGGGCCGAAAGTTTTTAGCAACATGTCGGTCCTTATGATCGACTGAAATTTTGAATAAATGCTGAAAATTTCTCCATCAAGACCTGTAACAGATGCAGATGATGACTGACTCTGACTCATGTGATTCAGACTTGAATGTCATGCACCTATCAATGTTTTCCACCGTGGGAGTGCGGGGCAACATGGGATATTGATCGCACTTCGAGTCCTGGTAGTGGGGAACTCGATCTCTATGGTACGCCAGACCGGAGGGTTGGGGTGGGGTATGACAATGTCGCAACATAGTAATATTTTGTCTTGCGACTTTTTGCATTTACGAAGAGTCTAATTCCTCCGATCGACGCGCATAGCACGGGGCATGCGCAGCTAATTACATTCAGATCATATATAAGGATGAATTATATCCGTGCATGCAGATTTTAGCGATGGAATGGATTGATTTTGGTTCAACAATGCGATACAATATTATAATAATACTCGTCTAGTGAGTGTAACCCTGGTAATGTTGGCATATCTGTGTCAAATGACAACAACACCCAGTATCACTTCACTAGTTCCACACTTTAAGTGTTCGGAATTTACATGTACACAAATAAATGTATATAATACAGCCCTTCATTTTATCAAACTGACTCCGTTTTCTTCGCTTTAATTTGCCATTGAAGCGTTCAAAACATAAACGGTTCTTAAAAGAGTTTAAGACAAAAACCTACTACGAGAACAGTGCTGTTGACTAATCATGTTTGGTTTTGAACATGGAGGTATTTTTACTTCTATGGTTTAGAAGTACGCTCGATATAAGGACTAGATGTTACACGACAGCCAAATTGTGCTACCTGCAATCGACAGTCAAGTTCACGTTTCGCTGCGTTTGTTTGTGGACCGCTAGAACATCTTGCTTGCTCGTTGGTCTTTAACCAAAGTTCACAAGGCCGACTGTTACCACGATATATCGACGTGATAATAAGCGTACATTTTATAAAACAGAGCTGCCTTATCATAACAGTTTTGTCGAGTTGCACGATCCGTCGTGTATACTCTGTGAGGCCGAGAGTAGGGCTTCAAATTGTTTCGATGTATACCGTTTTACCACAGGCATGCTAAACTCACCGTCATCCTGGGCTGTAGGCCTAAATATCGCAAAAAAATACGTCTTTTAAAATTTTACGGTATCATCAACTGATCGTGTCGATGGTTTTCAGCAGTATCGAGTGCCTGTCAATTTTTTCAGAGTCATTTTAATAACTTTAAGCTTTCAAAGGGCGATGAGACCCAGCAATCGCTCAGGCAAAACGTTTCGATCAGAAAACATGCATTCATTTCCGCGAGTGGTGACGTGTGCCATTCATGTTGTCTGCAATTTCTATAATCGAGAAAAAATTACGATACTTGTCCTTTTAATTAAAAGTATAACTTCATCTGTTTCTTCATGAATGCAGCAGAGGTCACATTTAAGCAATTTTATTTTTTGAAAAATGTTGAAAGTAATCCATACGTCATATCAAAATACATACCAGTTATTTCTCCCTTCTATTTTACATTACAATAAAAAAGACATAGTGATCAATGTTTGCATAAAACAATTATTCATACACTTATGACTGTTTTCAGGGGACTAAGTTATTCACTCACTTTTCTACCACTCGCGTTGGCTAATTTCAGAAGTGATTTTCAGCTCGCCAAACATTTTCAAATGACGATATTACATACCCTGGTGTAGTGTACAATTGTACACAGCAATGTAGAGAACACCATTCCCCATAGAAAGTCATGAGAGACAAATTTTCTCGCTTTCATCAGCCACATGTTGCCAGTGCATGAGCCTGTATTCCCCGGCCCCTGGGTGTTTGACATCATTTTATAGTCCGAGAGTGGGGGATTTGACATGGCTAGAAAAAATGTCAAACTCTCCTGTTAGTCCCCCCCATAGTGGAAGACATTGATAAATGTGTGCGCATGACAGTAAGGAAGATGAGGGCTGTGATCTTTTTCAGATTCCAGATCATGTAGATGAATGATTCATGATCATTCACTTACACTATTCTGCAATCTGTGTGAACAATAGTCCTTTTGAGTGAATACTTACTGACTCTATTGATAAAAGGATATGAAAAATTAAATATTACAACATTCAAAAGCATAGTATTGGTAGAGAGGTTGACTTTAATGGTCGTTAACAACTGCATTTACTGAGGACCGGCAGTTTTCTGTAAGGACCTGAAGCTTTGGCTTGGTGCAGGTCCTTATGACCTGAAGCTATTTTCTCTTAATTTCGCACACTGGGTGTGAGTGGGCAAAAAATGCACAAGGGATCTGGTAAAAAAGTAATGCTACATCGTCAATCTTCTAGACCCTACCCCCTCCTGAATATCAAATGTTCCACCCCTTGGTATTACATAAGACCAAATGACAGGAAGTACATTTACAACCTTGGAGATTTTTTAGTTAATGCCATGAGTGTTATCATTCTAATGTAAACAACACTTAAGGTAGTTACAGATAGTGAAATGCCTTCCACTGTGGGCGGTGATTACAACATCTGGAATTATCCTGGATCCAAATTTCTCATCATTTCTTGTATGTCTTACATAGAAAAGTTGCAAAAATTGGTCCAAAATAAAAAAAATCACCTCAGCTTTGTTTTCTTGATCAAATTTTCCTACAAATTGATACCAAATATGACAAAATTATGTTCACAGCCTTCAAAATTGTCTCACAACATATCCTGGGTTGGTGTAGGTCATTTAAGGTCAAAAACTGAGAAAATTACCTAAAATATACGAATTTTGGGGTTTCCCAACACTTTGAGCAGAAAATTTATCTGATAACATTTTTCGGGACTTAATACCAAATTACAAAGCTATCAAACAAGGGACTTTATACCAAATTACAAAGCTATCAAACAAGTAATTTTGAGATAAAGTTTTCTTGACCAAAAATGACAATATTGTCTTAAAAATACAAATTTTTATATTTCAGGACAATTTCCATATATCTAACTATTGTCATCTCTGTACGTCTGTGTATCAAATATGAAAGCTGTCTGTCCAGGGGTTTTAAAAAGGAAATACTGTTTAAGATTTTTTGACCAAAAATGACAAAATTGCTCAAAAATAGTAATTTTCCCAATTTTGTCATAATTTCAACAAATTAGAAGAGTAACACCCTTGCAAAGAGACAAACCCAAATTTGAGAGTGATTGGGTTGGCGGTTTCAGAGAAGAATAATTTTTATTGAAAATGAGAACAATAACAAAAAAATCAGCAAAAATACAAAATTAAGGATATCTTTACAATATTCATAAAACTGTATAAGGTTTACCTTAGGTACTTGCACACAAATTTTCAAAGCAATCAAAAAAGCGGTTCTTGAGTTATTTATTCTTAACCATTTTCACATTTTGTAAGCTCATTTGCATAATTTTGGCAATGCAGACTTCATTTGAACAAAATCCCATCTATAGCCCACGATGCATCCACACACCAAATACTAAGCTGAAATGTGCATTGGTTTGTGTGTTTTTGATGTTGACGGACATACTCTACGTACATACATACATACATACATACATACATACATACATACATACATACATACATACATACATACATACATACATACATACATACATACATACATACATACATACGCCATCGACTTCAGCCTACACGATAAACTCACATTGGTATAACCAAACGTGAGCTAAAAAAACTTATAGAATGTAATAATTTACTTTTCATGTGGTGACTGCAAATTCATTACATACAAATATTGGGAAATCAACTTCTTGTCCTGCCTGTCAAATCTGAGCACCGATTCTTCTCTTCCTCACCTCATAATGAATTGCGTTTTCTCACAGTACTGTTGACACATACAGATTTTGAGGATTATATACATGAAGAAATTCAACATACCTTACACCTTGCACACAGTAATTTACTCTTCTTATGAAAGACAATCTGACCTGGTTGAGGGTCATGCACTGGAATATGGAGACCTACGATCCAAGATAAAAGAAAGTTCAGACCGAGACAGTGTAGTTAGACTTATGGTATTCAATATACTACCTGTAACACGAAAGCGGAGCGTTTCGACTGTTTGCAACAGTCGTTTCTTTTGTACGCAGTGAGTGTAAAAGTATCAATGTTTGTTGTTTTGACAATTACGCAAAACCATTGATACACACATATTGTAACATTTTACTCCGTGCTTAGCTGTCAATCAAGTTGTTTCCCACCAACAAAAAATTCTCACTATAGCCTTTATCACACGCGGGAAAACACTTCCGACCCTGTAGTCCAATGAAAATTCAGTCATTCGATTTGACCGCCCTACATAACGTCATAGTCGAGGCGACTGTTGGTGAAAACCTCTCTTGTTACTGTTTCATTGCTTTGTACGTGATTGACAGGTCTTCTGTCTTAAGATTCTCCAGGAAAGCCATGTCATTTTCCAGAAGTTTCCGGTGTCGTCTTACTTGTTTCTCCACGGCGGTGCAAGTTCCATTTTCAGCAATACCAGGTCGTTTTTACACTGTACCTGGAAAACTTGAATTTTGTGGCAGTATCCTTAATCACCACTTAACCACTTTACCAGTAAGTTTGTCGCCACCATTTTGTCTGATGTGGTTCACAAGGAGGTTACCTAGATCTTCCCTGACAGGCTTCCTTGAGCGGTATTCCCTACCCAGCAAATTTACCTGCAACATTCCGTCGGAGTATGTGCAAACGTGTTTGTTTGAACTTGTGTGAGGGGCCTGGGTATTGTGAACAGCGTTTTGATAGAAACTCATTGTAGCAACTTTTGTCGCCACTCACTGCACTATTCGTCAAAACAACGGTGATACATGTACTTTTACACTCACTGCGACTACAATTTATGATTGTTGCAAACAGTCGAAACGCTCCGCTTGAAATCGTGTTACAGGTAGTAGCCTTGTATAGTGCACAACATTTCAATTTGTACCGCGTCTCTACCGTGCATTCTATGTCCTCCCAAAACTTCAAGAATGAATTCAGTTCTGGTGGACATTGACCTACAGGTGTCAATATTAGTGTCTACATGAAACCTAGGGCGTCAAATGCTGTGCCTGTGTTTGTATTAATGAAACATATCGTATGGTTACTTCCCTTGGGTCTCTAACACAGGTATCAGCAATAACCATATTTGTAGTTTCCATGGAAATGCTTTTAACAACATTCATTGCCTTGTGTGACTTCAGGATCTGCCATTTTGTACAACTTGACCAGTTTTCCCTGCCATTCAGTTCTGAGGGTGACCTGAACACAGATAATCAACAGTGTGATTTCAGGGCACCTGAGTAATGGAGTTTCTCTAATGAATCATGGACAGTCTAAGGATGAATACACCGTCAGAATTCTCCACATGGGGATTTTGAGGGGTGGATCACCCCCCGTTTTGCCAGCATGAGCAATCTATTCATATGTTAGTAACCATACACATGACAACTTTTCCCCACACAGACTTAGACGGGGTGGCTGAGACCAATCTCTATTGAAATTGGTCTCAGCCACCCCGTCTATTAAAATTCATGAGTTTACTT
>LD343634.1:0-12571 GCA_001465055.1 Ptychodera flava | reverse complement strand
GGGAAGTTCACCAAGGCTGAGTTTTACAATTATGTACCAACTTTGGGGTCGCTTATTCCAGAAAAGTGATTTTCGCCATTTATATCTTGCACGGTTTTTTACCAAAAAATATACGTGTAATAGTCACTGAAGTTGCAGTTTATAGGGCTTTCCTTATAAAGCTGGATTTTAAAATCTATGCAAATGTTTGGTTCCAGAATCCAATAATTTTGCCATGTTTCAGGCGTTCATTGTCACTGAATCTTGCATATGATGTCTGTGAATATATAGCGACTAAACTTGAGTAAAAAATAAACTGAAAAAATGTTCTGTTTTTTGTCAGAGGACTGCATATGTTTCAAAATGTGTTCCTTGTGACCCCACAAGTTTATAAGGTTAGGCTTGGGCGTCAAATGTTATCATGAATATGCAATTGTAGAGCTCATGAATATTAATAAAACAACACTGCCCACACATGCGATAACAACAGAAAATCTCTCAAATCCCATCACAAACAAAGTTCCTAACTGGAACATCACGGAGCCAACGAATTGACAAAGAACACACTAGTGTTCACATCAAAATATGGCCCATAAGCACTGTGTGGAACTTGGAACACATCGAAAAGGCTGATCATCGCATACAAACGAAATCCATACATCAGCCATACTGAGGCCAAAGTCCACAGCATGAGGAAAGAGGTGAAGTGTTAATGAACAGAGTCAGACATGAAATGATCCAAATATAAGTATTGCTTCCCTGCAAGAAGAATGCAGAGACCAACAACATAGATACAATATAAAATTAAGGAAGAGATGTGCTTATGTCATGGAGGTACATTTGGTACCTCTATGTTTACTGTAAGCCACTAAGGAACAAACGGGTTAGGAAACGTGAGGTCAAAAGGTCACAGTAGTCTAAAAAATACTTCCATGTCTCACCATGGCTTTAACAATCCATTTGATAATTTTCACACTAACAATCTTACCCAATACAGACAGAAAACTCATTAAAGCACATACAAGACAAGAGGGATGATGTGCGCAACCTCTTTCCAATTTACAATTATTACAAATCGTTTCAGTAACAGGGGACAGGGTCATGACCTTTTGGATAGCTTGCGAGATGGCCCCATTGTGTACAAAGCGACCAGATTTCTTTCGAAAATTCCAACTTGTAGATCCTATTTTTTTCCAGAAATTTTGCTATTCCCAAACTTAGACCGTACCTTTAACATGTGTGATTTGGTAAGTTAACGTTTCTTTAAAAAATTATCGAAATTCAAACGAGAATGGACTTTCCTACGAATTGTACGTATTTGGCTCAAATGTGAGGCAATTAACTCAGACATTTTTTCTTTGAAAAGGATCTTGATCGATTGTACTGAACCCATTCTATTTACCGTATTCCTCCGATTCTAAGACCCGGGGTCAGCAACATGAAATGGTTGTAATTATCAGGGGGGTCTTATAATCGAGCCATCCCACGTTTTGAACTAACACTGCTAATTTATGCTAATTCATTCACGTCAATTCAGCATTACTTGAGACTTTCACACATTTTTTGGCAGAACATACTAAAGCTTACTTATATTAGCAACTTCTGACAAATTATTCTCGAGAATACACATACTCGAAAATACATGTAAATGGCAACTGTTCCTTCATTTTCAAAGATAAAACACAGCGATCACTTCCCAACCTAACTGACGAGTTGTTTTTTGATCGCTGTTAAAATTTCAACTGCTCAAACAATCCCTGTCTGATCAAATGGTTTGTGAGGTGAAATAAAACTTTGAAACAATTCTTGAAAGACGCAGACAATTCAAAACAGAAAGTCTATCATATATTCACCGGATTGGCATCATGCAGTTAACTCATGGCAATGCCATTGGCATATACAATACATGCATTTGCTGCACGTAAAAATAACCAACCTTTCTTTCAATCTAAGGTCTGTGTCGAGTAAAATAATGATATGGCACTGAAATTCATGGTTGTCAACGGTAAGAATTCATGATCCAAGTTGAAAACCTGTTAGCTACAAACAGTAAACCCGTGCATGAAATGGTAACACATACATTGTGGATCAGCTTGCAGCATGCAGCAAAACAAAATGGCGGTCACTGTGGACTATTCTATTATATTGAGCAGGGGCCGCAGAAGGTTAACAACGGAATGATACAGAAAGAACAGTATAAGGATAAAATTTAGTTTTGCCTGCTGTTCCAGTAAACAAATTTCAATGTTACATCATTTTAGCACCTTTAATGATTTTTCTAGGTCTTAAAGGAAATTTTAACCACTAAATACTTTACAACACTGTGCTTATGCGTACACACCCTGCCTAACAAATAGTATCTCCATTACAGCTCTTCAATAGGCTCAAACAAAGGCCAAACGACCTTGAAAGTGTCAATGGGCAATCAGCAACATCAGCCGTCGTTTGTAAATATGCACGTTAAGGCTCTTCTAAATCATTAGATGGCCAGTCAGCAACAACTTCGTACTAGTGATTGTTGAAGTCATACTATAATCAATTTTTGAGTTGTGATTTGTTGGCTTTTTGAACTAAGGTAGGGAGGGGTCTTACACACGGATGTATTGCATTTTTGAAAATCTTCTAAAAGTGGGGGAGGGTCTTATACTCGGAGAAATACGGTATTATCGTATGCAAAAAAATACAGATTAAATGTGGTTTACAAGTTGGAATATGCTGATAAATAATATACTCAATTTTGGTGGGAAAATGTCGATATAAAAATCATGTGACACTTTTTATGCAAATTTAAGTGACATAAACTGAAAGAGCTATCAAAACTATGTATGTGTACCAAATTTGATCAAAATATGACCTGTAGTTTTTGAGAAATGAAATTCAGCTCGAAATTCTGTTTGGACCCCTGCCTTAACTCACTTGCGCCCTTAATTTGTATATGTCACGAAAGTGCCCATCATGATTATTCAAATTGATCATATGGTCAAAGTGATGCTATGAGAATCCAAAAACTCCTGCCCTGGAGTGTATGAATTGATGCGTCATCAGTAATTCCCCTATTGTGTGCCCACGGTCCTGTAACTTCCTGCTCAATGTATTTTGAATCATGGGTATATTGGTATAGCATTGCCACTCACTGATTAATGTTCACACCAGGCTGTACCATATGTGTTTGCATAACTATTGTTTATGATGTGCAAATACGAGCAGCCTGGTGTGAACGCGAGTGAGTGTAAGACAATGCCATACACACCAGAAGATGGTCCCTGCCTATCATGTGATGAAACCGCAAAGTTTGGCACTTTTCCCTACGATTCAAAATACATTAAATAGATGAAGACCTAAACTGCAACGTTTGCCGCTATTTTTATCCATTTTTGTAAAAAATCATGGTATTATACATGACAACCAGATATGAACTGAAAATGCTCACGTGTTTCATTATATATTGAAGTTATGTGTAAATTTGAGCCTTTGCCATATGTTTTCGTTCACCCAGTTAAAGCGATGAAATTCGTTTCTTCGCTTCGATAAAGTGTGTATGTGCGATGTATGATAGTGAGCATGCGTGCGTGAGTGCTTCACGAACTCTACAACGTGTTGAGTGGTCTCAGTCAGAAAAATGTAACAACTTAGCCGGCTATTGAACCACTCTTTTTGGGAGTGGAGACGTAGCCGAGCGGTTCTCTCCTTGGCCTCTCCGCTAGGCGACTGATGCCGTATGTTGTGGGTTCGAATCCGATTGAAAACTAGCCGTATTTGCAACTTCATTAAAATTATTATGATCAACATAATGAACAATAATCACCGCCGATTAAAAGGTCATGAAGTATACAAATATGTAATTAACTGAAATAAAAATATTAAAGTTATTTGACTGCTCTTATTGTATCACCACTTTATATAGCAAGTGCAATTACCGTTGGCCAAGTCCTTCAAGCCATATATGCTGAGCTGTGAAAGCTCATTACATATGCAAATTATAAATTAGCTGACATGAAAATGTGAAATGACTTTTGATATTGTTTTAACCTAGTACCTGGTATAATCATCAATGTACATAGCATGTTTTGCCAACTTTGATCAAGTATATATCCCTTAAAGCCCCTGTAGCTGTAACTCTTGAAATTTGTCAACCTGAAAAAGGCTTTCTATTTTCTCTGGTTTTCTTTAAATTCTAAAGATTTAAAGGATATAGCGGGACAAGTAAATTTAAATTTTAAGCGTTATTTTGATTTTCCGCCATTTTTAAAAATTGGTAATATTACAAAGAAAACAGCATATGGTATCCCAGTGGAAAACATTTTGCACTATGCATTATATTGGACTACTCTGTGGTTTCTGTGAAGATGCCAATGCATATATGCATTGCGTACTGTGTTTTTGCTTTATTTGCATGAGGGCGCCATTTTATGTTTGGGCAAACATTTATTATTTATCTTGCTCAAAATTGCACAGGTAGTCCCAGTGGACAGTTTATTCTACCTGTATAAACACCCCTCAATGAGTACATTCCCATGAACTTGTTTTAGTTTGGAAGTAAAATCACAAAAATAATGCTTAAAGATACAGCTATCGGGCCTTTAATAAGCAAAGCTCATTAAATATGTAAATTAGGAATTGGCTTAAGTAAAAATGCTTAATGATTGTCAATAATGTTGTATCATGGTATCTGCAATATGTGTAGCAAATTTTGTCAACTTTGGTCAAGTCAATTCAGATATATATCTCTAATTAGGAAAGATCATGAAATATGCAAATTAGGAATTGGCTGAAGAGAAAAATGCTTAATGACTTTCAATAATATTGTATTATAGTGACTTTACTGTACATAGCAAGTTTCATCAATTTTGATCAAGTCAATTCAGATAAAGATCCCTAATTATGAAAATTAATTTAATATTCAAATTAGGTTTTGGTTGAAGTAAAAATGTCTTTTGACTTTCAATAATGTTATATCACAGTATCTTTGATGTATATAGCAAGTTTCAACAACTACAATCAAGTTAATTCAGATTTATATCCCTAATTGGGAAAGTTCATTAAATATGCAAATTCGGAATTGGCTGAAGTAAAAATGCTTAATGACTTTCAAAAATGTTGTATCATAGTGGCTTCAATACATGTAGCAAGTTTCATCAACTTTGGTCCAGTCATTTCAAATATATATCCCTAATTAACGAAGTTCATGAAATATGCAAATTAGGAATTGGCTGAAGTCAAAACGCTTAATGACTTTCAATAATGTTAGATCATAGTATCTTTAATGTACATACCAAGTTTGGCTAATTTTGATCGAGTCAAATCAGACATATATCCCTAGTTAGGAAAGTTCATTAAATATGCAAATTAGCATTTATCTTTCATGTCACCCCTTAATGGTTCCCACTGCTGATATATCTTGGTGTGATCAACATTTGTAGCAAATCTCATCAAATTGTGTGTGGTCGTTTTAATGTATATCCGTTTTTTCTAAAATCATTAAGTATGCAAATGAGCAAAAAGTATGCAAGCCACACCCACCAAAAACTAATTAGTTCTGGCCATTTGCTAACTGAATATATGTACCAGATTTGATTCTGATCTGATAAGCCGTTTTTGAGATATTGGACCATTAACAGACAGACAGACACACTGATGGACAGACAGACAGACAGACATCGCTGCGACATATGCTCACGTGTGTAAACACGTGAGCAAAAAATGGCTTTTCCAGAACAAGTGACCCCAAAGCTAGCACATGTAAAAATCAGCCTTGGTGAACTTCCCCTTCAAGCTTCAATTTAGTCATAAACCTGTGGGTGTACAGGTCAATGTGACGATGGCACTGTGATGTAACTGAGTGCTGTGTTTTGACATTGTACACAATACTTTTTGACCAAGTTTAAAATGTAGTATCATCTCTATTAAGCAGTCGCTGTACATAAATGCTGCACCTGTATGTGCATGAATTATTGACAGGGTCTGTAAATTTCAAAAGTGTTACAAATACCAAAATTTTGTGTTTGATGACATATTTTGTTCGATCGTAGAATGTTCGAAATTCCAAACTCTTATGAAAACAGAAAATATTACTGCTGTGTAAAGCCAGAGCTTTGTTATATTGCACACAGTGGAACCACATCTGTTGTAGCTGTGACTCATGCATATCATACCAGCATTGCAGCCAGAAATTGCATAATATGTATTGCATCAAATGAATCAATACACACCTGAAATATTAAGTCCGTTAAATGCTGCTCTGCAATACAGTCGAAATTACTGGCATATGGTGGTGACTGCAGATATCATTGAAGCATTCAAAAGAGGCGTGGATCAGGACCTCAGTGTGATTAATATGGAAGTGGTGTTCAAGCTGTATACAAGTATGATTTCTCCGGTTCAAGGTACTCTCAAAATCTTGCTTACAGCCATTATCATTCTGTTGGTATTAAATGTAGCTATATTCATATGCACAATATGAAATACATTGTTGGAAAAGGTCCACACAATGATATTCCATCGGAATTTCTAGTTTACATGTCCTTGAGTTTGATCACAACTAAATCTATACGTTGTTCTTTTTCTTATTCCCAGAAAATATATCATGGTTGTTAGCATATTTGCAAGAAAAATATAGAAGACACTTTGAAGACTTTAAACCTATTCCATGGAATACAGGTGTGTCCTTGAGTCTCACAGAAATCTATACACGACTGAGAGTTATGAAGACTAATAGAGGATTGGGATTCAGAGAAGGACTTGTAATTGAAAATGAGCTTGAAATTTTCCAGAAGACAGGCACAGGATTACCTTGCAGACGAATAGCAATTGAAGGGGCTCCTGCTATGGGGAAATCAACATTCTGTAGGAAGTTAGCTTATGACTGGGCATGTGGAAAGTTACCACAATTTCAACTTTTATTTTTCTTGGAAATGAGACATGTTGCTGATAACAAGAAATTATCTGATATTATTTTCCACCAGTTACTTCCTGAGGATGCAGAAATAACAAAAGATATACTCTCCAATTATATTGAACAAAACAAAAAGTCAGTGTTGTGTTTGTTTGATGGATTAGATGAAATGGCACCCATTGCTAGAGAAAAGTCAGATATTTCTGCTATTATTTCAGAGAAACTCTTGACCAAGTGTACAGTGGTCACAACAACACGCCCCATGTTGCATAGCTCTTTTAACAACTATCATGTACAATTTAGAATTGAGGGTTTTACAACAGAAGATGCCATTAACTTCATAAATAGGTATTTCAAACTTGTTGGAAAGGAAAAAGATGCTGAGAAACTTATCTCAGAGCTAAAGTTTGAAAAGGTAAAACCACCGAGTGGCAGGTATCTGTCATTTGGTGATTATTATGATCATGATGACTATGACTACTCAGATAGTAAATATGATGATGATGATACAACAGGTAACCAAACAAGGTATGATTTGCTCTGCAATCCATTACATATAACATTTGTCTGTTTGCTTTGGGAAGAGAGGAAACACATTCCCACAGGCAACATGACAGATATTTATACAGAGATTTTGGATTGTGTGCTGAAGAGATATTGCTGTAAGAATGGCAAGGAACTTGTTAACGAGAAAGTACCTCAGGATGTAAAGGATGATGTGGATGAGTTAGCCCATTGTGCATATAATGCTTGGTTAGATAATGATATGATTCTGAAAGAAGCTGACTTGAGTGAAGCAGTACTAAATCTAGGTTTGCTGGTGAAAGATTCTGGAATTTCCAGAATTAAAACACAGTGCCGTTGCTTTTTCTACCACAAAACATGGCTGGAATATTTCACTGCTTTACATATTTGTAAGAATGTTCACAACTTTGGCCTTTCCAGTGAGGAAGAATTAGATTCGTACAAGAAACACATTTACATTTTTATAGCCGGTATTCTAAAAAATGATGCTGATCCTTTTCTTAAACAGCTCGTCAGAAAGATGCAGAGTAAGTACAATGGGAAAAAACTAGACATTACTGCCGAATTTAGGTTCATCTGTGAATGTTTACGTGAAGCCAGTATTGATATTGACTACTTATCCCCAGAGATGCCTAAAAGTGTGATTCTGAAAGATTATGGTCATCGTTCTTATAGTGTTGAAGATACTGATTATGGTTATACAGCTGATCTTTATCATTATTATTTTGAAAAATTTTGTGAGAGTGCAATTTTTGATGATAAAAACAAGTACGGCCTCCTAGATTGTTCTACAGCATTTGTTTTACATCAGATGAGTAGTATGCTTTGCCAAAACAAGAGTTCAGTGACAAATATCAAACATCTAAACATCCTGAAAGACTCTCATGAGAAATTGTCCCAGATAACTAGGCAGGTAACCACAGTCTATCTCAGTCTAACAACTTTTGAAATGAATTTGGTGAGTGTATGCAATTGTTAGCATTGGCATTGAGAAGAGGATGGCAGTTGAATACTTTGATATTGTCACTAGATAATGAACTTGAGCTGAATGAGAAGGCCAGCCACACTGTCACTGATTTATTCCAAAGTGTCAGTTGCAACAAGTACCTTAAAAAGTTTTTTTGGCAGAATGTTTTGTACAATATGCATGAAGACGATGATTTGATATTTCTGTGCCCACTTGATGAGCTTATAGAAGATGGACCAGAATCTTTGAATTTAACATTAACTCAAGGCTACATTGTTTCTAGCCATGAGCAATTGAAGTCAACCTCTGACTCACTAATGACACTATGTAAGTTTATCAAAAACTGCAAAAAAACTAGAAGACTAGCAATATCATTTGATAATGATGCATCATTTTTCACAATGTTGTCATCTGCTTTAAAATCATCAAGCCCTGTGTTAACATCAGTTGGCATTTTTGGAATATATGTTTGCATTCAGACTTTGGTTGAGGCTTTGAATATGAACAGCAACATAAGAGACTTTGCATTCTGGCTGAGAGGTTATAAAGAGCAAGTTTCAAATGCTATTCATTTCATAAGAGAAGTAAAGCATGTCAAGTCCTTAACATTACATATTCGTGATTGTACTGTCTTTAAAAGCCTGATAACCATCATGGAATCGAGAGTGTTGAAACATTTGACATTGAGAGTTTTTTGTGACCCTTACAACAAGCCTAACAGACATAGCTACTCTGATGCCATTATCTCTGATAACTTGATGTCATCTATTAGCATTCTTATTAACAAAGGTGAAACTAGCGATCTGCATTCATTGACTGTAACCATTCTTACAAAGGAAAAAAAAAATATTGATGAGGTAGTGTCCATGATATCAACTCAATTTAAATCAAAGTCAGTGGCAACAAATGAGTTTATTACCCACGAATTGCATCATTCCTTCAGGACCAGTGAGTTACTCTATGGCCTAACTATCAGAGCTACCTTTTTGAATTTCAGTTGTGTATGAAATTCTGCAGTTTGTGAAAATTCAAAGGTATACTTGATTGCAATGAGTCATATCAGAAATGCATCCAGAGTATGATGTGTTTCTTAAATGTATGTTATCTACATGGGTATTTCTGTGATGTATCTCATCAATCAGGAAATTTTCTGGTGTGCTGCAAACACAAAGACTGAATACTTGGTAAATGTTGTTGTATGCCAGGTCACACAATTATATCTCTTCATATACTCATTTCTGGTCGTAAGTAGAGTTCTTACATTCTTGCAAGGTTACCATTCTGCTGATAGTTCTCAGGTCATTCCGAGTATGACAGTCCTTGAGATGCGCAGCTTAACCCAAACCTTGTACACGTAACTCTATTATTCGTGTTGTCATGCACAATAACCAGAAATATTGTGATAACTTTTGTCTTTGACTAAGATGTGATCCATAAATGACATATAATTAGGGAATATCAATCCCTCATCCATTCAAAAGAAAGGTCAGACGCCAATGTACTGTTATAGTTGATTTATTGACATGTTTTTTCTGCGTATTTGAAATGTATATACCATGCATCTAAAGTATATGCTGAAAATGTTTTCTTTTTGAAATGTATTTTACACAATTGAGCTTATTTTTGATGATATTTGAAATTCTATGTATATTCCAACTTTCAAATCTTGTGAGCATTAAGTTATAATGAGTGATAATATCCATCAGTCAGGAAATCTTGTGTGCCACAAACAGACAGAATGAATAGTTGGCAAATGTTGTTATATGCCATGCTCAGACAATATCTCTTCACACAGTTATATATGGTCTTTACTAGTGTTCTTATGTTCGTGCAAAGTTCCCACTGTGCTGATAGTTCTCACGTCATTCTGAGTGTGACAGTCCTTTTGAGGTAGCTTAGCCTAAACCTTGCACGTGTAACTCTAACTCTATTCATGTTAACATGCATGTCAACTATCGACTATCAAGAATCGAGGTCAATATAATTGTCTTTAACTAATGTGTGATCCAAAAATGCCATGGACCGGTAATTAGGGAATATCAATCCCTCATCCATTTACAGAAAGGTGTACATCATTTCAGATGCCAATGTACTGTTATATTTGATTTAGTGACATGTTTTCCTCTGTATTTGAAATGTATATGCCACGCATGTAAAGTATATGCTGAAGATATTTTCTCTTTTTGAAATGTCATTTTACACAATTGAACTTATTTTTGATGATCTGTGAAATTCTTGGTCTACTTGCACCACTTACACTTTCAGATCTTGTGAGCATGTTAGAAAACATAACAAAACATAAACATAATAAATCAGCCACCTGCACATTTGTATGTTTCGACATATAATAAGTACCTGTCATTAAGTCATGAACAGATGATCTATGCTGCCTGATAGCAGTTCTTTTGATCTAGTCAAAGCCGCTCATTTTTAATCTGTATCAACACACTACAAATGCTCTAACGTGTGACCTTTACACTGCAATCAGTCAATCAATGTGACGCTCAATTGCTAAACCACACTGTGTGCTCCAGAGAACATGTGCATTTCAGTTTTTTTTTGAAAGTTTCCACATTTGGTGATTCTCTGATGTGGAGTGGTAGTCATGGTGGAGCATATGAAAATGCTTGGCCACCGTAGGTGAGGGTTTTGTAGGTTGCAGATGTTGAAAGTACCTTGGTAGATGAATGGAGTTTCTTATTATCCTGTTCATTTTATTTATCCATTAATATCAGTTTGAAACTTTTATCTGCATGTGTGTTTCAGTTTCTTCCTCTCCATTAATAATGTATATGTGAAGACTGAAGCCATTTCCCTAGTGAACAAACAATATATGACACAGAAAGATTACTAAACTTGCTTTATGACATTTAAGACTTTATTTTCCTAGATTTCCAACTTTCTATCATGTAATTTGTACTGGAATAATTCCCTGTTCTGATGTATTCCAAGAAGCAAATAATACCATCATAACCTGTTGATTGCATTTATCAAGTTTGTACCGTATATCTCTGTAATGCTTTTGATGTCAATAAAATTACATATATTCCCAGAAGTGGATTCGTTTCTGTAAAGCAGATTTTTTTTGTTTTGTGAACTTATAAAGTTTTAGAGATAAATAGTTGTGTTTTTTATTTCTTATCCATCATTTTACTTTGAGCATATTATTATTACACCTTTATGATTTCTGAGACTTTCCTCCCAGGTATATGTGCCAGTTTTGGGACAGTGGGGGTCAGGAATTGTAACTGATCGTGTGTGCTTACCAAAGAAAGTTGAAATATGATTATCACATTTTAACAGGTTTTCAACAAGATGTGTACTGATAATGGTTAATAGATATTAACAATGATAAAAACAACCGCATAGAGGCTGATTTACATTTTGTATGTGTAGTTATTGACGGTAGACTATTACACACACAAAAACTCACATCTATACCAGCTGGGTCCATGTTCCGTGTTACATGTGTACATTCTCTTCAACTAGTGATATTGTCCAATGCAAATTCATGCTTTTAAGATCCAGCCAATTGCACAACAGAAAAGCCTATTAAAATAGACTTGTACATTGCATTCAGATTTCAAACTTGTTAGTAACATTGTAAACTTTGCAAAAGGGCAATTTTGTCAGCCACAAGCAACGTATACTTTCTGTAGCCACTAAACTACTGAACAATAAAGGAGAGAGAAAAATATTAAAGTCGTTCCTTTGTTTATTGTTACACATCTTACATTGTCAATCATACAGTCAACCCACGTCTCTTTATCAGTCACAATTACTGATTGGCTGCATTAACAACTTTATCCCTCCACTCAGATCAAATCTGTCTTCATGACTGCCTTATCATTTTCTACTCTTGTAGTGTCCTTTGACCTTTTTCAAAAGTTTACTTTTTGAGTACATCTTTGAAACTGAATTCTATACTGGGACCTCAAACTGACTTTTTAGTTTTATACAGCAAAGTTACCAAATTACCTACCGTTATTAGGTCACTAGAAAAAAGTTGTGTGGTTCCAGTCACCCCACCTTACCTAATTTCAATCTGCCAACTCTCAATTTTTCAATGCCATTTGTAAATACACAAGTGAAAAATAAAAAAGTCATGTCAGGTCAGGTGAAAATAATACATATACATAAGAATGTCATTATTATCTGTAACATCATTCACTGTTACTCTTTACAGATGAGGAATATGGTGGCTGGGG
>LD343633.1:495592-518024 GCA_001465055.1 Ptychodera flava | reverse complement strand
ATATATATATATATATATATATATATATATATATGAAATATTATATATGTGTGTGTGTTTACCCTGGTTACGAATGTAAGTCGTGTGATTAGGTCTACTGCGTGTTGTTTGAATGTGGTGACACATGTGGGGAATTTCATTGATAGCATCTTCACCCACAATGCATTGCAATGCTCTACTGATTGTCACTGCTTGAAGACAGTACTTTGGTGTTGATGTACATTTAGGAATTATTATCTGTTTTACTTCCAAGAAACAATTCCAAGACAACGTGGTTGGCCTTTTACATGACTGTGTTTACAGGTATGTGTATTTGAACGCTTTGGTATTGAAAACAATGATTTTTTAAAAGTCTCAGAGTGTGTGACACACCCCTCACATTGAAACGTGGAAGGACCATGTGTTTCCCTGTTAACGTGAAAAGTTTTAAGTTGCTTTTCTGTAGTTAGTTTGATTCTACTAGTACTTAATAATAGTTGTGAAGTTTTATTTTAGATGTTGAAATTTGGGTTTCTGATTTTTGAGCGAAGATTTTCTGTGATTCTTAGTTTTTCGTTTCAATGGCATTTTTGTAGAGTATATTTGCCATCATGTTGACTTAGTCTCATCCTGAATGAGATTGTGTAAGCAGAAGGAATCGCTTACATAATTGCCATTGGTCTTTGACATGACTGTGTTTACAGACGAGATCCAGTTAATGAATTTCTGATAAACTGCGTGTGTTCCTATTGTGTGGCCGGGATGAAGAGCCAACAAGGAGTGCCTGGAAGTGTCCGTGTCAATCATCAACTCGATTATTGCTACCAGGGTTGGAATACCAAATCCCCAGGGAGGATCTTCTGGAAGGACTCTGTGTGTGTAACCTAGTTTCCTATTCGACAGACTGTCATCGTCATAGCAACAGTACGGACATCGACCTACAACTCAAGGAGCAACCATTGTACAACTATACGGACGATAGATAAGTGAATGAACCTAGACGACAGCCTTTTTAGAATTACCTGGAACTTTATTATGGTGGATGAACTGTAGATTTTGCGCCTGGAAATTATTTTGCAGTAATACTGCTGTTAGTTTTAATCATTGTAGACCAGTGTTATTTTATTATTCTATTATTATTATCATTAGTAGTAGAGATTTTAGCTGTAGTGAAATAAACCCCAATATTAACTGCAACGCAAATTGTGTGATACTCATTCCTTCCTGGTTTGTTGATTGTGTGATATGAACTTGGGTCGTGTTTAGTCGGCTGGCTGTTTTAAAAAGACAGTTTAACTACCTGGTTACAAAAGTGGGCGCTCGTCCGGGATGATATTGTATTAAATGATTTATCGCATAGTTAATGTTGCAGTAGTGTCTTAACAGTTAAGAGTATAGATTACAAAAGACCAACTCGTTGATATCAGTATTGCATTGCATTGCATTGTTTTGTTTTGTCGTTGACGAAAAATGGATGAGCTTGAGAGAAAAGCAGTTGAAGAATATGATGAGAAAGGTATTGATCTTAGACATGAATTAGTTTTCTGGGATTCCCATGCAACTATTAATGATGTGAGTGATTTATTGCAGCTAATTACCAGAGAATATAAAGATGCCGACTTAAGAGATATATTGAGATATGATGAGGAAATAGGTGTGATTTGCCACTCAGCCACAAAGAAGGAATGGGCTGATTATTGGCATATGAAAAGAGTGGAGCCGACACTAGTGTTGGGATGTTTACTCCTGTTGCCTCGGGTTTTTAAAATGCTACGGTTCCCCATTTCGGTCAAAGTCAGAGAGGAGGTTTCCCTGCATATGGCCAGCAGCAATGGAGCATCTTACCACTAGATAAGGGAGGCACCGGCACCTATCAAGACAATCAAGGCAATCAAGACTCCTCCAACGTTGACCCCAGCACAATTGGCTGGATTGGATGGCTATGATGATGTAAAGGACATAGAACCAGCAGATTGTGTTCCATTGCCTACCCCTCCCGGGAATAGTACGCCTTACCAGCTGAGAGAAAGCCCCCCCCCATGCAGATAACCACCGCCATGCTAAGCTGGTCCTGATGCTGCTTGCATGGATATGATTGAGAAACTTGTCATTAACCTGCAACCAAGGACTAATGAGTCTGGGTGGTATCGTAAACTGAGAGTTTTCTCTGGTAGGCTGCCAGTAACAGTAAATGAAGACTACTATGAAAGTTGGGCCTAACAAACAGAGCAGATGATCAAAGAGTGGAATGTATCAGGTGCAGAAAAGAGGAAACGCATTGCTGAAAGCTTAATCGGACCTGCTATGAAGACTATTAGGTCATTGACCCCAACATCCAATTTGACAGTACGAGATTACCTTAATGCCCTTGAGGGTTCGTATGGCACAAGACTAATTCTTGCCGAGTCTTTGAAGGCATTTCAGTCGTGTTATCAGAAAGCAGAGTGGTCACATTCTCAGTATTTGCAGAAATTATGGACTCTGTTGCAATGAGCAATACGACAAGGCAGTGTCAAAGAGTATGAGGCCGATTACCTTCGCCTGAAACAGTTCATCGATGGAGTGCTATACAATGAAAGCCATTTGACATCGTTGCAACTCGACACCAAGGCTCAACCACCCACCAGGTTACGTCGAGTTATTGCAGATGGTAAGGAAGGAGGAAGCACGTCAAGAAGAGAAAGCTAAGAAAAGAGCCCAAGAGGGGCCAACGCCGAGTGCCAGTACAAATTACACCGCTATCTGTGATAGTTTTGAAGCAACTGCAACATCGGCACCAGTGGCAAGGCAATCATTGGATAAGACGGATATACAGCAAGTAGTGCAGCAGGTAATAGATCAGATAATGAAGGGAAATGACAACCACCCACCCACACAGCCACCCTCGAGTAACACCTGGTCGACGCCAACTAGTCAGCAATGAGTCTGTCAGCAAAATCGCAGGAGGAGAGAGCAGAACCAGTTCCAAGTATCGACACCAGCCTCCACCCCAACACCAGAAACATCGACATCAGCAAAGGAGTCATTAAGTTCTAACCCAGCAGGATCTGATATGTTCAAGAATTTGAACTTTTGTTTTAATTGTGCTTTGGACGGACATACGGAGAAGAAATGTCTCAGAAATGATAACCCAGACCTACAGCTGGTCAAGCAGAAGTTCGCATGAGCATTTTTTGAGTCGAAGGGAAACTACCGGGGACAACCACAGTAGAGGGGCCCGTGGATGTCCAAGAAGAGTGTAGCCCCAGTAATACCCACGAAGAAAGGAATGACAAAGTCGACAACATTGCACAAGTTAACGAACATTCCATAGCCAACCAACCACTACCCGAAGGGCTCGTAGGCGATAGTATGACTACAGAAGTGTTCGTCGATGGAATCAGTTGCCAGTGTTTGCTTGACAGTGGTTCCCAAGTCATCCTCATTTCACGCTCGTTTTACGACCGACACCTGTCTCACTGCTGCCTCAAGCCAATTGAAGACTTGGTAGTACGTGGTGCAGGCGATCAAGTGGTTCCATACTATGGGTATATCACTGTATCTATTCAGTTCCCTAAGGAAGTAGCTGGAGTGGAGGAGACTTGTGAAACACTTGCTTTTGTTACCCCAGACAGTAACCAAAGTGGAGACGTAGCAGTGATTTACGGTACCAACACTAGTATATTTCATAATATGGCTCATAGATGTAAAGAAAAAGTGGGAAAGCATTACCTGAAGAAATTACCGATGGCAGCTCTCTCTTCACTGAAGCATACAAGAGGATAGATGCCTTTGACAAGTGTGGTCATGATGGACGGATCAACCCTGTTAGGCTAGCAGGGAGGAGACCCATTACTATACCAGGTGGAAAGACAATGCCATTGATATGTATAGGAAGAGGAATAATCGGATTGCCAGAAACAACCATGTTGATGGAAACTCCGTCCCAGCACCACACCCCATGAGGATGGATAATAAAGAGCAGTGTAACCACCCTCCTGCCAGGGAGTACCCAATGAGTGAAAGTCATTGTACATAACAAGACAAGACATAACATTACCATCATGCCAAGACGTGTTGTTGTGAACTTAGTCTTACCAGAATGGATGCGGCCCATACAACCCAGTGAACTTATGCCTGAACAAGTACAAAAGGGCTCTGAGGGGAATACTGAGTGCAGCAGTTACCAAATGAAAGTGACGGCACAAGACAGTGGTGACAAGAAGGACGATGAAGCGGACTTCATTGTTGACTTTGGTGACTCCCCGCTCAGTTATGAGGGCAAGGTCAGAATCAACGAGAAGTTAAAGCAAAGACAGCATGTGTTTTCACAGCACGATTGGGATGTGGGACACACATCAGCCATTGAACATCGTATTCCCCTGAGTGACCTGGCCCCTTTTCGAGAGAGGTCACAGAGAAATGCACCAGCGGACTTCTACGATACGAAGCGCCACATCCAGGCATTGTTAGACGCCGGTATAATAAAGGAGTCAAAGAGCCCATATGCTTCGCCTATTGTGCTTGTGAGAAAAAATCGAGGGCAATACATATGTGCGTGGACTATCAGACTCTATACACGAAGATGATACCCAATCAGTACACAGTACCTAAGATACAGGAAGCACTCAATTACCTAAACGGGTGTACATGGTGTCACGTGCTAGACTTGAAATCAGGTTATTATCAGATTCCCGTGGCAGAGGAAGACAAGGAGAAGACAGCTTTTATATGTCCCCTTGGGTTCTACCAGTTTGAACGGATTCCCCAGGGAATCAAAGGAGCACCAGCCACTTTTTAGAGATTGATGGAGAAATGTATGAGTAATATGCACCTGATTGAACTATTGATATACTTGGATGATTTAATTATATTTGGCAGATATGTTGACGAAGCAGAAGACAGTCTAATGAAAGCGCTGGACCTATTAGCTGAGTATGGTTTGAAATTATCACCTGAGAAATGTCAGCTGTTTTGGAGGACAGTCACCTATGTTGGACATAAAGTTGATGAAAATGGTGTGAGCCCTGATCCCAGCAAGATAGAAGCTTTGAAGAATTGGCCAACCCCAAAGAATATTAAAGAGCTAAAGACATTTCTCGGATTTACAGGATACTATCGACGCTTTATTGAGAATTATGCCCAAATTGTCAAGCCCATGAATGACCTGACTGCTGGGTATATCCCTCCGAAGTTGGGAACGAGGCTAGGGAAGTATAAGGACAATGAGGGCATACCATGCAGAAATGCTACAGAACCCTTTGGCGACAGATGGACGCTAGAGTGTCAAAAAGCCATGGACAAGATCATCGAACTACTGACAAACACTCTAGTGTTAGCACTTGCAGACCTATCCCGACCATTTAAACTGCATACCGATGCCAGTCTGGATGGCCTGGGTTCATTACTGTATGAAGAACATGATGGCCTGCTTAAACCTATGGCCTTCGCCAGTCGAGGACTGACAAAAAGGGAAAGGAGATATAAAGTGCATAAGTTAGAGTTCCTTGCCTTGAAGTGGTGTGTCACAAGCAAGATTCACGACGTATGTATGGGACGAAGTTCAAAGTTGTTACTGACAACAACCTACTGACTTACGTCCTTACCACAGCAAAGTTAGATGCTACGGGACACAGATGGTTAGCTGCCCTGGCAGTGTATGATTTCACACTACAGTATAGAAGTGGCAGAGCCAACATTGACGCTGATGCACTGTCTTACCGTCCAAATGCCGACATGCCAGATGACCAAGAATCACGAGATATTGAAGAAAAGATAAGACGACTGAGAGAACACCTCGTAGGAGTGATAAGCAATCAGATGAAATTATGACCAGAGAAGTGATAGGTGCCATTACCATGAGCCATGGTATCATAAGACCAACTACAGCCAATGTATGTCAGCATCGTGTGCTGTCTTGCACTTGTACCACCGAAGTTGACAATAACCAGCACCACAGTAAGATTGAATCACACACAAACAGTGGCCATCTCATCAGCTGCATTGCCGAAACCATATTATAAGCTACAATACTATGGAGAGTTTCCTCCGGGAACCCCTGCCTCCATGGTAGCAAAAGAGAAGGATTAGTTTGCCTTGCAAAGAAATGATGAAGTATTGAATGAAGTGATAGGCTACATTGAAGATGGAAAGAAGAAAGTAGACTTGAAATCACTTCCTGATGAAGTCAAGATATTGCTCAGACAAAGAAACAGGCTTTTTCTATGGCATATACTATTGTTTTGCAAGACTAGAGATAACCATGGAAGGGAGACAAACCAACTGGTATTACCGACCAAGTATAGGGCACAAGCCATGGAAGCCTTGCATGATGACGTGGGTCTTATGGAAGTCGGCCGAACTTTTGATCTCCTCAGAGCAAGATTCTACCGGCCAAGAATGAGAGCAGACGTCGAAAGAAAGTGCCAGACTTGTAGTAGGTATGTACAGAGAAAACAGTTGCCACGTCGGGCTGCTCCAATGATTAACATATTCTTAAGCTGCCCAATGGAATTAGTCTGCATTGATTTTCTGAACATAGAACAGCAAAGAAGTAACACACAGAATGTACTAGTGGTAACTGACCTTAATACTAGAAATGTACAAACGTACCAGACTAAAGATCAAGAACCAAAGACGGTAGCGAAAGTTCTGTGGGAGAAGTCTTTGTATGGACTACCAGCCCGTATCCATAGTGACCAGGGACGCAGCTTTGAGAACAGACTCATCAAGGAAATATATATATATATATATATATATATATATATATATATATATATATATATATATATATATATATATATATATATATATATATATCCTTACCCATGAATTACGTTCAAACCTTTTCCTCTCCAAAACCGATACACGAAATTTAACTTACATCATGAGTATCATATGATATTTGATATTTCCCTCACGTTTTCGGAAGGCATAAAATGGTGTGATATGGTGTGACGGCAATATTGCAGTTTGTAAAAAAAGCTTGATAGAAAGGCAGTCATGTTTAAAATACTTCTTTTCAAAAAACCGATGCACCATTTCAACTTAGATTCTACTTATATAATCACTGGTAAGTAGACAAGGAAGCTTGCGAAGTACATTTTTATCAGTCACATAGTTAGGCAACCATATTAGTTTTCTCAGAAAGCCTATGATTACAAGGGAACGATGTTAAAACAAACTTCTCAAAAACCAGTACACCATATCAACTGATTTTTTTCTCATTTCACCACTAGTTTAAGTGCATTGAATTTTAAAAATGACATTAGGATAGGTCACGCGGGTTTGGAGCCACATTGCTATTTAAAAATGATGTTCAAAACACTTCTTCTCCGAAACTCAATGCTCAAGTTCAACTGGAATTTTCCAAATATCATCTCTACTATTAAAACATAAGATTGCGAGGCACACTTTGATCACATACGTGGTTTAACAACCATGTTTTATTGTTTTCCTCAAAACACCTATGATTATCGAGGAATTTTGTTCAAAAATCTTCTTTTCCAAAGACAAATGAACTGATTAACCTATTGAAATATGTTCACAATAGTACGTATTTTTAATTTTGCGAAAGGAACCAGAGTCGGTCGCGTTGTTTTTCGGCCATATTCAATTTTGTCAAAAACTTATGATAACAAGGGAATAATGTGAAAAACCTTCTCTCAAACCAATGCACTATTTGAAGTAAACTTTTTCTCATATCATCTTGAGTGCCCGTACTTTTGTATATCTCAATTATTGTTTCAAGATTCAGGCTCCGGTAATGCTGCTTGCAACTTTAATTTCTATTTTGTTTTGTATTTATTTGTGTTTACTTGGTTATAATTATATCATTTCTATTGATTTTGAAGGGACTTTGACGTTGGGAAGAAATTGGAATGATAGGTTGCGTATATCAGGAATTTTACAGCTTTTGTAAATCGTAGTAAATGAACCAACTTATTTCGAATCAAGAAATCCATTAGGAGGTTCATCGCTATAGAGATCACAAGTAAAAATACATTTGTTTGCATCGTTTATTGTAGATAAGTTTTTGGAAAATATGCCTACTTTACGCGATATACGTGGACGTTGATATAATCAAAGTCACAAAGGCCTTGTAGAACAATGTCAACCTGGCCTTTTTCGTATGCATGGTGACGGGTGATATTAATACCTAAAAGGGAACTTTGAAAGCACGCCTGTTTAATGTGCCTAACACTGATAGGGGGCGCTCTTTTCTTTCCTCACTCACCTCCACTTTGCAAAGTCAGATTAAATGATATTGGTAACACTGTAGTCAGAGAAAAATAGCTACAAACCTTTAAAGAAAACAAAGTATTACGATGAGTTTTACATGTTGAAAAAATCGATAGAAATGAGAATATGTCATTAGCAGACATTTTTGAAATTCGTAACTATCAATTTTAAAAAATTAATGATTGGTGACATTCTTTCTTTACTTTAGGTAGTTGCAGTTGTTCTTTAGTGAAAACTAAAGACGAACGGCGTATCTAACTGTCCTTGAACGAAATGGGAATTGTTAATGTCAGCAGATATTTAAAATTGTGAAAGTCAATTAATATCTACACTTAATGTGAACCATACTTGTCGTCTTTGAGTTTGTATTGCGCCACCTTCCCTAAATTTCGCTCAAAGTAGACTCTATAGTAAAGGAGATGATCATAGCAACAATACAGGAGAACAATTATACTTGATAATAAGGACGAAACATCACATTTTATGTAAAAATTGTTGGGTGATACAGCTTCTATCTTTTAAAGTTTGACTATTTCAATTTAAGCAACATCGAGTAGTTCTTTAGATCATGTCTGGTATTGAAGGCGAATGGCGTATTTTAAAAATCGCACTTATTTTTCTGCAGCGGCCTGAGATTGGAGATGGATGTATTTAAAACGATTTCGTCATCTGATTATACAAATAAACAAACCAGGGGCGTAACCGTTTTGGAAGTTACGAAATTTGAAACCTGCCACTACAGGCCACTGGGATTTATAAATGTACTAGTGTACGTTTAAAATGTACGCCCAGACAACCTCTTGACCCTTGCGAGGGCAGCTGTTCATGTAAACAAATAACTAGCCTGAGATGGCAGGTTGCTATATTTGAATCGTTTCGTTTCTTGGTTATACAGTTAACGTTAGCAACATACAAAATCGTCACATTAACATTGGAATGTCCACTTTGACCTGTTCAAAAGACGTCATGTCAAGCCACCATGCCAATAAAGACGGGCGCCAAGGAGTTTGACCCTTGTTACAATCCTCCATGGAACTGGAAATTCCAATATATAATATAAAGCGATCCCTTGTTAATTCGAAGCATTTTTACGCACCTATATCCATTGCTAGATTGTTGACTGATGGAATTCCCCAACAACTGATCCCCATGCACTAAAAGACAATACCTCAGTACACTGAACAAGAACTGGAGAAAAATATCATTTTTAGAAGATCAAGCCATGTGCCAACACGGAATAACACTTTCGATAACAGACAAATATTGTTTCTTCTATCCTATATCATTTGACTTCAAAATAAAATTATGATATATTTCATGAAATACAAATTATACTTTCAAAACTGATTTTTTAAAGGACGCAAAGATGATTATTTGAGTATTATGATTTAAGTGTCGTCTGACTTGGTTGCTCTCATCTTCCAAAGCTCCTTAATTTCTTGAATCTTTGGAAAGTTATTTTACAGCAAACACAGAAGACTGACTTTCTTACTATAAATAAGTAAAAAAGTTGAGTTGAGAATTATCCAACTACTTAAGCGCCAAGTTCAAAGTTGAAAAGCAACACGCTATTTGGTTTTTAAGTCCATTGAGAGAAATCTCTACACCCATGATTGGAGAAACATCCTGAATCATTTTGTCTTTCATCTTTGTCATATCAAATGCCATAGCGAAACAGCTGTCTTGGACATTTCAAAAGTTCTATTCACAGGTAGTCATCTAGGCAAGCTAGCTGCCTTTAAAACATTCTCTCTTTCAAACCGGCTACTAATTATTTTGTAACACATCAAAGCTGTATTTTGTCGTTGTCATTGCAAATACTGAAGTTGCGTAGATGGAATTTTACTTATAATAATTAAATGACATCAAATTGCACAACAAATGTTGTAGACTTCATCAAAGCTTTTAATGCAATTTGGTATTACCTTCGAGGGAAATTCAGTGAAGTTCAATTTTCCGGAAGCATAATTATGCTGACCCTGCGTCCAAGTTTTTCATCATTGAGGCCAAGACTTTGGGTAAAGGCGATTCTTTCCTCAATACAGTGACAAGGAGAATCAAAATTGTTTAAAAGTGTTTACAGCAAGGCTAATTCACGCGTCTGACAGTCGTACTTATTTTGCCTGGACCAACAGTGAACACGATTTATATACTTAAACTTAATATAAACACAGTGATGTACGCAGAAGCAGCGATACAATTAAAATTTTAAAAACAGCAAAGTCACATGCATAATGCAATCATTTTCCAATCCTGAGACTGAAAAGCTGCTGTAGGCTCGATGTTTGATTATTGGAAAGAGGGTGTGTGTCAAATCTGAAACGCACTTGGTAGTTACTAATCAAACGTTTGCAACTGTTAATTTGGCGCCATATGTAGGTAACATAATAAACATGTAAGAACGAGAATAGTGCCTCACGAGCAAGGTTACAAGTTTTATGTATCTTTGATAACCACTTCAAGTATAATCTCTCTCTCTCTATCTCCCTCTCTCTCTCTCTCTCTCTCTCTCTCTCTCTCTCTCTCTCTGAAACCAGATGACGGCAGCCCTTTTATTGTCATAAGCAATCTCTTTCCCTAAGATGGAAATGAAATGAGCTTGTCAGCTACAAGATTTTTAAATCGTCGTACTGTTTCGACATTTTGCTATTTTAAGTATTCACACAGTGTTTTTGAATAGTAAATTTCGACGTTGAGCTCTGTTTTTTGCACAATGACTCCATACGCATTAGGCAGAGGTCATGCTATGACTGTTTGCCCACAATAACTCATAAAAACCATGATAATACAATTTTAAGTCTTAAAAGTACCCTTGATTTATTTACCAACTGGCAATGTCAAGTTGTTCGTAACTCCATTTGAATTATGTTCTTATATGTGGTGGAGCATGCTGTTAGTGAGCATCCTGTTTCAAATAAGCTCCGTATAATCCTGTAAATACATTGTGTATTCTCGTTTTTTTCATTTCCTCCATACTTGCATATACAGTGTCCTGACAGCTTGACCGTTTTGCAGGGCTGCGCGAAACGCGCGTTTTGTTTATGGGTAACACAAACTACGCTACAATGAACTAAATTACAACATACAATGTAATGGTTCTCAGGGCACACATTGAGGTGACGCGTATTTAAATATGAAGAGAATGTTGTTTCGAAACTTTGCAATGCAGTGCACATGTCGTCTGACCATGTCAGACAACCACCTTGTTTACTTGCCGCCGAGTTCACCTTGTGTGACCTTTATGTTAATTTTGTACTAGTCTGACATGGCAGGTCTGTATGTAAAGTAATCTTAAATCGACATATGGCACTCGTAGCTAGAACCATAACCTTCTATATACTTTATGTAACAATGGTTCAAGTTCGTCTGTTTACTCAGGCTGAAGTCTTGCACAGTGAAAACATGAACATTGCTTGAAGCATTCTCGAACAATATGTAGTGGTGGAGGGTGGCAGAGACTCTTTTACAGTAAATCTGATTTCTGTCATATTCAACATTCAAAATGAAAATAAATGTCTGTTTTGCTTTTGTTAGTCAAAGAAATTATTATTAGGGGGGGACATCAATTGAATAGTTGAGGATGTGCCAGTATCAATTACCAACATTGATGTTGCTATAGAGGGCAAAGAGCATAAGGTAAACGCATACACACTTGTCCCCGTACTCATAATTCGCTGAATCGTCTTTGTTATGCTCACGTGACTATATATCATGAGAAGCAGAGCAATCTACCAGTGAGTTGGGGGGTTCGTCAAAGAATTTACTAATTAACTAAGCATTGCACAGAGTCGGTTGAACAACATGGACAGTGATCAGCAGTTTCTGGGTAAGTAACTGCACTACACCAAAGTATCGATCTTACCCGTACGCTTCACTTATTCTTATTGAAAACATTTAGTCACAAAAACATCAGATAAAATGCTTTACATTGCTAAATGTATGATGTTTAACAAAAACAAGGACGTTTTACAACTGAATAAGTTTTGGTTTTCATTATTTTCGCTGTTACAGGTTCTGTGCTTTTTACCAGTTCTTTGTTTTGGTTCTTTATTTTGATCGGACTTCAATGTGTTTACAACCTATTCAACAGGACAAGAAATAAAAGATTAAAACACTTGGAGAGACCAAGCCGAGGTATGATATAACTTAACCTTTTCGGAATCCCGTCCAAGGACTCTTAAAGATAGTAATGTTGGTTATGTGGCGACGGAACAGCGAGTGTGCAGGAAGATATACGACACTGAGTTTATGTCTTGTTGTACAATGATATCTCTGTAGACTAACATCATCGCAATGTAGCAATAATAATGATGCTATAATAATATACCTCGAACACCTTTTCAGGAGGTTTTTTTCCCTGATAGAGCAGCTGGATTCGAAAACATTTCATTGAATGGCACTGAACTACAATGCGATATCAGAACAATGGACAAAAAGCGGAGGACGCACTGATAAATGCATGGGAGAATATGAAAATGATCAGTACAGAGACGTTAGGATGTGACGTTACATGTTATCACAAGCGGAAAATGTGATCATCATGAAAAAAAGCAGGATTTTACCGTAAAATTTCCTTAAAACGGTTTCCAAAGCTTCTGATAATGCAGCCGTCTAATTCCTTCAATCTTTCATAATTGTCTTTCAGATGGTGACGATTCTGAAGAAGTGGACAGAAGAAGATTTATATTGAGAAATGTAGCTCTAGATACTCCTTCAAAACTCATTGAGTATTATCTTGAAGGAAGGGCGCTCACGCCGAATCCACCGACTTTGGAATCAGTATCTGTATCGTTCAAGTTCGCTGATGACATAAAAGGTTAATATTTTATGTATGTCTGAAGAAGGAAATCTAATGGTTGAGCATTAATTGATCAGAAGGTTTCAATATTGATAGTTCTAGTCTAAGTCATATTCGTTTTGCAAAGCAACCACAAAATTGCATACAACAACAAACACCACCATTATTATCGTTGGAGTCGTCCCATACTTTCATCAAACTTTGGGAAAGTGAAATCATAATAACAATAGAATTAACTTGGCATAAATCACAAACCAGTGAAAGTAAGATATTCCCGTTTCAATCACTTGATATGTTGACGTGATAGAAATGGTTGGGATGTGGGATGTTGGGATGTCCCATGAAGTGGCTAAATTGTTTGAAAGATAACCTAACGTATAGTACTCATCAGTGTGACATGTCAATAAACAGTTCTCCATTTCAGCTCAGAATTATTCGTATTATTTATTTGCAGACTTCGACAATCTGAGGGAAAGAATCGAAAGCAAGCCTTTAAACCACGCAAACGTCTCCATAGAAAGAGTGCCATCGAATTACTACGGGACTTATAGCTAAAATGGAGCCGCATGTTTCCAACATAGTTTTTTCATGGGAGTGTTTCTCATCTAAGATAAAAGGAAACTTTCCAATACTGTATGTTTTCAAAAATCAGAGAATTTAAAGAAACTATGGTATCAATAGTTTACTCGAATTATAAAGAGGTGGTATATTTGGAGTTAAAAACCTGTTTTGATTTTATGATAAAAATTAATTTAACTTGATGCTATTTTCTGACATGTACTATTTCACTTGAACAAGGAGTATATGTAGAATCCTCATTCCAACATAGCCTGTGCTGAAAGACTGGCACTCAAAAAAGGGATAAAAACGTGATTAGCAAAATTAAAATGCCTCTTATTCAAAATGTAACAACTTTTTTGCCAAACAAAATACTCATTTGTTGTGCAGTATTTAAAGAGCCCATTATGTTTGCTGTTACCGGGAATCGATGGCTTGAAAATGATTCTTTCCAGCTGATAATGGAGGTAAGTATTACAAAGGATAAAGGTAGCTCACCTTTGGTTGCATTTATATTCCATCGCCGAAATTAAAATATTTTCAATAGGGGAGCCCAAGAAAATGTCTTCGATTTCAACGCTTTCTATGATTTTACGTCAGAAAAGTACATGTGTATGCAGCAATTTTAACAGCTACGTGCGTTAATTTCATTTAACATTTTAATGTTCATGTCTTCAACTCTACATCATATTGTCCTTTCATGTAAGTTTACTTTCTGAACACTATTATTTAGTATGTGACGTGCATACCAAGCTTACGAAATATTCTTGAACGCCATGTAAACTGTGTATTGTCGATATTTACAATAAAATACTTTTTGCGATTGAACATTGAAATTTTAGTCTACGTCTCTTAATTTTATCAGCTTAAACTGTTACATTTTAATCAATACTTGACGGGATTCTGTATCATTTGTTGCTATCACAGTCTACATATCGCTGTTATTGGGCAGGATATCCACTGCTTCGATAAAAGGCTGCTTTATCAAAGCACTGGGTAAATGCGTCACTGTACATCGAGTTAAAGACAGTGGGCAACGTTGAGTGTTTCAGTCTGGGAGAGACCCGAAAGGTACACTAGTTTTAAAACAGCTGAGGCTGAAAAATAAACAAGACGATGCCATTTCTTGATAATCTTACGAAGTCTTATGCGATAGCTCTATAATGTAACTAGTTCTCGACAGGCATACTTGCGATTGCACTCAAACCTTGGAAAATGAAAAGTTATTCAGGTCAAACGGTAACGTAGTTAAATTTCATCATTTTCAAGTTACCCTTTCACACTATATAGAGCTAATTAATTGTCAACTGTAACCATCCGGGTAAAGTATTATGTAAAATTTTACTTTCACCCAGTCTCAATATTATTCATGCCCTCTTCTAGTAGTGTGAGGTTAGTTATGTTTATCTTTGTGTGAACCAAAAATAATCGTTGTCTAGTCTAACTATCATATATTTCAATGGGAAATGTTGATAAAACCACTCATAGCAAATGACTCATTGGCCTGATTTTTGGGTCAGGTCTATTTTTAGGTCTGGTCTGACACGTTATTATTTTGAGACGCTTCCGTTAACCAATACCGACAAACAGCTCTGACAGCGTCAGCCAATCACAAGCCATGCGATATATGCATTGTAAAGCGAACTGTATGTTGAGTCGCCCACAATTAGTTCCATTACAAACTGTTGCACCTCTTGGACATGATGGCAAGAAGTACAAAAGCACTATCAGAAGACAGAGGAATAAACGACACATTGAAAGGTAAAATATATTGCAGTGATCACATTGAAACGTTTTATATATTCGCACCTCAAGCTGTGTGTAGAGCCATATGAACATATACATTTGGCGTGTGAGTGTACACGCGACGCTACACATGTTTCATCCTGAGTTTCGATAAACTGGCCTGTTGACAAAGAATTGATCCTGCTCCGCCAAGATAAGCGAACATTCTGCATTGTAAACAATGTAAGCTTTCTAAGGGTCTATGGCTTTAATTGCACATTCTTGTTTTGGTTGACAGACAAGTTAACTAACGTTATCATGTTCTGAAACACTGCTCTTGGTCTTTTTTGAAAGAATGGTTAGAGCATGGTACACAGCGATGTCAGAACGTTGCGGCATCCATTCGAGAAAGTCAAAGGCAGGGCGATATTTAGAGTGTCGCGGTCAAGGAGTAGAATAGAAATCGTTATTCGCCAATCCGGGGTAGGCAACTGAACGGTGAAGTTAATAGTTAGCTGAATGCCGGGTGGATAGAAGGAAAATATTTCCAATTTTAATTTCCTTGGATCAAAGATGATCACCACAGCTTTTTTATCACATGCCTGATTTCATTGAGCTGTTGGTATACCCAAGATAATTTGCAAAGTGCATTTATTAAATGTTTTCCGTAACTCGTCACTAGTTATTTGAAGGATTAAAATGTAATATATCTATAATGACGAAGCTCAACGTATGGCAAACCGACTTGCAAAGAGATTTCCCATTTTTCTAACCTGTTGCAGTTTAGCTGTTGATATGGAGGCACTATAAAATGTAAGGGAAAGGCAGGTCTTTTAACGGTTGCAACAGGTTATTGCTAGTAGTAGTAATAGTAGTAGTAGTAGTAGTAGTAGTAGTAGTAGTAGTAGTAGTAGTAGTAGTAGTAGTAGTAGTAGTAGTATTTCAGACTTAAATAGTAGATAGAAAAGAAAAAGAAAGATTTATACAAACTTACAAAGAATGTTAATTGATGCCTCTGGTCTTAGACTTCATGAAGTCTCATACATTACATGTATGCAGCTGCCTTCTCCACAACTGTAGCCACTTACTCTGAAAGTACCGATCTGACTCACATATGACCTTCACAAGCTTGTAATGTAAACTTATAAATATTCCGTGCATGTAAACTTATAAATATTTAAACTTATAAATATTGCGTCTAATTATTTCACCAAGTGACACGATACCATTTGATGCATAAATACCGGAAGCACTACTAAAAGGTGGAACTCCAAGGAGTCGTCTCCACATATTATTGTACATCACTTTCAACCGATTAATATCATTAAATTTAAAATTCACCCATGGATGACAGCGGTAAATGCTTCCGCAATATGCAAAAAACACTTCCTTGATATCCACATTACACTGTCTCAGCAAAATATTGGCTCGAACACAAAACGCACGTCTCTGCCTCTCAATTTCGTCATCATCTGCCATGTCACTGCTAATAATGTGACTCAAATGAACATGTCTATTTACAAATTTTAACAATGCACCGTAAAGAGATACACATATATTTTATCGTAAATCGATTATTTCACAACACAGACTGAAATGGATATCACAGCACATTGTCCTTATACAACGATTATTTGAAGTCGATCTGCTCTGACATAATAAAAATATCATCACAGGACGGCTGCTTATCGGTCATGCTCATTTGTTTAACGGCAAAAGAGGCTACCGAGCAGCCGCATTTGATTCTGTTATTACGATAACAACCATTGACGTACATATTTGAAATCACAGTGCGATATACGTGCCAAATCAAAAAGACAATAGTTTATATACGTCTTGAGGATCTGAACATAATAATCATTATACCTATATCGCTACTCGTCAGCAATATTTTATGGTAAAGCAACAAAAATTGATATTTTTTAAGACTGTGAGTTAAAACCGTTATATCCCGTCCACTCCTTTAACTTTGTCATTTGTGCTATTGTTTTGTACATAACAAGATCAAGTATTATGGCAGCTTATTTCCGTGCAGCAATGTTTCGGCTACTTGTTTTTACATTTCCTCCGCTTTCCATGTGTAGATGACACAAACGGATCGAAATGCATCCAGATCAGTCGGAATCAGAGCGATAGACGAAGGAGTGTAAGCATCCGCCAATTGATTACAGAACTTACATCACATGATCCGACAGGGATTGGTACAGAGATCCGGTACATCTTCATGGAGAAGAATATAGTCGTGCAATTCGCAACAGAAGAAAGTAAGTCAGAGTCAATTTACTATAGTTGATTTCCTAAAATTCATTGAGTAAACTGCCTTGTATAATTATCAGTGATCGAATTGATACTGTTAAAATTCCATGTTATATTAATCTAAATGGATGAATAGCCAATGAGTATTGCGGTGAAAGATCATAGAACATAAATATTAACTATTGAAAGTCGGTCGATAATCGTTATATTTTCTTGAGCTTAAATAATAAAAATAACAATACAATTTGCCCAGTGAAAGGAGTGAAAATCTGTTGCGCGTCAGATGCAATTAGACAAGAGATACAGGCGAACACACAAATATGCATATCGAGGTAAAACAGAGATTAAGTAATCAAATCGCCACTAAGAGGTAGTTGACAACAAATTAGAATATCATGTCAACATGCCATGTCAGGCAAGTCATGTGAGTGTATTTTTCTGACCTTTTTTCTGACCTTTAGCTTTTACGTTTTCTGTTTACACTTTACGAACTAGCCTGACATGGGAGGTAGTCATTTTATAATACACTCCTCAGCCAAGCCACATATTGTCACTTCAAATAGAATAGGAACATAACTAAATCTATCCAATCGTGCACAGTGACAATATTTAACATGACATAATGCACTAACGAACGGAATACAGTAATAATTAGGCCGTATAAACATTTTGCAATTATCACGCGCCAAGTCATATTTAACATTTATAGTACATTCATAGGGCATAGTATCATATCAAGTTCTCTCTCTCTCTCTCTCTCTCTCTCTCTCTCTCTCTCTCTCTCTCTCTCTCTCTCTCTCGTGATCACTACGGTAACCATTTAATTATACAAATCATGTAACGATTATGCAAGTTATTTGACGCATTTAAATATTTCCTTTCTACGATTACTACGATTTATGATTGTCTTCTTCTTTAATGTGCAAAAGCTGTCCATCGTCTCCTGTCTGAGGAAAATCGTCTAAACAATTATGGGTTCATCGTGAAGAAATTCGCCTCTAAGTTTTTAGCTAGGGGTCGAGAAGACGAGCGTTCACTACTAATTATGGGTTTGCGGAGTTCCTCAACTGACGGCGTTATGAAAGAACTAAAAGCAATAAAAGAATTTTGCAACGTAAAGATAACTTTAGAATGGGTCAGTGAAACCTCAGTATTAGCTACCTGTGCAGAGAAAATTAAAGGTTTGTGTTCTCTATGTCTACTTGCGACAATACAATAATAGTCATGAATATTTTAACTTAATCCGTCAAGAAAGATATATAGGAGATATATACTTTGATCAATTCTTTTTGTTTACTGATTATCTAATAGTGTCTACATTTGGTACACTGTCTTCTCCCACTTCAACAAGTATTTCTCTCACAATAAGAAAATTTAATTATTGTTAATTCTCTGTAGATTTCACGTCGATAAGAAATCGTATCGAGACCAGTCTTCCTACTGTGGTTGTTACGCGTGTATTCTGCAGAACGATTGTCCATGTTAAAGACATTGACGAGCGAATCGACCAGGAAGCGCTTGAATTGTACTTCAATCGGCCAGCTGTCGGCGGAGGTGATGTGGAGCACATCCATCTAGACAAGGACAAAAAAGAAGCGGTAATCCAGTTCGAAAATTCTAAAGGTATTTCTTTTGTTTTACTTTTCTCAAGAGACTCCTAGCCGGAATATATCATTTTTCACAAAGCTGCGTGACTAGAGCAGAAGTATAAAATTATCATTTTTGGGACGAATGCTCCAAGGCTTGGGACCCGGCTGCTTTTACTTTTACCTTTACTTTGTACCTATTCTACCGTAACTTCTTTTTCAAGCTGAATTGAGAAATCGGTGAGTATACATGTATACTCTTCAAACTTGCCAGGCTGATTAGTTACTATGGGAAGTCTGCACCTGACCCAGCAAATTGTGATCGCTCACATAACAAGCTACCTGTCACAAGTTGTGTCATCAATTGAAAACATCTTTTCTAAAACTGCGGAGCAGTCTATTTCAAACTTTGCACATCTGCTTGCTTAAAAACCTCATTGATGTTAGTCTTATAAATCTCTCAACGTAGCCTTCTACGGCAATGTAGGATTCTAGAAAATTTCCCAAAAATTTAACTGGCAAATCCATGAAAACATTTAAAATCTTCTTCTCCAGGCCGGAAAAATTTAAATTTGATATAAAGGATAAGAATAAGTGCCCTTTCTTAAAATTCAGAAGCAATATCTCATTTTCGTACAGCTCATTAATATTCATATTGTTAAATGTAGTGTATCTAGAAAGTTCGGGTTTTCAAGGAAAAGGTCTCTTCGGGATAAAAATTTGTCCTAGACACATATGGTTGACCGACTACCTACTCTTGCATTTTGGTTATTCTCACTGGCAACAAACTCTTGAAGACACGTTGGGTCTGGATTCAATTCGATTCCTTAAACCCATTGGCAATACATACAAAAAGTATAAAACAGCCTTAAACTATCAGGCGTTTGCTAAAATTTGTTTTTGATGAAGTAAACATGATTAAGCTTGCTCCAGGTAATCTAAAACAAACTAATATCTCCCTATCAACAAGGTGACGCCCACAGTAACAATAAATCGATAGTGATTTTATCAAAACTGACAATTTTGCGGTGAGCATAATGCCAGTGACTCAATGAAAAAAATTAACCCGGTCCCAGTATCGATGACAGTATCCATAACTATTTTGTCTCTGATTAGACTGAACATAGATGGAAAAGTCCATCTAACTGTTGAACAAATGTTTCAATAGCAGTTCCTGTGATTATTTAGCAAAATTAAACCTCTGTTCATACGCTTGAGATTGGCCTCGTAACTCAATGGATTAATGCTCGATAACTTCACATTCTGCCATGCTGATCTGACTTTTGAATTAATTTCATGCTTAACTTTTAGCCCAAGGTCTATATTTGTAAGCCACTACCTGACTGCTGATGACCTCTGATTTAAACAAATAGAACAATATTTTTTCAAATCGAACTATCTTCTAAATTTAACTGCTATTATTTAGCTCTCTTAACACCCTTCCTCTGAAAGCACCGATCCTATTAGCCTAGAAGTAGTTTAAAAATCATAAAACCTGCATTCTTAATACATTTTACTTTCTTCCGAAGAAGTACGCTTTCATATGGCTATGTAATTTATAATGAAGCGCTGAATGTCCTTAATAAGATACCATTTACTCGACACAATTAAAAATGACGCTCTTCTCTAAGCATAAGTAAAGACAACGATAAATAAGACGATACAAGTCTAGAAGTTATCTACCCAAACGTTGTAGCATTCTTTTGGCGATTTGTTCTTAGAGCTTAGTGAGAAATATTTCAACATGAGTTGGTCTCCTAAAGGAACTTTATTTATTTGTTCTTAAGTGACCAGGAACGTTCTATCGAAAAATCACGAACTGAATGGGATACCTTTGCAAGTCGAGCGCTACAATTTCTTTGTTGATGAAAAGGTATGAATATTACTAATGTATCTGCTGATTTCATTTATTTTTTGCTCCAAAGATTGCGACATATGTGCAAAAAAACAGTGTAACCTCAAATTAAGGATCTGAGTGAATCGCCATCACCCTGACTCGTACGAGCACGACGGCGGAAAAATTAATGAATATTTCCTACCATCTCATTGCAAGAGAGGAAAGAGATCAATTTGATTTCACTAAAAGTAATTTTTATCGTTTGGCCATGAAGGTTAACATTTACGACAACTAGTATAATGGAAGCAATCAATCGCATGATAAGAGACGAGTATGCGAAAAAGAGACATTTCAAAAGGGCCTAACAAGTAATTAATTTCAGTATTTTATGCAGGTTGTATGTTTCATATTTACTCGTACGTTTTGTGTGTGTTTGAGTGTGTATTATTTAAATCGATGAAAGCAATATTTCGATTATCACACTTTTCTCTCATTTTGTATTGTTTAAGCTGTAAAATAACGCTTTCAACACATTTTCTCTATAACTACACCCTTGAATTATCCAGATTAAGTCCCAATTGCATTCATGAAAAATGAATCGTAGGCATGTGACTTTGTTTTGCAAATTTTATGCGATCGCTTGCACAAGTTGAAAAGAAAAATTTGTTATTTTTAGTGGGGTAGTGCATGTTAAAACGCCTTTAAATTAGTTCACTTCAATTTTGTATTTGATTGATGACTACAAGGCTGTTCAATGAGTACATGATTGTGTAAGCTACTTCACTGTATATACCAGAGCAGTTCTTACTTATAACCATGAGTTGTACCTTTCGCCCATAAGCATTCCGTACTTAACGCAAATACCTTTCGCAGATAAAATCTAAATCATTCATACGCGTAAGGACGAAAATCTAATATTAGAAAACTTATTATAAGTGTTCCATTTTCTCTTTCTTTTGAACTAGGACTTGGAAACAGACACTGCTTTATCTTCTGGGACCGATACTGATGACAGCGAAAATTCAGGTGAAAAGATATTTTTTTACGAAATGAAAACGGCTTCCTGTTATTTTATCATGTCAAATTACCACACCCATTTTACTTAAATAAAGGGAAATGTTTTCTAATTTACCTAGCGAATCTAGGAGAAACTAATTATAGTGGGTAGAAGAGAGTCGAAAATGTCAACTTTGTTGTAACATATATCTGCAGGCAACTTGTAGCTTTAAATTTAAGTCTTAATCTTATAAAATTTTTAAATCTTTTCAGCACAAGATACGAAGGGAGAAAGCAAGAACTACAGACAAAAGTATTTCCTTGCGAAGAAAAACCTGAAGGAAACTTTAATTAGTAAGGCAAAAGAAATTGAACGCTTACAAGAAACGCTTATGGAATCAGAGAGTCGCTCCGATGGCCGACAGACTTTGATACAGAAACTGCAAATGAAAGTTCGTCAGTTGGAAGATCAAATAA
>LD343633.1:470004-492693 GCA_001465055.1 Ptychodera flava | reverse complement strand
AGGATCATTACAAGGAAGGGAATATGCTTAAACGCGAGGATATTTTCTCGAGCTTTTGCTGGGTATTTTTGTCATTTGCATTGCTCTGTTGGATTAGTGGAATAAATGCATTCGTTTATTATTTACAGGCACAAATTTGCTTGTAATGGAATACGTAAATCACAAGTCCTTGCGACAGATGCTGAGGGTAGACTTTACGGGGCTCTCTTTGGAAGACAAACGGAAGCTAGCTTTAAGTTTATGCGAATGCGTGCAGATGTTACACGACGCAGACATTCCTCTCATCTTGGGGAAAATCAGCAGCAACAAATTCCTTGTTGGAGAAGACATGAGAGTTAAGGTATTTGGTTTCAAAAATTCGTGCATTAAATGCGCTTTACATCATTGTACAATTATGTTTTTGAAAATATACCATTCCGATGTTTGTTGTTATAGTTCTTTTTTAACTTGATTGTCTAACTTGAAAAATAAAAAGCATACTATACAGGTTCCTGCGTAAGAAACTCGTGTAAAATATGCTACAAAGATATTTACCAGCAAAAACTTAATCTCGTCTTTTTTTCATCCTTAGATGTACGACCTCGCTTACTGTGGTAAACCTGAAATGGCAGCTAGATATCTTAAAGGCAAAAACAGAGAGTATATGCCTTCTGATAATATCGTTGCGATTGAAGGGAGCTATGACGAGAAGACGGAATGTTTCATGTGAGTGTCTTGGTAACATGGTTGAGAAGGACAGCACTTTCTGTGATTTTGTACATATGTTTATTCATTATTATCATTGTAATTTCAGTCGGTGGCCCAATAAATACCTGGACTCTTGAGGAAAAAGCATTTGCACGAGAAAAGGGATGAATCCTCTTCTCATTAAGATATATATACAACTGCAAATGTTTTGTTCTTCTCAAAGCAGTTAAAACTACACAATAATAACATTCTACAAATTTGTCTTTTTCATCCAGAGTGGGCATAATTTTAATGGAAATTGTCACTTGCAAGTCTCCAAGTGAAGGTATGATATTTCTTGATTATGTTGTTTGGATTGCTAGATGAAAAACGTTAATGGAGGATTATGTTTATACAATTTTTATGCTTGAGTTAATATTGCACATAATCGTGATGATTTAATTAAAATTTATGAGAAATGTCATAACATGGTTGAATATGGGTATGCGCAGATCTATCAGTCTAGTGTTTTACTGCTTCATCATATATCCCTATATATATATATATATATATATATATATATATATATATATATATATATATATATATATATATATTGTTTTTTATCTCGACTTGAAGCTTTTAATGTTATGATTTTAATACTATTTTAGCCATCCGTTCGCAACAAGTCTACCCCGACCCATTTCACAAAGTTATTCGAGGACTTCAAGAACCAGACCGTTCCAAGAGAATGGCCATGAAAGGTATGTTCAGCAAAGGATGTGATTAACATGTGCAAGTGTTTCTGTATTTGCTTGTGTTTTATTTGTAATTAACAACTAATATCAAGATTTTATTTTCAAAGTTGAGTGAGCATAGAATTAAAATATATTATATATTATAATATTATAAAAACACTTAAAAGACTTAAATTAGACGAAGAACAGGAAAGGCGTGCAAGATAAAGGAACATTTTAAAAGTAGAAAGGCGATATTTCCTTAATTCGAGTATTCATACACATGGCAATGACTGTTGCAGCCAGAATCTGATTCTCTGTGGGCACTTAAGGCTCTTTGCAATAGCTGATATGAACTAGTCTTCTTCTCTTCGATTGATTTTCTTTCTTTCTTTCGTTTTTTTTGTTTGCTTGTTTAGTATATCACTTTTACAATTTTCATTTTCTATTTATTTGACACTGTTTACACTTTAGTCATACATCCCGTTCTGTCGAATAATTTATAAAAAATTGTAACAGCATCTAAAACTTTTAATTCAACACTTTGCTTTTTTTGGCAGATGCAGCTCGTGAGCTTCAAAAATCTTAGAACTGACAATAAAGAAGTACAAGATTGTATATAGGCTTCTACTACACCCAACGTTCGCCAGTGATCGCATCCGCAGGCGCGATTGGCCAGGACAATTGTGAAACCAGGCCTACGGCATGAACAACTATCATGTGTCGCCGAGCGTATCCGGCCGAGAGAAGATGTGTCGAGGACGGTTTGAGTTAAAACGTCACCAAACAGATGTCTAGGGAAAAAGCGATGTGCAACTACAAAGTTAGCCTCGAGGACTGAACAGCTAGAACTCGTGTGTACCGTCGTGCTATGATTTCTTAGTCAAAGTCACAAAGGTTCATATTTCACTGTAAATGGATATTCTGGCCGAGAAAAATTACACCATCCATGTCCCGGTGATAAATATACTGTAATTGTCCACAATTGCAAGTGGTAATTGTAAACGATTGCCATGCGAATACTCAATTCATAATGAACATGACCAATCTCTGCACGTGGTTAAGTCTCCTGGATACTGGTCACATGAAAAAGATGTAGCTCCTTTTTAATGATCTATGTGGTGTCAGCGCCCTTTTACACTCGTTTGCGCAGTTTTAAAGTTAAACAGTTTTAACTAAAATCAACGCAAGAGGGTTGACGTCATTTTCCAAGGTTCGGAACGATGACCAGGTTCAAGTCTAGTGCGAAGTCTGATTATGAAATGATGTAGCCACTCTAAGCAAAAACCGCTCCTGAAATCGTGGTTTATACGACCCCACAGCATATTCGATGACAGTCTTACGGCAGAGATGTGACGTATCGATAACAACCTCTAAGATGAGAGAAGATAAACATTTGCCATAATTGATATGGATATCAACAATAGTTGCAATATCATCGAACTCAGCTCGTTTACATATTCAATTACACGAAAATATCCTTGTTAAAGTATTTTCATTTTCTTGACGTTTTCAAAAACGCCTTGGGAAGATATTATTTTGAAAACCAAAATAATATACGGTGATGTCATCAAGCAAGATTACACAACACAATGCTTAGATCATTCATTCCTCGTTGTACCTGAGATCTCACCAAAAATGATGAGACAGCAGTTTTCCTTGTGCTTAGATGAATCATTTGTATATCTGCATTATAAATTTCGCATCTAGCAATGTATATATTGCCGAATTTCTGTCATGATTTTAATATTTGTAAAGGAATATTTCAAAACTCATTGTAGTAAAAACTGTAAATTGCCATCAACTCAGTTGTGCCAACAGCACAAATCCAAGGGTATGACCTTGCTCAATACTATGTATCCCAAACGTTAAGACAGCACAACTTTTTTCATTACATATATTCTCATTTTACTATGCAGAATACAGAGTATATTAACAGCTATATTTCATTTTCCTCCTTGTAATCCTCCGTAAAGGTACAGTACTTATCGCTAGGCAAATGCTTGATTATGTTGACAAAGAAATATTATCAAAATGTATTCTTTAAGCAATATTTTGCATATAAAACTAACTTTTTAACAATTTTACATTATGCCTAAAAGAGTTTCATGTTAAATAGTTCGGCAGAATAAATTTGTTAAAACGATTATCCACAAATTATGTAAAGTCAGGAAAGGACAAGTAAACTAAAGTTGCCTTGGCATGTTCAAGAAATCTGTCAAAATCAAAGTCAGACCAGAAAGAAGACATAAATTGATTCTCGAAATCGTCGCTTCCACACTAGCAACTTTGTGTTGTTTTGAAATTGAGGCAAATACGTACTTGATTTATGTTTTACTTGATTTTTTTTACCTTTAGCACATAGTGCTTGTCGGTTCTTTTACAGGTTCTTTTTTCTTGTCGAAGCATTGTGGAAATAAATATTGAGGATTTGTCCTAACAACACTAACTGTATATGTAATGCCTATAGATTATAGTGAGTCAAGTTAATTATGATGACAAGTGAGATACATTATAGGACACAGTTTGGGATTTTGTGGTTACTGCCAAATGCATTGAATAAACATTCGCTTGCCGTCTTTGTAGGCTTGTCGTAAAATATCATATCTTTTATCTCTGCCCTTATATACACTATGCTTACGGGTATATATATATATATATATATATATATATATATATATATATATATATATATATATATATATAAAAGTATATATATATATATATATATATATATATATATATATATATAAAATGATTGAATATTTACGTCTATATGTCTATATGTCTCTATGTGCTTCAATGAACTCCAGATATGTCGCTATCAAATTGTAACAATTAAAACGGGTCATAGAACCATCCTTTCAGAAGTGAGGGTGTAATCGAGCGGTTTGGTCACTGAATTGTTTATTAGATGGGACAGATCGTGAGTCCGATACGATCAAAAAACTCTACTGAACTAGTAGCAGTAACTAGATAAAATGCGGTTATAGAAATAATATAATAAAGCTTAGTTTCTCTTATGTTATGTTTACACAACTATGTATTCTCTTCTTTTATTGTTTGTTCAATGGTTCAACGTGAAAGAGTGGAACCACTCGGTAAATTGATAATGATATGATAGTGATTGGCTTTTCCATGGTTATTATACGTCTACAACCAAGGAAACTCGAGACCCTTTTATACGTAAATGTCGCCTGGGAGTGTACACCAAATTGCATAGCAAATTATTCTTGACTATGTCTTTGACGACAAGGAATGAAGACAATTTAGATGAACGTGAGCCGATTAAATTATGTGTGGCAATTTCCATAATCCAAACTTCGACCAATTTCACTATTACATGTTGTTTTGAAAATACTCCAAGGACACATTTTTAATTCTTTGTATAGTTCCTCACAACTAGGTTTCCAAAAGATAATAATCTTTGCTCAAATTTTCCTCAATACAACTTTCCATCATTTTCTCACGAAATTAAAAATAACAATCAGGGGTAACCGTGGAGAGAAAGAAATTACTTCAGGTTGATATTTTTATCAATATTTGAAATTCAAAATGACTGCCATGACTGTATTAAATCTATAGGGAAAATAAATCAAATGTTCGATTTCTGAACAATTAAGACGGCGAAAATGTTTCTTAAGCAAAGAGCTTTAAAATGGGCTTAAACAAGAGGTAGATCAGACAAGAATTGTAAAAGATTGGGAATCCAAATATCTGTCCCATTCTTGGCAGCCGAACAAAGCAATATTAACTAACAAATTGATTTGGAAATGGCATTGTACGTTCTAACGACAGACAGCCAGACATTGACGAGCGAAATGGAATGACAAGCTCTGGGATGGTCATTGCTGTCTTTTCATGGTTACTCTTGTGGTGACCTTGACGCGATGAAAGCGTTATTTTTTACATGATACATGTATGTATGTGGTGAAGATGACTGTTCTAAGTCATGTTCTGTAGCTACACGACTAATCGAAGCACTGTAATTTTGCTCCCGCAAACATGGATTCCTTCCTTAGGTTGGAAATGTAGTTCTTATTCAGGTTCCTACTTTGAATTTTGTATCTGAAGCTATGTATACAAGTCTGCGACATAAGTCGCTAAGAGGCCACGCAAACGAAGCTTGTATCAGCCTCATAGCTGAATGTTTATTCGCTATTGATAAGAATCAAAAAAAAGGCGGTAGCTGTCTTTGGCTGGAAATAACGTTTCACTTGTTTGTTTGTCTTTGAAATGATGTCAGTGATTAAATCGTCGATTTCACAAAACATCAACTCACATGACGATCACGCGCAGCAATGTGATTAATTACCTTGGCACTTTGCCAAAACGACGTCTAAGAAGTAGCTGAACCTTTATCTCATGCGGTTATCAAACACAACACGTTTACCTGTTGAAGTCCAAATGCCGTGTAAGCTGTTATGGAGTTTATATGCAATAGCTATTTCGTGTTGGTATGTGATATTGTATCAAAATCAATGTTTCTCTGTATTTAACCTCACTTAGAACGAAAACAGTGTTAAAAATACATTCATACACATAAGTTTGTTAACACGACAATCACTCACGCATGAACATTAATTCGCTGCGCCAAAATGTTAATTTGTCGCGTTACCGTGGTAACATGACTATTTAAATTTCTCAAAAAATAAACATAAATCTATAAATATAATGCGATGGCAGAATAGCAAAGTGAATGAATATTCATTATAGCAATATGAATTCGATGACGTCGGGTGCAATTGAGGGAGGCATGAAGTCGAATGCGGACGTTTTCAAAATTAGTGAAGCGGACCCCACAACTCAACGAATCAAGCCCAAAGATCGTATTCTCGATATTGCTTACTTTTGTCGATACTCGTCTTAGGACATTATTTCTGGTTTAGAACTCAACTTCCGTTACCACTCGTACCCTAACTTTTTGTTGACCTAAGCTTCACTCGAACACACAGTCACCGTAGATTGTGACCCGAGTCATTCATCAAACCAGAATGGATAAAATACGATCCGACGAGCAGGAGATAAAAACACTTGTCATGATTGTAGCGGATAAACAAACGAACGTTTTGGATACAACCATTCGTTCCCGTTATTATCATATGCTCATAAAAACGTTTATTTCCCGCTGGTCAGTTAGTATTTTATTGCAATCATTCGTCACTTGTTGCAGTTTTATCCCCTGCAGAGGTAGTTTGTATCTTCTTTTAAGTTGTTCCGTTGCATCTATTTGCTATGCTGTGATGTCTGTCTTCAACCTGGCTCAAAACTTAACGCTTCCAGGTAAAATATGCGTTACTATGCAACGCAATTTACTGCCATTCACCAACGCCGGTTCCAATGAACTGTTCACGAAGTAGGTCAAAACGTTTTACTCTGCTAATCAGAGTGGTTTGACATGCACATGGCTAATAAGCAAAGGGGGCACCTATAGTGATAATGAAATATCTTGAAAATGTGAAAATTACAGGACAAAATAGTAAATTTAGACATGATTAGTATGCATGCATTCCGATACACAGAGTATATACTTTTGATAACTATTGGTCTTCACAATTTATTAGGACATTTTAGGTCTGTGTCAATTGTACCCAATTTTAGCAACCGAAACTCAATTACATCATTCAGTTGGCATGCGAGTGAGCGACCATGAATAAACCAAAAGTTTGGTTCCCTCTTTTCTTTTAAAGGTCGGTTGTCGTTTATTCTAACCACACATTAACAAAAGGCAAACATCAGAAATGATAGTATTAAATTGCTAGGAAAAGAGAGAGTTTAAACCTAACATCTCTAATCAGCCATTTGAATTATGATATTTTGGACCAAATGTCATGAGAGAGAACTCAGGAACATTGCATCCAGCAAGTGTATTTATATTTTAAGTTGTTTAGGCCATTTTATCACACATGTTATGCCTGTAATAGCCCCTAAGTGTTTTATAAAATTCTTCAGACTCTCTGACAGTTACGTTCACGAGTTCAGAATGGATTGTAAACCATGCACAAAGTAGGTGCTACTTTCCATTTTATATCCCTGAATTTTGTTCTACACCATAACTTACAGAAAAATAGACAGAATAAGAGAAATAAACATAAAACCCATTTACCTCCGTAAACTCTTAGGTCATGCCTGTCATGTTGAGTTTTCAAACAATTAGGTTACTATGAGGGTCGGGCTGGTACCAATAAAAATAAGCCATACTTTTTACCTAAACAAGAAATTAATGAGAGAAAATTGAAACATTTTGTCACCCTGATGTTCGCAAATTCAACAATTTTATCATTTAAGACAGTGCCCGTTTAAGTATTGGAAATATTTTTGTAATTATTGACTGAAAATAAATCCCAATCACTATCATTACACCATTATCAATCTTGATTTTCTGTACAAGATCACCATGTTTTAAATGCAGTGCTAGCCAAATTTCGCCTAAAGACGGGTGATATTTTATGTTACAATGGTCAATTCAGGCAGTGCAGTACACCAGACCAGTATGATATCGATGGCTTTTTCAAATTTAACTTAGGAAACATTATGTGCTCGCAAGGCATGTTCTTCTTTTCTGCATTTTGAATTCGAAAATCAATGCCTCTGTAAATTTCCAAATATTTGTGCAGTCAGTTGTAGTAGAGATACAAATACGCATCATCATTGAACCTATTTAAACATAGACCTTAAAGAATGATTAACACTTTAATTCAGAAGGTTATATAGATGTCAAAAAACATTGGAATTAATTGAGAAATGTCGTTCCTGTTGCTGTACAGAGAACAGCATGAACATTTTAAATATAGATTTACAGATTTCATTTACAATTTTTCATGTATAGTGAATGAGAGCAACATGACGGCACTGACAAGTAAGATATGCAAGAGCGAATTGTGCATCTGAATAGTCTTGTTGGTTTCTGAAAACAATGTAATGGTTGCCCTTATTTCTTTACAAGAAATACCATTGATTACTTTTTTATGTTAAATGCGGTAAACATTTGTGGTCTGAACACTTAGCTGTCCACAGATTCAATGTCAAGATCGATATAATACAATACGCCGTGGTGTCATATGACCCCTGTCTTGGCCTCTAAGGATCATGGCCAAATGTTGTATGCTCTCTTTCTAAAATTATTGTAAAAAGTCACAATGTAAAACATGTCAAGATAGTATAATTTAATTTCGGATCTGCTCAGATGGAAATGTGCATGTTTAACAAGTTCTAATGTTATGAAACAATAAAATGTTATTAAGCTTATAACGCACAACTTTATCATTGTTCAAACAGGTAAAAGTTCATCAATGTCCAAACTGGATGTGGACTTTATGCAACAAAATCAGAAAAATGACAATGACAGTTGTATATTTCAAGAACAGCTGTTGGTAAATTAAGGCTCAGAGAACTGTTGCCACAAGGAAGCAAAATCTCTACAGATTTATCACTCAAACTGAACCATAAACAAACATCCAGCAACAGTTAGCCAAGTACTTGAGGCACCCTGGCTCGTAACGGCTTGTAATCACATTGTATATTAACCGATGTTTTTTGAAAGAATTTCGCTCTGTAAGCTTGATCGGGTTTACCTGAACACAACTGCAATTAATTGACAGCTGAAATGTCAAAGGTGAAGGACTTCTTTTTTCCGTTTCCCCTTATACCACCCGCGTCCGTGTGCGAGTAGTGGGACACAGTACAGAACCTATTAACATGTATTTAAGGTAGACCAGTGAGGAAGTCGAATCAATATAAATTTCGTTGCAAGCTATTGCAATTGAAGACATTGTTGAAAAAAGAAATGTCTAGCGATTTTTGCATGCTCATACTACAACTAAAGTCAGACATTATCCTTTTAATGCAAAACGAACGAAATTCACCAGACATCTCCTGCAGTTTAACTTTTAGCAAAATCAAAATCACTGAGGTGGACATCACGTATTATGGAAACCAGAAATTTAATTACGTTAGTTTTGAGAAAGAGAGAATAAGATAAAAGTGTCAATATTCTATTCTATTTTTTCACATGTGTATTACCTTTTGTTTCCTATGTCACTGTACCGTGAAAAAGAAAAATGAATCTGATAATGGAAAGACAATGGTAATTTATATGAATCTCTAGTAGATGAAAAAACCAAGCATACTTGTCATTGAATTAACTTGAAATAATTGTAAAATAAATGAATAAATGTAAGGTTTGAAAACAATTACAACATCGATAACAATTTTACTGTATATTAAAATTATCATTATATTATGATGACACCAAAATCGAGATAAAAGTGTTGTGGATATCAGTCTACATCCTTTTGATTCAAAATCTTTATTCTAGCCATTATAGTAAAACAGTCTATCCACCATTCCTACATGTACGTCATTTCCTCTGCGTCACCTGCCATGTCAGGCTAGTATTAAAATAACTTGTCAACAACTGCAATTGACCTTTGTTCGCTCTTTGTTAGTATACCTTTGCTGAAAACCTGCTCGAATCTAAGCGAAACAAAACGTATTCCCTTTATAACATACAATTAATATCATGGTGAAGGTTTAAATTTATGTGGGTTTGCAATAGGGAAAGTTGACAGCTTTTGAGCAATTTTTTTAACCATGGAGTTAGTTAGACACAAAACTACTCTAAAAAATAAGGAAATGGACAAGAAATAAACGATGCAACCATGGGGCCCTTTAAGTCAGCGAAGATTTTTCACGGGCTAACCAGGACTGCGGGAATAACGTCGGAGGAATGGGTCGAAAAAGTACGATTTTTTTGCAGTAAACATGCACTTTAAAGACCGTGATTATTTACATGGTTCATCCTTGTTATATAATTTCTAGTGTGAAGCACTTTCTGTGTTTCTTTCATAAGGCAGTGTTAGACAAATGTATGTAGAAGAAGATGACATATTTCATAATTGTCTTCCACTCAGGCTCGCGCTCGAAGACAGCAAGACGACGAGAACGTCGTTTTAGAGCAACGTGTTACAGCAAAATCGGTAAGCCGCAAGGATCTAGTCGTCTGAAGAAATTGAGACGGTTTGAGAAGTTTCGGAAACGTTTAAGGTTTCCAGCCAAGGGTAAGTGCACGAAAAACACAAGAATATGCCCTAAAAATCGTCATAACAGTATTGGAAGCTGTCGAAATACCATTATTTTTTTCAAACAAAGAGCATTCTGTCAAGTGTAATTATTCAGCGCAAAAGATTATTGTGAAACAACTATCGTATTGGTAAAATGTTTTCAAAATAGCTACATATTATAAAACAAACATTGCCTTACGTTCAATAGGGACAAAAAATTGGCGAAACTTCACTCTTGTATTATGGTGAGGAAATGCTATGTGTGACGACACGTCATTTCAGTGCTTTATACATATTTGACATTTTATATTTATGTCCTCTCTCTGACTAAATTTCACGTACAATTCGTTTTGGACATTCAAAGAAAGTACGAAAACAATAATATTATCTTCCTGAATATGTAGATCGAGATTATATATATATATATATATATATATATTATATATATATATATACGAAGCTCATGATTGGCTTGTAATTCACATATAAATTTATTATGAGGATTCATATATGTGTTTGCTAGTTCAACGTCGAGGAGGACAGGAGCTAGATAAGCGTCGCTTCATGTTAATGAGATTACCGCCTGATACTCCCGCCAAAAATATCATTTACTATCTTGAAGGAAGAGCATTATCCTGCAAAAGCCCAATTTTGAATTCGATGTCGGTCATCGTAGAGTTTCAAGAAGATATTAAGGGTATGACTTATTTAATTATTTTTAAAGTTATTCAGAAGTGACTTCAAATGACGATACCCTGTACTAGATTCAAGGGGAAGACCGATTTTACGAATACAGATCGACCAAAATTGATAAAGCTTGATCAACAAAATAGTAATTTTACTATACCGAACACTCACAGGAAAAAGTGAAAATAACTTGCTAACTGATAAAAAAAACATAGAAATAATGACATGGATGCACAGTTACGGAAGATTTTGCGATACAAATATTAAATTGTTAATCACGCATGCTTTGAAGTATCTATATGATGTTCTGTTTTTCTTCCTTTTCAGATTTCGAAAAACTGAAGACCCGGATCGACGATAGTTAATCATGCATGCTTTGAAGTATCTATATGATGTTCTGTTTTTCTTCCTTTTCAGATTTCGAAAAACTGAAGACCCGGATCGACGATAAACCATTAAATAATGCTCGACCATCGATAAGGAGGCTACCTGTTCAACGATCACAGTTTGAATACGTAGATTTGGTTGAATCGGACTCTTAAACATGAAAAAGACGAGACTTAGGGACTGGACAGACATTACAGTGGGGGAAGGGCTGCTGTTTTTCAAAATGACGCTGCGCGAAAAATAGTGACCGTTTAAAAGTGTTTGCAAAGAAAAGAGTGACCCTCTCTTTGTGTGCCACAGTCCGTATCAATTATATTTAAACACATATGATTTCTCAACAGACTTTGAACTTTCAAAGAATACCTGTTTATATTTACGCGTAATCACTTGAGTGAAATTCTAATATTGTGCTTGTCGTTAACACCTGTTATTTCAAACATTCCATTCCCATCACTTCCATTTATATCAATTGCCCATCATGTATAAAAGCACAGATTTAGCTGGCTTTGTTTTGTTAAAAAAAAAATCATAGTTTGCTCATAGACTACAATACATAGTGTGAATCAACATTTCGCTGAAATTCCAAAATCTAATTTCTTCCACACATACACTTGTAACCACCCTAGTTTTATCAAGCAAAATTTAAAGCAATAAATCAAGAGTCTATTCATGCACAGATTCTGCTACTTTTTATCGGAAAAATATTCATAGTTTTCTCATAGGCTTAGATCTATAGAGAATCGGCATTTTCTGTGAAATCCAAAATTCAAACTTCTTGTGCCCATACGTACTTGTAACCACCTATTCTAAACAAATATATTTATATCAATTATCTAACGTAAATAAATGCACAGATGTTGCATGTCTTACATTGAACAAAATTCATAGTTTTCTCATGCCCTATCATGCATAGAATAGCAATCTTTTTATGAAATCCAAAAATCAAATTTTTGTGTACTGCGTCAACATGTACTCTGTACCTTACCACTTAAAGCAAAGTATATTTACCTAAATTATCAAAAATTATGTAAATGTACTTATCAAGCTTGTTTTGTAGAGGGAATTGATAATAGTTTGCCTAAAAGATTACAATGTATGAATATTTGAAGATTTGGGGAAGCACTGTATTGGCCACATCTTTCCTTACAGTAGTGATAGTTGTGAAAAAAGGATGACCGCGTGCATGAAATTTCATGACCCTTCAAAATTGCCTGTCAAAAAATTAGCGACCCAACCCTTAAAACACCCCCTGTAAATTCTGTTCAGTCCCCTAGCCAACTATATTTGCAATGAGCACTGTAATAATTAGGTACTATATTTATAAAGTTAGCCATTGTCAGCTAGTTTGTTTGCATTACTGTTTTACGTGTATTCTAGTTTAATTAAAGACAAAATCTGACTTCTATTGAGTCTTATTGCTTGTACGAGAAAGAGAGAGAGAGAGAGATAGAGAGAGAGAGAGTGTGTGTGTGTGTGTGCGTGTGTGTGTGTGTGTGTGTGTGTGTGACACAACAGGCTAATTAAAACAACGAATTTAAAAAGGACGATAATTCGACTAGAAAATGGAAGATAGAGGGAGCCTTCTCATCGCCAAACACTGCAGGTCACCCGCCGTAAGCTTTGAGAAATACTTGAAGAGAGCTCTTGCAAACTGACAGATGGTTCAATGAAGAATATGAAGAATATGAAGAACATGGCAAACTTCATATAGAGACAGAGCATCCTAATCAACACAGAGCTAAATTTTCGTTCCGCAGGTGTCAGTAAATACAACTAATTTAATCATGTCATCATTAGTGATGACCTTTGATAAGTTTATTTTAATATAGCGCAGACTATCGACAGCAAAATTTAAGAAAATTTTATCGAACCCATAAAATGATATTTAAGCTGGAGACCCCCAACCCCAAGCCATTATGTGTGAGAGATTTTACCAATTATCATAAATATTAAGGCACGAGGGACTGTCGACAGTCAACAAAAGACACATCAAAAACATATATATCGACAGCATGCCCTGGTTTATTAAATAAGTTTAACTGCGTGCACCACACTGTCACTAGAAGAGACGAAAAGATGTGTGAAGTCATATGACCCGTTTTGACCTCATTTACACTATTGTTTGTTTTCAAAACATTTAAGCTTACCCCAACTTACTGATTTTCCCTGATAATTTGATAGTCAACTAATGGTCTCTACAAATAGAAATAGCCAAACAAAGCATTGGGAACATACATTTTGTGGCTGTCAGTATTTGTCAACGCCAAAGACAAACAAATGTTACGAGAAAATAATAACCGACTAGCGGGAAAAAAATTTAAGCGCAGAGAAATATATTATAAATATTGTAAATGTTTACCACTCCCCTGAACAAGTCTTTTACCACCCATTGTCGGTCAGTATTTACTTTTATCAATTTCTAATTGTTTCCGTTCTAAGCCTCTTTACAGCCACTTTCTAAGCTTCACAAACCAATGTTTCTTTGATCGTTTGTTCTTCTTTTGTCACCCTTCCATTTAAAATGTCTCAAGTCACCTGACAACGTGGGATCCAATCAACATCTACTCAATAGAAGACCTTTCACAAACAAATGTTTCTTTGATCGTTTGTTCTTCTTTTGTCACCCTTCCATTTAAAACGTCTCAAGTCACCTGACAACGTGAGATCCAATCAACATATTCTCAAAAAAGACCCTTTAACCAAATGAAAGGTAACAAAGATATATATTATGACGCGACGCAGTTGCATCATAGTCCATGCAACATAAAATATGGCTGGGAGAGCGACCGAACCGATGAACGAAAAAGATGAACGTATCAAAGGTGAGCTTTTGTTTCAGTAACTTTCACGACGTAAAACTGACTTACTTTAGACGGACTATCAGGGTAGTTTCGAGACACCCAAAAACACTGACAGTCAGGCTGTCAACTTATGGCATGGACGGTAGCAACGGATCGAGGGAAGCAGTAACAAATTTAGATGTAAAGTAGCTGGAAAATAGGGCAAAACTGACAACTGATGTGAAAAAAGACAGTTGAACTACGGTCGATACTGTAGTCGAACGGAACATAATTTTGTCTTTTGGCGTGCTACCGATTGAATTTCTCAGGGAATTTGCCAATTTCAATAGGCTTCCTTCAAAATATTTCAAAATATTTAGCGTGAACATACAGAAAAATTATTGAAAGGACACTGGCTGATTTGCATAGTTACTATATGACTTTTGACTTTCCTTTTGTCTGTCGGAAAGGGACCGTCGATTACAAACGCTGACACAATTCTAATGTTGGTGTCAGTCCCCTTCACAAACCCCTCTATAATACCGAACTCCTAAATGCAAAATTTGTTTCAGAAAAAAATGGGCCGTTTATTGTGTATGGAGAATATAAACCTGTCTTGCACGCACGTCAGTACTGTTGACGATATGAAATACATCTTCGGAATATATAAATTCTCTATAGCCTATGGAAACATCGATTACGACCCTCTTGTTACCTTTCCTTTGCGTTGGGTTACAGCAAAGTCTTCTTCTCCGTTGCCGGCGAGGGCGCAGAGGCAATCACGGTTATGTATTCGACACTCTTGATGCACTTCTTCGTTATTATGCTTGCGAACCCACACTCCAACCCCGTATGTGCGAGAGACTACACCAACATTAGAAAATAAAAAGGCACAAGGGACTATCGAAAGTCTGTCAATGACACACAGGCAAACATATCGACAGCATGCCCTCATTTGTTAAATAGGTTGAACTGCATGCACCACACCGTCACAAAAAGAGGCGAACAGACTTGTAATGTAATATGACCCGGTTTGACCACGTTTACACTATTGTTTGTTTTTCGAAAACCTTCAGCTAAACCTATTTGCGCGCTTACTCAAACACGATGTCAACTTTACGCAGGCTTATTACCTTGAGCAGAATGTATGTCGAAAGGCCAAAAGGTTATGGTATACAGGGAGAAGACATGACAAAGTCACAGCATGCATTTTAAAGTTCAGTGTGTCTTTACGTGTTTCAGCCAAATGGGGTTTTATCATGATCCTGACTTTCTTGATTTGCGATAGGTTTTTATTATGTCCTGAGTATTTTCCATTTCAGTGGCCATTTGCAGTTGCAGGGCGTTACTGCGCCACAATTACGTAAAGTTGCTTTCAAAAATCCCTTAAGAGGGATAAAAACTGTTGGTATGTCATTTTAATTAATTTTTACAATTGTGTTTTACTTTCTGTGAACACACCACTGCTTAGTTGAGAGAAAGGCTAGGAGGGTTTATTGCAAAAAGGAGAACGGAAACGCCAACAAAGTATACTCCGGTATATACAAGAAAATTGATTAGTGTCAATATTTTAAAGTTTGAATAAAAGGCGCGTCTTTGCCATTTTTTCATTGAATTGTCAGGGCATCAATTAACAGACCGTGCATTATCATTTGTTCTAGAGCCGGATAAGGTAAAAGATATCAACAGTATACGACTTTTCTGCAGAAAATCAAAGTATCTGGTGAACACTTTGGTATCAAGCATGATATTCGGCACTATTACGGGCGTAGAATACTTTTATAGGGAAGAAGGAAGTGTAATCATGCAATGTCAACATAACATCAGTAAGTATCACTTATCGTTGACAGTTTGCGAAAATTATACTGCTATTTTCGAAATCGCGTTTGATTGATATGAATTCATCAAGTCTTTTTATTTTTGTTTTTCGTTTCGCTGTGGTCAGTTCATCAGCTGTTAGATACTCTAAAGGGTATTTTTATCAAAGACAAAGAAGACGTCGTCATTGAACTGTTTGAGCCCAAACGGTTAGCCTTTGCAAAAAGAGCCGAGAAGTCGATACTGATTGTATGCTCGCAAAGAGTAGAAGATGAAGTTATTCTAAGAATGCTTCAAAAGTGTATGGATGCGAACGACGACGAACCCAAACTAGAGAGAATCAATGAAACATCGCTGGTGGTTACATACTCAAAACGAGTTAAAGGTAAGTGAACCTTTAATTACCCATTAGCTGAAATATAGAGATTTGTTACTCCATTTTCAGAACATCATGATTGATTTCTTATTCCCTTAATCTGTATTTTTTCTCCTGGACAACTATTGCTTAGCAGTTGATTAGTCGGAAAGCGTACTTGACAAGAGAGCAGCAATCACGTCAATGTAATCACGTGTAATCGTTTAACTTCGATATTCGTCTTTCGTCTCAGCACGCGACTTTGTAGTACTTGTCTTTTAATTTACTTGCAGATTTTAAAGGTCTGAAGAAACAGATCGAGACACAAATTACCGGAGTGGTCGTCATGAAAGTTTTTGATAGAGCCTTCCTTATTGTGAAACACCTGGCCGAGCACACAACCAAAGAAGATTTGGAATTATATTTTAATCGTCGACAAATTGGCGGTGGGGACATACGTAACGTTTACATTGATGAAAAGAAGATGAGTGCTCTCATTCAGTTTGAAGAAGCGCAAGGTAAAGAACAGTGGCGATTTCATTTTTCTTAAAAAGACATATCTGATCACTTATCGAGGCAGATCAAATTACTTTAAAATAAACTTCTTCGTATTTGTGTTACATGCATGCATGCGTCAGAAATGCATTAAAATAACTTAAACAATGTCGACATGATAACCTATTTGATTATTTGCATAACAAATCAAAGATAACATCAAAAGCGCCAATACGGCTTCTCAAAGCCTTTTACTTAATTATTCATACACAGCAAAACTGTGAATTCTAATTGCTTATGTTTTTGGTATGTCTTTACTTTTATTTACATTAATATTTGGATACTAGCATCACGTTTGCAGCTTTACTATTCTAATTACGTTTCATCTCAAATTCAGCTGTAGTCGAAGTGTTAAAGACAAAACATGAAGTCAACGAGAAAGCAGTGCTCGTGGAACCATACAGTTTCTTTGTCTCCAGTGAGGTAAGACTTTTTTCTTATGTTACATCAAAGTGAGAAGTTCAAAGTTAATGTCCCTTGATTACGTATCATTCATTAATGACCATTCATGTATTGTTAATAATGTTTGACATCATTCACATGTCAGTTTTGTCCAGTTTCGACCAATTCATATGTCGATTTAATTTTCGTGGGGACGATACGCCTAAAGGCAGGCATTGTTGTGCATTTTTCTCTTGAACTAGGGCCTTAAAGACGTTTTTGATATGGAACATGAAAATACCACCGAAACTGAAGGAAAACCAGGTTAGCAAAATACATTTTCTTGAAATGCAGTAACAGAAATGAGAGACTGGTGTGGTTGAAGAACCAGCTTACTCGCTGGCTTGGTGTAAGGAATAAAACGTGATGTTTATTTGACTAAATAAAAAACGGTAATGAACATCAGCATTCGTTAATGCTCGTGGAATTTCAGAGTACCAATGATCTGCGTATGTACAAAACCACATACATATATCATCTATGAATATGTGATAGCTAGTATCATAGTATGCATTCTTATGTTTCCACATATTATCTTATTTTAGAGTTGTGGTTTATTGTTCACTTTGTATAAAGTATGAAGAACAAAGCTACTCTTAATTCATGGTATTGTTCATCTTCTTTCGGTATGAGGACTTGACCTAGAGTTGCACATACTATGTATTCTTTTTCAAGATGAAATGGTCAGTTTAAACTTCATATAACAGCGTGATATTATTTTCAAAAAAAAATCAGAAAATTTACCAATTTCGATACAGTACTGCTACTCACGTCTTTAAAAGCAAATATTGCTCATATCTCATTATTGTATTGTTTTTCTGTGACATTAATTCTGTAGAGGTAAAGGTAAAGTCGACCCAGACAGGAAACCAGGAACTTTTTCAAGACGTCAGAGAGCTTAGAAGTAAAAGCGTGCGGCTTGAGGACGAAGTCTTACGGTTGAACCTTCAAAGCTCTTCTCTGCAGGAGGCGATAACCAGTAGAGATATACAAATAAAGGAGCTGAAGACGCGAAATGAAGGTATGGGGCCACATGATACATAAGGAAATTGTTCTTTCAATGAAATTTGCTCTGATGAACATTTGAATCATTTATGTAGATAATCATGCTATTAAATTTATTAATCTTATATTGATATCGTACAAAGCGCTACATTACTTTTTCTGGCTTGCTATGACGGTAATGCTTTCTGTAATATTATGAGATTCCCCTATTAAACTTTAAATTGTTTTTACTCTATGTTGTTTACTGTTTTAAACTCATGCTTTGGGCTAATCAACTGTCTGAACTGCGAAATGAAAATAGAGACAAAAGACTTGAAGACCCTTTGCAATCGATAAACTTTTTTTTAAAGGTTAGAGGTTGGTCGTTATTTGTAAGGCAGTCGAAATATTCCATAAACAGAATCATATATTGTGTCCACGTTAATGCAACAACAAATAAATTCCAACGAGTTTTTTTCATTATTTAATATTATTTTGGTTTCATGACTTTTTCTTTGTTATTTACTCGTAGTGCATTTGATACACTTTCTATTTAAACTGTTCAGGAGAAGCAATGAAAGCGAAATGTGTAGAATGTGAGAAGAAGGATGTGGAATTAAAAAATGCACACAGAGAGAAGAAAGCAGCGGAAGCTGTGTGTACCGAACAGGGTAATATCATCAAGGAATTACGAACTCGTCAACAGGAAAACATGAGAAATTGTGGCGAGACGTGTCGTGGTGAGCTGTTAAAATATATTGTGCATAGTTTTAGTAATTTACTTTCCATTTTGCTTCCAATACGGCTAGTTTTCAGTCGGGTTCGAACCCACAACAATCGGAATCAGTCGCCTAGCGGAGGGGCCACAGAGAGATGTATAACGTATAACGTCACACCGAAATGTACCATAAAATGATACAACTTTTGTAGGTACATTGTCGGGCAATAGCGAAATGAAGAAAATATTTTGAAGCCTTACTAAGTCTATTCTAATGATTAAAATATTTCCAATGCAGCTGAGGGACCAAATTTACAAGAGCTGGGTGAAGATAGTTTATCGAGAAAAGATGTCACTGATTTGACCCCCATCGCAGAAAAAGGTGTCGGGTCTGTAAGCCGAGCCAAATACCGAGGAAAAATTGTTGCCATCAAGGATTACAACTCAAGACAAAGGTTTGATAAAAAATTACTTTACATGGAACAGTTCAGATAGATATATAGTTACGTAAAATATTTAAACTAGTTCACTTTACATGTAGTTATAGTCTGACATTTTTTTATTTACTTAGATAAAGGTACAATACAGGAGACAAGTGGCAGAAGTAATAGTAGTAGTAGTAGTAGTAGTAGTAGTAGTAGTAGTAGTAATAGTAGTAGTAGTAGTAGTAGTAGTAGTAGTAGTAGTAGTAGTAGTAGTAGTAGTAGTAGTAGTAGTCACTGGAAGTTATATTATTTCTGTGCAAATGATACTTTTTTCTTGTCAGCTACGCAACTGTACTGGAAGTATTTGAACTTGCTAAATATTAAATGTAAACCGCACTGAAGCAATCAATACTTGTTACAGTAAACCTTAAGGTAATCGTTTGCTCTGTTCAAGCACATCGGAATTCAATCGTAAGGCTCTGTATCGCAGTCATGAAAAAATGAAATGTTATGCTGGTAGACACACCGTGAAGGCAGTTGGAGTAGTGGACGACAAAGAGACGGGTACGTGACAAGGCATTAGAACCAACACATGATCGACCCTTGTAAAAAAAAAATGTTGATCTTAAGACATGGAGGACAAATGGGAGAAACATTATGCTTGCAAATCAGGATTAAACTCTTTCTCAAAATTAATGGTGAAAAAACTTTAAATCAATCACTTTTGAACACAACACTTTGAATATACATCCCGGGTCACCATGCGAAATTGGTTACTGAGAAATTAAATCGCTTAACATAAGCTACACTCTGAATTCAATTGGCCACCTTCCCTGTTTTAACTTTGTGGCATGAATTATGTATATTCTATTTTTACAAAAGTTAGGTGGCCCATTGTAGTAGTAGCTCCATGAGCTTCAATATTATCTACCATAATTGGACGACCAAAAGGTTTTGTGCTCGTTTGGGACCCGGATGTCTGTTAGGAGGAGGTTTTACTCTAAGGTAGTGTTCACTTCGATAGTGAAAAACTTAAACATTTGTTCAAATGTCTGAATAAAACTTTCAACCATCCTCCTACCAAACCAGGAAAAAAATCAGGAGCTCCCGTGCAAAGTTTGTCACCAAAACAACTGATTACCTAACATTTACCAATATATGAAATTCGAAATGATCGCCATGTTTATCTTAAATTCTATTTGGAAAATATAATTCTGTATTTCGAGGAAACGTAGTCAGTGTCATTATTTCTTAATAAAAGAGCTTTAGAATGAGCTTCCACCAGCTGAATAACAAAACAAATTGAGAATATCAGAGACCGCGTATTTGTCCCCGAGATGTATACCACTTTTAAATAAATTCGATAAGGTTGACCGAATCCATTCTCTCTATTCATACTGATAGCGACATGCTGGCATGTGACAGAGTACGAAGAACGTGGGTCATTGAGAAAGGTGTTAGCAGACGAATCTACAAGCTTAACCTGGATAAAAAAGGTGGATTTTGCTTTGGGCGTATGTCAGTGCCTATTGTTATTACACAACAGGGACAATCCCGAGGTGTTGGGGAAAATTGGAAGCAACAAGTTTCTTCTAGGATTGAACTGGGATGTCAAGGTATACCACTCTCTACTGTTACTAGCATATTTAGTTCATTTGTTAATTTATCGAATCACTTTATTTTTCATTGAAATCGAAATATCATTGACCAGACTACATCGCAATAACATTGCCAGCCTGTTGTCTTTTATTGAAATTGCTGACCTTAATATATTTTATACTGACATAGAATATTCGCATATTAATTACAACTGCAACCACCATGTTGTTCATGCAGATGTGTGATTTTGCTTGCACTGATAATCCGGACTGGGCAAGGGAATATCTGATGAATCAGAACAGATCGTGCATGCCCCCGGAGCACGTAACTGAATTGCAAATGACTTACAATATGACAACTGAATGTTATTGGTAAGTCTTTTAAAGTTTCCCTCATCAAATTGATACAACATAACAAGGACAGGACCTCAAATTTGGAAAAATCAGTGTTTCACATTCTTCTCATATTTTTGGGCCAATTAATTGCAAAACTCAGTTGCAGTAAAACAAATTCGTTTCATACGAATGCGACCGTATCTGTAGAGTCAACTTCCCTCTAAAGGGTTTTACATGTTTGTTTGTTTTTTATTTCCTCACAGGGTTGGGGTCATTTTATCTGAAATTGCTACAAGGAAATCAGCCACTGAAGGTGCTAACATATTATTTACTTTTCTTGGTGTCATGCTTTGACCAAACATTCACGCATTAGTAAACGCTCTATCTGTCTTGTTCTGTCTGTCTGTCTGTCAATGTCTCGCTAACTGAGGTGTTTACACTGTTGTTTTGTGAGAGCCTTTGAGTCTAACTTATAAATGAGTGACATAAGCCAGAGAGCCTTGTTGTCCTCAAACCTTCTCTGTATCCCTGTATTCCCTGTATGTGCACCTTTTTTATAAATTTGTAACTTTGTCGCTAATAAAACTAACAAATGAAACTCATTTGAATACTAAGTGCAGTTTGCGAAATAATATTTAGTTCTCAATTTAAACATTATAATTTTTGGTTATTTTTCACTGAGTATAACATTACATCGTTACCAATTTTAGTAATTTGTGAAAAAAAATACTTCTGACCCTTCTAAAAGTTAGAAAGATAACCAGGTATTGGACCGCAGCCTCATATGAGAGCTACATATCGATTTTTACTGAATGTATATAATAGCTAGAGAAGATGATATATCAAGAATGCCAGAGAAATGACAAAGAACGTGTTGGCTTGGTCGCCTTTGTTATGGGGTTCACTGTAATTTTTGGAATCGATTTAAACGATTTTTTTACACATATTGCCTCGTCTTATGTTGTGCAGCCAAAACTCTGCCAGATGATTGCCCAGATGAATATAGGAAAGTCGTCAACGGACTAATGAAGCCTGATCCTTGCATCAGAATGAATATCAGAGGTAAGTGAAGACATGATGGATTGATACAACCGCTGGACTACAATGAATAGCAGTGTGCTCTATGTATGTATGTATGTA
>LD343633.1:440655-469790 GCA_001465055.1 Ptychodera flava | reverse complement strand
GGATGGATGGATGGATGGATGGATGGATAGATGGATGGGTGGATGCATGCATGCATGCATGCATGGATGCATGGATGCATGGATGCATGGATGAATTGATGGGTGGATGGGTGGATGGATAGATGGATGGATGGATACATGCATGCATGCATGCATGCATGGATGCATGCATGCATGGATGGATGGATACATGCATGCATGCATGCATGCATGTATTGATATATGGATTGGTGGATGCATGCATGCATGCATGCAGGTAGATAGGTAGGTAGGTAGGTAGGTAGGAAGGTAGGTAGGTAGGTAGGTAGGTAGGTAGGCATGTATGTATGTGTCTTTTTACGTAGCTATGTAGCTATTATAGTTGTGGATTGAAATAGCTAATATACATTTATTGACATATGTTTTTATTCCGTGTCAGTTGAGCAACGTATTACTTATCTATCAATAAAGATACCTCATAATTATATAACTTACATTTTCATCTTTTGACATGTTTCGTTCCTACTAAACAATGTCCAATAAGGATGAGAGTCTTAATTACAAATTGACCTTATATTATGTTGATATTTCTTCAATTTTTACAACTGACTGTTCTTCGCAACATTTTGCTATAGATGCTGCAATGGTGTTAACTGCTCTGCGTACCCGTCTCTGCGCAGAGGCCGACAGCAATGGTTCCTGAAGCTGACAGCATAGTTCTAAACTACATGTATCATGACCTGTTAAGAATCCGGTGGACGAGATAAAAGCGAAACTCCCTTGCGTGAAGAGTGCAACTCTCGTCATGATCAAGTCGTCACTGATCGAGAGAGAGATTGGAGGACAGAGAGAGATCGGGAGAGATCGAGAGAGAGACAGAGACAGGGAGACAGAGAGAGAGAGGCAGAGAGACAGAGAGACAGAGACAGTGCCTTAGTGATAAACTGTGCAGGAGGAAAAGAAAAGGTTGTTCACCCAGTGCAGAGTAACGTTGAAAAACTTGAAAAGTTGGACGTTGTACCTGATATCTCAATCACCAAGCAAACCAACCGGAATCGGAACTGTGTCTCGTGATCAACTGTTACAGTCACACTAAAAACACTGATTATAAATGACAATTATTTGTTTGATGGAACAATGAAAGGCACAGTGTGATGTCCATGTTTCTTTTGCTGAACAATTGCCTAACATTTTGGTTGTATCTCTGCAAATTCCGCAAAAATACTTAGATGGTGACAATAATATCAACGTTTGTCGCCATGAATGTCACAGTGATCATGTTGACACTGTCGTTGTACAGACTTGGCGCCTATACAGGATGCATTGTTAGGCATCAAGTTTTCATCTCACTTGTACATGCACTGATCTGGGTAAATAAGTGAGCGGACTTACTCTCCCAAAGATGAGGATGAAATATAGAGGACTAAATAAAGCCAAAATGCATGAGAATGAAAACTCAAATATTATGAACTCTTAAAAAAACCACCGAAGAATTTTATTTTGATACTGCCCGATACTGGAATGAGTTAGAGAAGAGAAAAAACACAAAAGTCAATTTCCAAATTGTTCAGCTTATCAGTTCGATTATGGCTCCAATATCGTTATCCATAAACTTCTCAGCATACTAGCTAGGTAACAGAGAGGCAGGCTATGCCAATATACAGTGTTTTTGCTAAGGGCGGTAAGTAGGTAAATGTTACCGGGGTTCCCCAGTCATTTTACCTGGGTTCCCCATGGAACATCAATGCAATCAGATTAGGGACAGAAGAAATGTTACCTGGGTTCCCAAACCATTTACCAGTGTTCCCAAACCTTAGCAAAAACACTGAATATATCATACAAAAAAATCTTCAAAACTGTGATATTACAACCCCTTTGCTTTTTCAATTCACAGCCAGTACTATTTTCAAATAGAGGCAGTGTCTATAATATTTAACCATGAAATGTTTTGGTCAATTCGATAGAAAACTTGTCCTTTGCTTTATATGTAAAAGCCAAAGTAAAACCATAACTCTCTAAGGAGAAGTGGTGTGGTACATTTGACGTTTGCCGAGAGAGCTTTCCTGAGTATTATACTTTAGCTAAGAAAGTAACAGATAATGTGGTTCTTCAAAGCCTTCAATTAAAAATCATGAATCGTAGTATAGTTACCAACAGATTTCTTTCCTTAAATTCTTTGAGAGCATGAGAATTGTACCTTTTGTAAGCAAGAAACAGGAACCATTAGACATCTTGTCTTTGAATGTCAACGAGTACAAGAAATTAGGAATTATATTTTTTCTCAATGCAGTGAGAAATTTACCGAGCAAGAGGTAATTTTTAGAACCTGCTAAAAGCAGTCCCACTCCGACTATACTTTTTAAATCAGAAAAACTGTGTTATATGAGATCAGAGATCAGAAAAGCAGAGAATATAATGTAAACAACGCAAAAAACTAGCGTGTCTATGGAAATGTTGGATAGAAACATGATATTTGTAACATGTCATTTTTCCATGGGTTTTGTCTTTGTCTTTCCTTTTCTGCCATGTCCTATTTTTTTTTTCTTTTGAAAATGAAAAGTACTAAAAACATTACACCGTTCCTTGCGCAGATTCTTTGTTATTTACGTTCATCGAATGCAAAAGGAATGTCAATACGTGGTCACAACGGGCATATTTTCCACAAAAGCGAGGAGTACACCGTCATGGGTTAGAGGGGAACGATGGCAAAAGGCGAGCAGGCAGGCATTGTTTGAATTAAAAACGAATATGCGGGGCGAAACAAGGTCATTCTGAGAGAGATACATGCATCAACTTGAGATAGACACTTCAACAAGTAGGTGGAAGGGAAGTAGGTTGGCAGGGAAGGATTCTGCAACCCTGGTTTTTGTTAGAATACAGCAAAGTAATAACATTATTTCATAGAATTCACCACTGCCATACTAAAGAATTGTCGAAGGGGCTTTAGCTTAGTATGGTTTGCCCAGATTGGCCTCATGACCCGTATGTATTGAGGCAAGCTGTCGACTCATGAAAAGAGGGCAAGAACATGATAATGTATTGTTGTTGTCGGCTTTGTGCTGTAATAGACAGTAGACTCGGAGGGGATCGCCCCTCTACTGCCTATGTTGCTGTTCTCCACCTCCTTCAGGTGCTATGTCGTATAATTCCTTGCCGAGGCAATTTATACATAGACATTATGCTTGGAGTATACATACGGTAAATTTAACGAGGTGCAAAATTGCAGATCTTGCCTATGCACTGTTATAAGTAAGTAGAACCTTTGTAGTTTGATAGTCGCCATCGTGTGACCTCTTACCCCACGGTTAACCATTGGTCTGACACCACATAACCCTTCAACCGGGTAAACGAATCAACCAATTTTCGTTAGAAAAATGTTATCAGCTTAACAAACCCTACTCTAGTAATGTCACCCTTGCTTCAAATGATCACTTATTTGTCATAAGGCTAGACCAGGAACTATTTTACCTTAACGAAATACGAAATTGACCAATCTTGTCATCTTAAAGATAGCATGCGCTTACGGGAAGTATTTAGACTCACACTATTTTCCTATACATCCACTGTCGTCATAGTGATAGACTTGTCATAAATAAACGTCGTTAGATCACAGTTTCCCGTACGATAGACACATGCACATGGACATTGGCAGTGGGACCAAAAACCGAAGCAAAATAATATTGAATATGGCATAATTCTAACGTGTAGTTACTTACCGTAGCGGCCACTCATTCCCAAGAATTCATACGCCAGGTTCCATAGAATAACATTTCCAATAAAGGTTAATGGAATATATATCCAATATATGCTGCTCTTCACAGCATCATACAGCTGTTAAACATTTGAAACACCACGAGGACAGTTAGCCTCGAGATGAACCATGGGTAACCGCCAGAGTTTTACTGTTTTAATCAGACATTCAGACAGAGCAAAGGACACTTGAGCAGGAATGAGAATAAAGCTGTTGACATATCTATGTATTGAACTTTGTGTACATCATGTAGTCAATTCATCGATTGATTTTGACGATAATGTTGTGAATTAAAAAAGCAGCACAGCGTGCATTCTTCACACGTCAATTCTCCATACTATGTTTGCTGTGCTATAGGTTGACCTTAGGTTGACCCAAATGTGTTTATAATTAGCCGTTAAAACGAAAGCAGTGTAAAAGATATTGGCTGGAAGGTAGAAAGCCACTTGGAAAATTCAAATAAGGCAATGAAACCTGTAGCGAAAAATATACTACCGGAATATGTAACTCATCACGAAAGCGGGTGTTCAGAATACCAAACCACGGTGAAAGGAGACATTTTGGTTTCAATTTGAGAACAATTACACATTCCATTCACAAGCACAGGCTTTATTTGTGTAACGATGACGTGTGTGCGCGTCTGTTTTGGCGGGAAAATAAAGTGGACGCTTACCGCCATATATGATTGTCTAAAAGGGTGACTGATCTAGGCCTATTGTGGAGGGGTCAGTTCCGAGAGGTCAGTCAGCGGGGATTGCAGCCAAACGTTTGCATGGCTTTCTGTCTATCATGTGATATCCAAGATGGTCTTGGGCTAGTGTGAAGTCCCTGGCCCGACAAAAATTACGAAAACCGCCCTCTATGCCAAAACTGTAAAACACGAACCTGCGTTTTATTGATTCTCGTAAATGTGAAAACAATAACACTTCTTCTATGGGCAGAATAACAAGTTTACCCACTAGGTGATAAACTTGTGTTTTATGTGCACAATTCAGCGGCTCGCCGACAGTCATTGTACAACTGACGCGAAAATTATTGGCAGGGTTCCAATTAACGGTTCATCTTTTCCTAGCTTAACATGGAAAGGTTTTAAAGGCCAGTATTATAAACTTTGATAAATATGATGTTCCTATTTTTGCTTCGTATGTCAATTGCGACATTTTTGTTCTATTTCCCAAAGCATGTTAAAATACCTGTATACGTGTAGGATGCAATGTTATCGTTTATAATTCACTTGTCAACAACAACATTTCAGTGAGTCGACGCACTGAATACTGCGTATCTCATTGTGCTTCGTGAAGTAGAACCAAAAAAAACTGTAGTTAAAGGCACAATAGCTGTGTCTTTTAGCATTATTTTTGTGATATTACTTCCAAACTAAAACAAGTTCGTTGGAATGTACTCATTGAGGGGGTGTTTATAAAAGTATAATAAACTGTCCTCTGGGACTACATAGTATGCAATTTTGAGCAAGATAAATAATAAACGTTTGCCAAAACATAAAATGGCGCCCTCATGCAAATAAAGTAAAACCACTGAACGTCGTGCATATATGCATTGGAATCTTCACAGAAAGAGTAGTCTAATATAATGTATAGTGTTGAATGTTTTCCACTGGTACATATGCTTTGTTTTCTGTGTAATATTACCAGTTTTTAAAAATGGCAGGAAATCAAAATAACGGTTAAAATTTAATTTTTTTGCCTAATTTTTCAGTAGTAAATAATATATCCTTTAAATTTCTTGAATTAAAGAAAACCAGAGAAAATAGAAAGCCTTTTTCAGGTCAACAAATTGCAAGAGTTACAGCTACAGAGGCTTTCATTGAAAACAAAAATTGTTGAAAATTTTTCAAACGTTGCACCTGCTTACTATTTACGCTTGGCAGTTGCATACAGTATTTGCATTGATAATATGTATAGAGAACAAATGATACCGGCTTGCACTTGGCCAAAATATCACAAGTTTTTAAATAGCTGGCCATTAATAATTCGATAATTAAGTCGTCCTGCCACTATTGAATAAATGACCACAGCTTACACTAGTTACTGACAGGTGTGGGACAGTCTCTTAGAGGAACAAAGCCGCTATTTCTTACCATTTTTTTTATCAATAATACATTGAATAACTGCATAAAATTACTCAGTATACAAAATTACGATTGTACATAACTGCAAAAATTTTCAAGCTCCGGCTTGCTCTCCAATGACGATATCGATAAACAACCACAATATAGGGACAAGTTGCTATCCTTATCTATATGAAAGGCACCGCCTATTAAAATTTCATCACAAAAGTTTGCGGGAGGTCAGACCTAAACTTTATGCAACAGTTAAATAATAACACATGAGAGCGAGGGCAACATCACGATTTTTTGCCTGCCCAAGGTATGGTGGTCATGATCGAAATATTGATGATGCCCGAGCCGTAGGCGAGGGCAACATCAATATTTCGATCATGACCACCAGCCCGAGGGCAGGCAAAAAATCGTGATCTTGCCCTAGCTCTCATGTGTTATTATTTTTATTACACCGAACAAACTTCTTCGAGTGCAGTTCGCCTTTCTGCATGAGCCCGGACCTCAGCGTAAAATGTTGTCAGTGCCAAGTCTAAGGTTGCCGCTGAAAGTTTGCCGATCTCATCGGTGGCGTATCCAAATTTGTTGCTTGCATAGTCGCTGAACACAGCAATTGCATTCTGTGTTGCTATTTTCGTTCGTTTGATGTTTACTTGCATCAAAATATCGTCTAACTGTGCCGGTGACAGCTCTGCATGACGTTTCGCAGCCATAGCTGCCGACTGCAAGTAGGCCTACAAGCAAACGACAATTTGTTACGCGCAGAAAGGTTGCGCAGTAAGTAAACTGACGTCATCCATGTAATATCAAAAGCAGAGGGCATCATCAAGTTCGCAGAGGGCATCATCACGTTCGCAGAGGGCATCATCACGTTCTTTTACATGTCACGTGAGTCGTGTTTAACCAATGGCAGTGCACGCTGAATGAGTGAGGTGTAATAATATGTGTTAAGCCGTGCGAAGTGAGAGTTGTACAGTTGAACTTGTGATCTTGATATTTAATCTTTTATAGCTGCAAGCAATGTTGAGGTTTTGGAAAGTTGGCCAGCCCTTCAAAATGTTTCAAAAAGTCAAGCGTAAGTCATTTTCATAACAAACAATAATCAAAAGGCTTTAATAAAGAGCGACTTTGTCCCTCCAAGAATTGAATTACATAGCCACTATAAAGTCCACTCATAAAGTCATTGCTTTATTTGGCAGTTTTAAAACATTTTACAAAAGTATGTATTTTATGAAAGTATTGGTGACACTTTTTAAAAGTTCGGACAAAATTTCTGAGGCATATCTTTTACAACGAAATTTGACTTATATATTGCACTCATCATGATGTAAACAAATGCGTTACAAATGTCAAGGGCTAGGTCGAGAAGATTTTATAAAGATCCTACAAAATTGAACGTGAAAGGGAAATGGCGATAACGTACACTATATACACCTAAATTATGTTAAAGGTATACTGTCACCTGTTCCAATTTTGCCACAGTTACCATGGAAATAGAAAATCTTACCAATCACAGATTTTAAGCGGGTGGCCGCATTTTAAAAACAGTGCCCTCACATGGACGTTTTGAATACCAAGGAACGCCCCTTTGACCATATATAGGCATATTAAGATTACGAGCGACTGTATATCTTTAACTAGAAGTCGTTATTCTGCCAAATTACCGGTTTGTTGCATTGACATAATCTTGAATGTCTTGGTCAGACCGCAGACAAATAGAAACATACTTGCAACGGGTATTGTTCAAGGCGTGAAGCGGTTACGTAAGTCATCCATGTTCGCCTCACCTCAGGTAGCTCTCGCCTCGCCGGTAGTTTCCGGATTTTTGCCAATTTTTAAGCGAAAGTATGTTCGGCAAATATTGTGTTATTGTTGTCATGTGGTGCTGAGTGGAATCGGCATGCTGGCGAAAACGGGAAAGATTTGAGCTTCGGGAAAGTGAGTTATACCATTTTAAAATTCCTCTCACATATTTATGAATATATAATGAGTGTGTTCCAACCAAATTTGAAAATCTTCTATCGATACTGTCTGGTTTTACTCAATGGTTTACGGTCAGTCATATCGTCTATTAAAAGTTGGTCATTGAAGGACGTGTTTATGGAACTGCGGGCGTGTTATGTTTTGATTGGCGTGAAGCAGTGTTTCTGCCCTGAGAGCTCACAAAGTAAGTATGGTTGCTACGCGACTGGCAGCACGATGCCATCTCGTCGTACTTTTTGCATAATCTCGTGCAATTATTTACCATGAACAAAGGTCTCAAAAAATCTAACACCTGTGAAGCTCATTTTAATATGAAAAGGCCATAGTCTACTGAGACGACTATGGAACAAAAGCAATACTGCGTTACCAGTCTGTTTCTTCTATTTGTCTGTGGTCAGACCCATGAGAGATACATTATTAAAGCCCATTATAACAGGCATATTGATGTGAAACAAAGAAGAGATGTGGTGGCGATTTATTTACAGTCGTTGAAATCACATATCGTAAAAATATCAAGTAATTCAGTTAGAAAAAATGTACACAAGTTTTAGGAGATGACGTCAGGAAGACACGGGTCTGTCCTTGGTCAAGGTTAATACACTATCTTATCTGGTACTGTTAAACAAGAACGACTGGGCATCCACAAACTGTTGGAAGTCTCCGTTGATGGTGTAATAATCCTTGTCGCTCTTCGTCACCATACTCCACGTCGCCCCGGACGCGGCAGTCATGCGGTCGAACATGATTTCTTGTCACCTTTTAGTAGACCCAGTATGTCATCCGACACAGCAGCTCTGACCTGACTGAACGGCTGCAAAGGGAACATTGTGTTTCTGGTAACATATATAGCCACAAGGGGTAATTAAAGGGTGATATAGCCCGAATAAAGACCAGGTTATAGTTATTTTATGATACGCCACACGCTTATGTTGCATGTTATGGTTTATTGATATTATGCTCCGCAACAATCCATTGTGATAAGTTTACCTAGCGGTTTCTCAACAGCTGTAACAGTAGTCTTTCCCCGAAATATTCTAAGCATATCTAGTATCATCCAGAGTTGCACTTGGATATTTTTCGTCCATGAGCTGTTCAACTTCCTACGCTGTTGGAATGGACAATCTTACTGATTTCGAGAGAGGCTCGAACCACATCTCGGCGCCCATCACCAACACTTGTTTCAAAGCCGCAGAAGACACTACTGTCACGTGACCGCGCACTTTTCCAACCTTTCCCTAGGGATAAAGTCTTTCATAAATACCATCTAACAACACTTTTGTAGATTCTCTTGGGACTAGTTACACATAATGAACATTTGGTGTGTTATAATATCATATACATGTCATAGATATTATTAGTTGAATGAGTGAGTAACAGTATATATCAGGTTATTTAGAAGATTTGAACTACAACACAGATTACATTAATAAAGATCGCAAGGTAATTGCCAAGAAAATATTTGGAGGTATAAAAGCGTCATCTAAACTGGAAACAGTCAACAGTGTTCGGATCGTTATCTACAAGCCAGAGATGATGGGTGTATTCAAGAAGGCAATGGAAGATTATTGTGATACCTTACGGAGGGAAAACTTAATAGGAAGTTTAGTGAGTCTGTTATGTGTTTCCAGGAAACATTTCCGTCGTAAATGCAATGAATTAACTACTAGGCTGATTATCAATCACCTTTTACCAATCCACAATTCTCCATCAGTATCCCCCTGACATGAAAAAGCCATCAAAGTTAAATACAAGTTACGTGCAGAAGCATACCCGTCTCGATGATCTTATTTTACTGCGTAAAAACTTCAAACTTACACACATACACTGCAAATGCTCTTGACAGTGCCTCTATGCTAACACACAGAAATATTAATAATAATATTTGACTATCAAGTATTCAATTGAAAATGTTGAATGTTGTATGATCTCCATCATACCGCAACAGCCATCGTTCATCACAGTGTACCCTGGGCATTATTTTAATAATGACACTTTTGAAAATGCCCATCGGGAATTTATTTTTGTGACAGTTTCCTAAAATAATGACTAATTTCTGAGTTTTTTTTTAATCAAGGGAAAGTTACAAAGCGCAAGGGGAGACACATGATTCCTTAATTTCACCGAAGAGATACAGATGCTTCTACAGGGGAGATAAATCTTTTCCCGCTTTGCGTTTATGCTTGCAATCAAAATGGTTTAAATTCTGCTTTTGAAAAACTACACAATTACATTGAAAAGCAAGTCATCGAAGAGGTAACAAGAATCTTCTTAGTGTAACCTTTGGGTTGGATGTGACAGTCGTCAAGTTAACCACAACGCTTTTTTGTTTACACTATGTGGAGAGAAAAAACGTACACCAGCACATTCTTTATTGACTCAGAGATGAAAAAAGGCGTTTTGTTTGTCAATTATCCAAAGGTTGTTAATGACCCTGTTATTGGTGATCTAAAACACAGGGACATCAAGGAAATAGATTAACTGGCATCATCACTACAGGTAAGGCTTGATAATAATGAAGTGCTCGTGTGATTCATTTGGCGTTGTATTTTATGGAGTTTTAGGATCAAGGAAGTAAGAAATAAAGGCCTTGGTGTTTTTTATTAACCCGTTTTTATTGAACCAAAGTTTTTTGCAAGTAAATTTTTATAGGCGATGATGTTCTCTTCGTCAATAAAGTAACGACTTTGGGTCGTGTAAATTTCATTCATCCTCTTCAGGCAGTGTAGAACTTTTCAGTCGCATATATTCGTTTTTTTTTCTATCAAACGTAGTCCGTTTGTCTTGTCATGCCTTTGTTGTGGAGACAAGGGTTCGCAATGTGTGTTGTTTCTCCACTTATTGATTCTCATATGCAGGCATGTGCCGAGAGAGTCAATACAGGTCAAGTTTGTCGACTGAGGTTGACAGGAATGCCAGAAAATGTCATGTCACTCAATGACAAAGTTACCTAGTTTCTCAAGCGAGTGCAAGAAGAGCACAGGCTGCAGCAACGGCGCCGGCAAAGAACGTAATTTGGCTGTACTGGAACGAGGATGACTTTGAAGAGTACAAGGATGAAGTTGCTGGTCACATCGAGCAAGAGTACAAGGCCGGCAATGTTGACACCTTTTTTGAATTGGATGAATGTCCTTGGAGATTGACTTGGCTGACGGTTCCAGCGTTCCTGTAAGAAGAGATGTAAAAGAAGGTAAGCTAAGAGACATCAAGTTGGTTCTTATAGTGAAGATTTAGAAACTGTGGATAAGCACCGAAAATTTATGAAATACGTGAACTGTCTTGAGATCGTGGTTTTTCTTCAACCGAATTACTATTCAACACGTATTCTTAAAGAATGCCTTACCGACTCTAAAGGGGCATCCATGGTTTCTAAAATGCTTATCTGTCTCGCATATCATGAAATCATATACTATTATTACATAGTAACCAGTGTAACGGTCGAGCGGTAGCTCAGAGCCAAGAAGCGAATAGCTTCAGGGAAAATAATCTCATTAACAAAGACTTTTTTTTTCAACACAGATGGTATTTCGCTTCGTTCGTACGTGCTTACGTACGTGTACGTACGTACTCTCTCTCTCTCTCTCTCTCTCTCTCTCTCTCTCTCTCTCTCTCTCTCTCTCTCTCTGAGAGATCGCTTTAAAACCGGACTTGAAATGCATACATGCATGCATGTATGTATGTATGTATGTATGTATGTATGTATGTATGTATGTATGTATGTATGAATGAATGTATGTTTGTATATGTCTTTCTGTATATATATATATATATATATATATATATATATATATATATATATATATATATATATATATATGCATGTCTTCATGCATAATTGCATGTAGTTTAGTATGCACACATGCGAAGGACAGCTCACGTTACACAGGCACCACTAAGGAAAGTGAGTTTGTTACATACCTATATTTTGAGTTTGTCGTGAAGGAGTTCTTTCGATTTCAAAGCGGTCAATGTGTCTAATCAATCAAGTAATTCGACAGTAGTGGAGTTCAATTTTAAAAAAATCAGCATTGTGTACCCTTTAGAGACCTGTATTCCAAACACAATGGTTGACCTTTATGGTGCAGCTTTACCTAGGTGTGCATATACTGTGGCTAGGGTTTGTTGTGGAGATTAACAAAGTGGCATTGCAATTTGACTAAAGTGAAATAGTGTTTGAAGGTAATTATGAAGTCATATAATACGAACGCTTTAAAAGCTAATCTAACTCAAAATACATAAATCTCATAGTTTATAAGAGCGTCTACATCGATCACTGGTACAGAGATCTCAAATCCGACCGAAAAACGAACTTCACGAATCTGGAACAAGTTATATTTATGTCACAAACCGACTCACAGTGATGTATCCCGCCCTCTACGTCTCAATTGTCAGAAGGCGAATCTTCATGTACAACTGACATTAAGTGTCAACAAAATCAACACATACACTATGTGGTCAGAGGTTTCAGCCTGTTGTTGATGAGAGTGTGGTTTCATGCCCCGGTGAGCTCGTGGTGCACAGATCGTCTATGTAGCCGACACGAACACGAACTGTCTGAAACCGACTACCAAATACTATGAAAAATAGTACAGAATGGGCAAAAAATCACTATCAGTTTTAAGTTGCCGGTAGAATAAGTCTGTGCCCTTGTATAAAAATACTATAAAAATAGTAGAAAGTGAGCAACCAGCTGAAAGTTAGTCGAGGAGACCTTAAACGCATATAATTAGCATCTCATTGTCGCTACATGGACTGTGCTGTGTGACAAGCTCGTGGTGCTACACACCTTGGTTCTCCATACTCTGTCCTGGTTGCTATGGTACAGCTTGACCGAGATAACGAAGTGGGGAAATGTATATTGACCTGAATGTCACAAAGCCGCTCGGCAAAGTCCTATGAGGCCATGGGACTTTCAAAAAAAATCAATAGGGAGATTTGAGACGATGCATAGTGTTAAGAGTTACTGTACCAAAATGTGATAAAGGGGGACGGTTTTAGATTTCAGTGTAAGAACATCTGCACCTTCTATTTACTGACCTAAACACACGCTTCATTATGCCTAACAATGAAAAGTGTGTCGGTTTGAAAATAAATGGGCACTTACCGCCTATTGCTGTAAAAGGCCATGAAGAGATTGTTGGCCATATGCCATGAAAGATTTATCTTTGGGAGGTCAAACATCAGAGGTCACCAGTCTGTGGTTGCAGCCTAAATCTTGTGTTACCAACATCAGTTGTTTATTTTCCAAAGTTGCATACTTCATAAATGCATAGATCCATGCGTATTGCCGAGATTTGTTCACCAAGTTGGTACTTTTGCTATTGTGCATGTTTCTTTTCTGTCGATGGTGAAAACACATGACATGTTCACTTCAAGTGGCGGTAAAAATCAGAAAATAATATCCAATGACTTGATATAAACGCAAAGAAAAATGCGCCGGATTGACCGGGATTCGAATATATATGAATGAAATAAGACAAGTGTTTTATGGCGTGTCAATTACGCATGTATCCGTAAAATCCCTGAACAGACACACATTACGTACTTCGCCCTCTACGCTAGAACTTCAAAACACAGATCTTCAGCTGCTTCAATTAATACGAGTTAGAATAAAATTAAGTATCAACGAAAATGACACACAAGACTATGTGGTCATACTTCAACGGACTTTCGATGAGAGGTTTACTTCATGCCCGCACCTGATAACTTCGTGCCGCGCCAAAGTCAATGGCGCTAGTTATTTCGTTCGACAAGAACAAAGTAACATGCATAGTGGCGCACTTAATGGTCTATAATTTTCTCTCTCGTGGTAAGATCTGATGTAATAAAAACCCTATACCTTTGTCATTGCTGCAGACATGTTTATTTCAAACCCCCAAATCATGTTGATTTGTTAATTATAGTACAATTGTAAAAAAAACACCCTTTAGAACTGTGTAATCGATCACTCCCTGGATAACAAGTTTACTTCTTGGGTAATAAACATAATTTTACTTACACTATTCATCAGCAGCTCAGCAATTGCCATTGTGTATAGCTGATGCGAACGTTATTCTTTCACGGGTAAGTAGCGGTAACTTTCATGTTTGTTCCCCTTTTTGTTTCGTATGTCAATTGCAAGCTTTTCGTTCAACTCCCCAAAGCATATTGATACACCTGCTATTTAGCTTGTCGAAAAACTGCCCATGCGTGTAAATCGCAATGTTCTTGGTAATATTGGAATTCTATTCCGGTCCTGAATTCACTTGTCAACCAATAACAATGCTGTCTGCACACATACAGGCTGACTTGACTAGCTAAATACTGTGTATCTTAATGACCTTCTGGAGAAGAACACAATAGTGTACTTGACATTGAAAACAAAAATTACGAAACAGTTGTCAAACACTACAGCTACTGACCCTTATAGCTTGGAGTCGCTTAAAGCATTTGTAGTGATAATCAGAACAAATGAAATCGGCAAAAATTCCCCTGTTCTTGGCAGAAACTTCATTTGTTACATGACTTGCAACACATTAAACTAACTTTTGTTTGCCCACTCACCTTCCCACCGTGACTATTATCTAATGTAAGGTCATCGCTTGTACTGGTCAGGTATTGGGCAGTCTTTTAAAGCGAAGTCGCTCATTTTCGCTTTTTTCTGATAATACGAAAACATTCAATACTTGTATAAAGCCAATCAGTGAAAAAATGACGACCATAGAATCACAAGAAAGTGTCCAAGATCAACCCTTTATCAAATGAAAACAGGTTATTTTGCTTGTGACCTCCATACAAAATGGATTTTTCCCAAATGGACTATCTTTGCTATGACAAATAAACATGCAAGAATGTACGGGAAAGCTGTTATCTATACCTATGTGATAGGCATTGCCAGTTAAGAGTTCATTACAAAAGCTTGCATGACGTCCAAACTTTATGTAACTGAACAGTTTATGTTCAGCCTTTCACCGTTGAAGGTGTACACTCGATCTTTTGAACTTGATTTTATGGTACAGACTGTAAAATGTTTCACTGACGGTTTAATCTTCTCTAATCGCCATTATTAAGCCGAGTTGAGGCCATGCACAGTTGGCCAGTATCTCAACGACCTACTTAATACAGCAAACAAAATTCACGGGGAAAAACCACAAAAGAGCATTTTTATCTCATTATGGAATTGTATGGGTACTATAAAGTCCACTGTTATCTAAAGTCGTTGCTCTATTTCGCAATTTTATATCATTTAAGTATGTATTTCATTTATCTATTACTGACACTTTTTTAATATTCGGTGTACATTTCTAAGTCGTACCTTGTAAAGTGAATTTCAACTGATTGCACTGATCATGATGCATCAAATGCCAAGGGCAATGTCATGAAGACGCCATACAGTCGAGAAAATAAAATGTGATAGTGAAATGGCAAGAACATTTACAAGGTACACTTAAATTATGTTAACTAGAAGTCATTTATTCTGCCAATGTTACAATTTACCGGTATGTTGCATGTCATATATTGTCTGGGTCAGACCCTATGAGAGAAAAATTAAAGCCAATTATAACAAATATATTGAAATGAAACGAAAAAGATATGTGACGGATTATCTGTCTGGGTTCTGACTCAACAATGTACTAGTATTAGTAAACCATTCAGGGAAAACATACAGATGTTAGTACTATTTTACACACCCAGCAAGACAGATAACAAAACTATTATAAAAGAATATGGAATGGAGGTGTCAGAACGGGAGGTGGGTTTCCTAATCAGGCAATCGAAAAATACACCATTCAGTAAACTAGTACTTCATTTACGGCATCCGTACGACATACAATTTTTCGTATAATATAGCTAATCATGGCTTCGCCCAAAGGCTCTCTTAGAAAATTATATTACAACACGAAAACTGGTTTTGGAGGTGTACAAAAATTATATGACACAGCACGCACCAGCGGACTAAAAGTTACTGAGAAAGAGGTAGAGGACTGGTTAAAAACTCAGCTAACTTATAATCTACATAAACCGGTACCTCGTACTCGCGGTGGGAGGCGTGTTTTCGTAACATCAATAGGTGAATTTTGGGAAGAAGATCTTGTGGAATTACCTTCACCATTCGCAAAAGAGAATAAAAACATTCGATACATGCTAACAGTAATCGATGTGCTCAGCAAATATGCATGGGCCAGGCCGATACAGTCAAAAACGGCTGATGATACTCTGCAGGCGCTACAAGACATAATTAAGATAAGCGGGAGGCAACCTGACAAAATTCAGACAGATGAGGGGCGGGAATTTACTAATCGAAAAATGCAGAAATGGTTGGAGGAGTCAGGCATTCACTGGTTTCACACCTACAGTGACAAAAAACCTAGTGTCGTTGAATGTTTTAATCGTACGTTAAAGAAAATGATGTGGAAATACTTTACGTACAGACAGACACGTGAATGGCTCCCCATTCTACCACAACTTCTCGAGAATTACAATTACACCGTACACGGAAATGTCATAATGAAACCCGTCGACGTAACAGAGGACAACGATTGGCAGGCATTTTATACACTTTACCCTGAGTTGGCAGCCATGGGAGCTAACCCTGAATTCAAGCCGGGAGAACGAGTCCGAATTACAAAATACAAGACCACTTTCAGGAAAGGATATTTACCAAATTGGACAGAGGAGATTTTCATAGTTTCAAAAGTGGTGTACGCAGCTGGACTGGGTACTCCGCCAGTTTACAAGATAAAAGATCTGAATGGAGAGGAAATACTCGGCATTTTCTATTCCGATGAACTTCAGAGCGCTGCTGGTGCTGATGAGCTGTACAGAGTAGAACGAATTTTGAAGACGGAAAGAAATAGAGGAAAGAAAGACTATCTGATAAAATGGAAAGGTTATCCAGAAAGTTTCAATAGTTGGGAGCCAGCGGAAAATGTAATTAGAACTTCGTACGTATTCTCTGTAGTTCCTGTGCTGGTACTTGTCAAATACTAACGTAAGTACTAACGTAAGTAATTACGAAAGTTGTTCAATAAGTACCATGGAAGAAGTCTTAATTTCTGTAAAGCCGAAAGTGTCAGTTTACCACCATTCTTCCATCCGCCCGCCAAGTATTTATCATGTATTTTCGTAAGTAATGTTCACTTATTGCATCTTTTTTGGCTGTATGTGGATGAGGTGGTACCCCGGATCCTTCACATATTAAGTTTGCAAGATCTTCAAAGCGACTTCTCATGTTGCCATGGTCCGTTCTTTCGAGTCCTCCTTTTTCAGCTTTATCTATAAGTTCTGACTGAAGTATAATGTACTCAACTGACATGAGCCATAGACAAGTAACTTTAAAGTCTTGCCCCCTTTCAGAACCGTAGGACTTCATCATGTCAAGTGCCTGTAAGTCAAATGGAGCATTATAAGGACACACTGTTTCACGAGCATTAAGAAGTTTGTGTAAGTTCTTGAGTGAGACTCGAGGTTGTTCTAGTTGCATGCTCTTGATTGGGTGGATAATAAGCTTTTTCAAGTTCCTCCTCGCCGAAACCTTCTATTAAAAATCCCTGGCTGCCACCGCTCCATGCAATTCCAAAGTCAAAAGCTTGTGGAAAATCTACTGGCCCGACTGTCTCTGTATCAATTGTCGGATTAAGTATATTCTTGAGAACTTCAGGCGTAAGAGGTTGACTAATTACTAAGAATGGAAGTCTGTAGTTGTCGCAATTTTCTAAGAAAGTCTGTTTGAACTTGTCATGAATCTCTTCTAGTTCTTTTAAGGCGGCTATTTCATATTGTCTGGCTCGAGTCAGAATATTCCGCCTGCAATAATCAAATTTCATATCTTTGAATATGATAATGAAACTATGTAAATGGTCAAGTGCTCTAGAAACAATCTTTTTTTCTTGCGACGAAACGGAAACACCCCGGATTCTAGAAAAAGTTAGATGTTGAATTATGGAAGAGTCACAAATAATGTAGTTGGCTGGTTCTGAAAATCAGCAATCAAAACTTTCGAAAAAACGGCAATGTTGCTAGAAAAACTAGTGTCAAATTCTGGTACGTGAGTCATCGCCAAATTTACTGCATCGTAACTCTTACCACTTCAAGTTGGCCCATTTATGAATATGTATGACATTTTTGTGCTATCTATATCATAGAATTTTTTTTTTAATTATTTTTTGTAAAGACATATTATGATAAGACAAAGACAATCCTTTCTATTTCAGATGCAATAAAAATACTTGAAACTGGAGAAAACAATATCGAAATCAGTGACGGCAAACTCATATTTGGTGAATATGTAGATCCTATTATATATGAAGATAGTGAGCAAGAGGTGGTTTTCAATGTCGGGCTTAAATATGGTTCAAAAGATCTCGCTACGTGCGATGCAATGTGTGTCCGTTGGCAAGAAAGTCTTCAAAAGTTTACCGATTTAATAGTATCATGTACCTTAGGTGAAAATTTCGAAGCATCCACCGCTAAAAGTTATGCCGCAAGCCTGGCCGCTCACTCCAAGAATAATACCTGCGGATTATTTTACAATCCATCTAAAGTGTATCAGAAGCGAGGGAGCGAAAAACAGACAAAGTATTTTAAATTTCGGTTTAAAAGAGGAGACAATTTCGCTACATGTATTGATATATATGAAATCGACTGTGGTTTTAATGCAGTGAGCCGATTACCAGCCAGAGAAAATCCTGCTATTGTACCATGTAATATCCGAAAAAGGTAGTAAGATAGAATTCTTGGCATTTAAACCACGCTTATTTAAAAGTAATCTTTCTTTCACTATAGAGAGGTTATTTTGTGCCACACCTAAACCAGAAATTCAAGATGCGGAAGAACTAGTCGACTTAGAAAGATTAGGCGAGATATATAAACAAATAAATGCTGCCAAAAATATTATAGTGGATTTTGATGACCCATCAAAAAATATTTTCTTTTTAAAAATGTTTAGGATAGCATATATTATAAAGATTATTATGGAAGAGAATATTGAAGTTTCCAGCCGCTTACGAAAAGCATTCGACCGGGCAGTTTTACGAAAAGAATTTCCTGAAGTCAAGCGAGTCGAGGATATCGAAACGGTCGATATCGAAGGTATGACCAAAATAAGAAAGAAGTACTCTGTTTATACTGATATGGAAGTCAAATTATTGGATCCGGAAAAAAGGTAATACACAAATTCGTACATTGCCTGTTTAATTAAAAGATACATACATGAAAGATGTAAGAGGATCGGAGATAAAACAACACTTAATAGATTGCTACGACCATATGCTTGATACAATTGAAAATGTTGAGGGTTCTGGTCTCGTTCTCGAGGAGATACTTAATTTTGAAGTAATTCTAGTAGAAATTTTACTCGGGCCGGCCGCACCAGCCCGATTAAACTTCCCCAATGGTTAACAAATAAGCATTGTGTGAGCGATCTTATTCTTCCTTTCGGCAGCGAGAATTGTTTTCAGTATGCCGTAGTTTCAAGTTTAAAGTTGGGCGACATCACGTTTGGCAAAAAGAAATGTGGTCAGGTAAGGAGGAACTGGAAGACGTATGACAAATTTATGGCTGACTACTGTTGGGATGGAATACCATTTCCTACGCCCGCCGATGAGACTGTATTCAAGCGCTTCGAGCAGCAAAATCCAAGCATCAAACTCCAAGTATTTCAGATGTACGAAAATGATCCCGATCCGTCCGGCATAACTGTGTTATATAGTGGATGTATCGGAACGGAAGGCCCTAGCGGAGCTGATCAAATAGCAAATATCTTACTGATAATCGGTGAAGACGGCAGCCACTATGTACCAATTACTAAATTAAATCGCCTTCTTAATTCTCAAAATAATCGTAAGAATGTGCACAGACGGAAGTGTATTTGTACGGTTTGTAAACGGGGTTTTAAGTCAACAAAAGAATTAGAAATACATCAGGTGTACTATGGGACAGACACGGCTCAGACAGTTTTTCTTAAGGAAGTGTGTCAATTCGAAGGCCATCAAAAGAAGGTTCCTTGTCCCTATGTCGTGTATGCAGATACTGAGGCAATTATTGAGCGGGGCATTGGCCGACACATTCCAATTTGCATTTCGTATGTTATGATTGAACGATGGCCAGGCAACCGTTCCGATAGAAAGCCGAAAGTTTTTGATAAAAGAATATTCACAGGTACAGATTGTGTTACAGAATTTCTAAAAGATATGATAAAAAGGGCTGAGAATTATTCGAAATCGTATTATTGGAACAAGAAACCGATGAAAGATAAATCTAATTACAACGATCCAGACTGTATTTCATGTGGAGATCAAGCCGGATATCGAATAGTGAAGGATAAAGATACTTTTTATTGTAAAAAGTGCCGCCCATCAAGAACCATTCCTATATACTTTCACAACCTCATGGGATACGATGGTTCTTTTATTTTACAAAAAATACATGAAATCAGGGATATTTACCCTTCCATTCTGGTAGGTAAACGCGAACCAGAGCCAAATATCATAGCTAAGACGGGTAATGGTGGAATTATGTGTCTTATGAACACATTTATTTTTAGTGCCTATATTGTTGTCGATGGGGAGAGGGAGACAAAGAAACGTTTCTTTTCTATAAAGTTTATGGACAGTGCTCAGTTGATGTCTGGGTCGCTCGCTAGGTTGGCAAAGACTGTGCCAGAGGATGGATGGGCGGCGGTGCCACTTTCGTACCCGGACATTCAGCGGGCGAAAGGTTTCTTCCCGTACGAATATTTAGATTCACAAGAGTGATTTGAAGAAGAGGAGCTCCCAGAGAGACACAAATTTTATAGCGAATTGACGGAAGAAGGGTTTTCGGAGTCTGATCACGAACATGCATTGCGAGTATGGGACGAAGTTGAATGTCGGACGATTCGTGATTATATGGAATTCTATTGTGAGACAGACGTGTCCTTCTTGCGAATATATTCAAAAATTTCCATGACACATGTTTAGAAGCATATAAGTTACATCCAGCCCACTATATATCAGCGCTCGACTTGACATGGGATGCTATGTTACTTTACACAGGTAATAAGTTTAAGCTCATTCAAGATGCTGAGCAGAAGAATTTCATTCAGAGGGGAATTCGAGGTGGTATCAGTCAGTGTCATATTCATTACTTACAGACAAATCATCCGGCTTACGCCGCCACTGGCGGGAATTATGATCCGGAGAAACCGTTAACCGAAATAAAATATCTCGATGCTAATAATCTTTACGGATGGGCAATGAGTCAACCAATGCCAATGGGCGGACTTCATTGGATGACGATGGAAGAATTGTTAGAATGCTCTGCTCAGAATGGTGGAGCAGGCAGGGATTGGGGACCCGGCGCTAGATTTCCTCCAAGTTTTCTAGAAGTAGACTTAGAATATCCGGCCGAATTACATGAAGAACGTTCCGATCTCCCTCTCGCGCCACATCACTACGAATTTCCAAAGAGGGAGTCGACTGATTACAAATCTAATGGACAGAGAGAGATACGTCTTACATTATAAGTTGCTTGAATTCTATCTTCGGATGGGAATGCGACTGAAAAAGATTCATCGGGTGCTCGCATTTGAAGAGGCAAAGTGTCTCAAACAATATATAGACTTTAACACTAAAATGAGGACAAAGGGAAAGACAGATTTTGAAAAGAATTTCTATAAGCTTATGAATAATGCAATGTTCCGCAAGACAATAGAAGACGTTCGAAAGTACAGAGACTTTAAATTTGTTTCGGGCCCCTGCCGCGGAACGGTACCAATAGTAGTCGTAAAAACATTCAGAAGTATAATCCAAAGATGAAACATATAACTCTTATAACGTCCGAAGAGGATGGCGATTCATGCGACAGTGCTCTACTGGAACTAAAAAGGGATCAATATGAATATAAAAAGCCAGTTTTCATTGGCGCGGCATTACTGGAACTTTCTAAGCTGCTTATGTATGAGACGCATTACAATTACTTTACGATACGATTAGCCTACATAGACACTGACAGATACTGACAGTTTTGTTTACAGTGTACCTCTTCCTTCTGCAGACACTGCCAGCGTCAGCACTTTCAATGATATAGTCCGAGAAGATGTGGAAAAGAATGGTAAGGAAACAATATATGATACTAGTGGGATGAAAGACGGAGTTCCAAAGATTAATAAAAAGGTGATAGGCAAATTTAAAGACGAGTTGAATGGTGAACCTATTCTTGATTTTGTTGTCGTACGCTCGAAAGTGTATGCTTTTCAGACTCCAACTTCGGAGACAAAAAAAAAATAAAGGGATAAAAGATGTTTGTGTTAGAAAACATTTGAACTTTGAAGACTATAAGGATCTGTTTGAAAATGGGAAATTCTGAAGGAAGGAGACCGAGCAGGTGCAATTTGTACAGTTTGTACGGAAAAAACCTGGAGAAATCCATAGTGAAAAGCGTAGTAAAATCATGATGGCACCAAATGATATCAAACATGTACAGTTATACAATCCAGACACGGGCGAATGGCTGGCAGAAAAATGGCCGATAGGACGGAGTTCCTAACGTAGTTAACTTTCATATTCATTTAATCCATAATGTCGCATGTATCGTTCTATCGTTCTAGCGGTGGACTAAATCCACCTTGTTTTTGTATTTCTAGTGCCTGATGAAATATGTCCTCAATAAGTTCTGAGGCCACAGTTTCTGTTGTCGCGCCTTTTTCTTGTATTTGTGTAAGCAGCCGTTTATATTGTACGTAATAATGTTTATATTTCTCTCGCCTTTTTGATACTCCTGTTTTTCCTTGTATTACATCAATAATAACACCTGGTTTAGGAGTCAAAGCTAAAAGAACTAGAACTGCCGGAATGCTGCTATGACAGCAAAACTTACAAGAATTCCCTAAGTTACATTAAGAGCCATATCAATTCGACCCATCAATTTATAACTGCGGCGATATGCTGCGCTAGTTCTTTCGATATAGTCTGCCAATTGTTCAACGCTTTCAACAACTGAGACGTGCATTTTTTTTACTGTATATGTAAGGGGTGATAAAAATAATTGTAGTAATATAGAGAGACAATATGGCAACACGAGGAGAAGATATAAAACTCCAGGATTTCGATGATGCAAATTTAAATGATGATGATGTTACTGCTGAAACATACTTTATAGACTATGATAATGCCCTTGCAGAAGCTGATCCTTTCCAAGTCAGCTCAAGCGACAGCCCACAGGTGGATCATTTGACTGGACAAAGAGTAGAAATTACAAAGCAAAAGGCTGAACGACTCTTAGACAAATATAATATTACTAATCAGGATGCACGGAACGAATTGATTATAAATGCTAATATTACTGGTGATGATGTGTATTATAAAAACATCAGAGTTACAACAGAAAAAGGAAGTAGATTTTTAGAGAAATCTACGTTAAAAAGAGGAAAGGAGGACCTGAATTTATAAATAAAGTATTAGATCTGGCTAACACGAGGGACTGCTCTAGCGCAGAGCCTGACTAGGTAAGTTCTACATTGCATTCTGAAGATGTGAAAAACGATAAAATACTGGCTGAAAAGATGACACCAGAAGACATGGGTATATACAAAGATGAACTTACATTCTTACGGCAAGATGCTAGCGGTAATGCAGATAAAATACAAGCTTTTGAAAATAAAATCGATGAATGGAATAATCTAAACCCTGACTACAGAGCTTTTGTTGATGAATTAAAGATGGCGAATATGCATCTTAATGAGCTTTACAATGAAAGAGAAATTCTGTCAGAGAAGACAGAACTTACACCCGAACTCAGAACAAGACTAGCTAAAATTAATAATCGAATTGAAGTACAACATGATATGATCAGTGGGGCACGTGAAAGACTGGCGTCGACTAGGTCTCTTCGTGATGTAATTTCCGATCCAGAATTATCACTCAGGCTGAAGCTGACAGAATTATTTAAACGAAATGGTATTACAATCGCTGCAATACTGACTGCCCTTGGAATGACAATATCAACAATTGCCCTAGCTGTGACTGAAGGAGGACAAGGAGGAGGGGCAGCAGGAACTGGCAATGGTTCAGGTCCACCCAAAGTATATACAAAAGCGAAAGAAATTGTAAAGCACTTTGGCAAATGGTTAAAAACCTTGGCCGCAAAAAGTGCTGCTGCAATACCAGGTTTAATCGGCTCGCTTGTTAGTTTTCTATTAAAGACAGCAGGATCGGTGGTTGGATTTGTTGGAGAACAGCTATGGATATTTTTGACAGGTTTAACATTAGTCATAATAAATAAAATTATGTATTAATATATGACCAAGCATGTTTGGTGAAAAGAATATTACAAAGTTTCTTTCTAAAAATAAAGATCTGTGTGGTTTCTCTATCGAATTGGAATGGTGTAAACTCCGACGAGTAAATCGACATATCCTTCGAGAAAATCCAGGTGTCCGACTCAAAGGTGATAATCTATATCATAACGGGAAGTCCAGCATCTAAAAGAATATTGGGTTCTTCGATTGATTCGCGACACAGGTAATCGATTTATCTTCAAGTCAGATGGAAATATTCATGTAAAGATGTGATTTATTTTTGATTTTTTCTTCTGAGATACTATATACATTACACGAAAATGGGGTACAATAGATCATTATTACCGACTTTCAGCAACCGAATACCACAGGGAACGAAGTCAGAAGGAACTCATCATGTGATTGCTCATAATCCAAGTGAGGCAGAACCAGGCCAGACACTTATCATACAATGTCCGAAGTTAGAAAGCGGAGTAGTACTAGTTCCAGATACTTTCGACCTGGTTTTTGATCTCGAAGTAACGGGACATGAAGATAACCGAGTAGTAAAAAATGTTGCAAAGCATTTGATGGAGCGTATGGTTCTCACATTTGAGGGTCAGGCACTTTTCAATTTGAATAAATATAATCTTATTGAATGTTATCACGATCTCTTCAAACATAAAAAGGAGAGAACGAACATGACACTGTATGGAATTCAGAACAAAAATCTAAGAAAATTGAGAAGTGGCGCGGCCAATGCAGATCACGCCGTAGTGGATGGTAGTTTACTTTTTGACAAAAATAAAACAAAATATGCTATTCGTCTCTCTCATCCCCTCATAACAGGCCATGGGGTTGCATATCCATCAGCGTTAGGGAGTCACATTGAATCGGAAATTATGTTGGCACCGCCTCCCAATTACTTGTCAGTAATCATGTTGTTACACCCAATTATAAATTAAAAAACATTCAAATGGAATACGAAACAATATCTGATCCTGACCTCGCGAGAGATACTGCTGGTTATTACAGAATCGGTAAAAGTTACCTCTACGAGTATTTACATTATTTTAGAACAATCCCATTCAAAGAATCAACCACGGTTATCAATAAAAATATAAATGTACCACGACGTAGCATTAGAGGTATCGCAATACTCTTCACTAAAAATCAGAATCAGTCAGAACTTAATAGCAAACTTTTCTTTAATCCATCCATTGAATCTGTGTCTGTAATGATTGAGGGTATTGCGAACAAAATATACGCTCAGAAGATGTTACCAAGACAATTTTGGACAGAAACACGACGGTATTTTGCTGAAGATAAAGATTGGTATGAAATTGATATGGATGAAGTCGATTATTTGAAGAATAAATTCTGTCTGTTTATCGATCTGCGTAGTTTTAAAGATATTGAATTTCATGGAAATGGTTTAAAGTATTTAACACAAAGGATGGTATACAACTTGAAATCCTGAAAAAAGATACTTCAGTTACGGGTGTCGACACTCGCGATGATAATAAAATCGACGCTCGCGATGATAGTATATTTGCTAATGTTTATGTTATCAGTGATGCTCAGGTCTCCATTAAGAATAGTAGATTAGATTCTATAAAATTTTAGTTAACTCCTGAGTTCAGAAAAAACCTACCGGAACCGTAACCCACTGTTGTGCAATACTTTTCCAGCAGAGGTTTTTCAGTAGGACCTTCCGATAGGCTATTATATTCCAATGAGTCATCTGTAAACGGGAGTTACGTCAGTGCCAGCTGTTTCGTAATAGACATCAAATCAGGTCAAATAATCGTTATCATTCAAGGTAAACTATGACATTTACCAGGTCCAAGGAACATATAGATGATGACAAAGGCAATGGGGCCATCTTGAACCACGAAATAGTGGTGGTACCAGGTGTCCGGTGTGGGTAAGCGTACCCTGCCAGCTAGCCGCACCCGTCAAGATTGACCAAAAGCGACAAATTCATTGTTATTTGGTGAATTCACCAAATTACTTTTGTGAGTCAAAATTTGGTATGCTATCACTCATCATTTGAGAAACAGACAGGTCATATTTGGATACAACATCTCCGTATCTACCGTAGAACTTCTTAAATGATTTCACTAATCTACTTTCTGAGAATCCTTGCCTCACTAACTTTTGAGCTAATAGGCTGTGTCTAACTCGAAAATCTTCATATGAATGGCATGCTCTACTGTATCTGAGGAGTTGTGAAATATACACACCATAAGCTGGAGATGATGGTATATTGCTCGACAAAAAGGGAAAGTTTATGATTTCAAAATTGAAATCGTCTCTTTTGTCATACAGCTTAGTATATAGTGTATTATGTCTAATTTCAAACAATACATCTAGGTATGATGCCGAGTCCACACTTTCAGTTGTTTCTTTTATTTCTAAATCATCTGGGTAGATGTGGTGTAGATAATTGGATATACCAGGATTGTTTAAACTGATGAGATCATCAATATATCTGTGGGTGTTGTTAAATCGCTTGGCAATCCTTTTACACCCAGATTTCTGAAGTGATTGCATGAACTCTGCTTCATACGAATATAAAAATAAGTCTGCAAGAAGTGGGGCGCAGTTTGTGCCCATGGGAATGCCTATGGTTTGCCTGAATGTCATGCCAGCAAACTTGATAAATATGTCGTCAATTAGGAAATATAGCATTTGAATCACCTCAACATCACTGTATTTGAGTTTGGCATCACTATTGTTGGTGAAATAGCCTAAGTTGCGCTTGATGGCAATGTATTCATACCTACGACTACCATTCTTGTAAAAGAAGGCTTTCTTCACGAGAGATGATAGCCTGTCTTTAAGTTTGTTATGTGGGGTGGTTGTGTACAACGTTGATAAATCAAAGGTGTGGATTGAATTGTACATGTTTTTGTTATTTTGTAAAACATGTAACAATTCTTTGGAGTTCTTTAATATCCACATTTGATTGACCCCACTAGTTTCATAAATTTTGTCACAATACCGTACCAAACCAGTATTAATGGTTGATAAAATGATGGTTAAAAGTTGTGACAAGCGTTTTGTTGTACACTTACTGGAACCAGCTATGAAACGTTGTTTATAGGGATTCTTATGGATCTTAGGAATCCAATATAGATTGGGTAATACCTTGTCATCTCGTGCTAACTCGATGCCAAACTCACTCAAAACTGTTGAATGGTTCTGCAATATTTCCTCTTCAGATAAGGTTGAAAGAGAGTATGTTGTGCTACTCTTATCATCTGAGTTAATCTGAAGTTCGTTCTTTAAACATTGAATGTAATATTGCTTGCAGACAAAAATGATGTTGTTTGATGCTTTGTCTGCAGGCACAACAACATATTTATTGTGTAAAGCATCTAGACATTCCCGTACAGAAGGGTCATCGAAGCAGATGTAGTGTTGATGACAGTGTGTAAAGAACTTATCACGGACTGTGCGAAGCCAGTCCGAAAGACATCCAACGTCTTTGTCTTCAAGGGCAGCCCACTTCTTAGCATAAGCCTTAGCAGCATCCATGATTAACTTAAAGTTAAAGTTCCAGTGTACTTTGGGTGGCTCGCGATATTTTGGGCCAAACTGGAACAGCTGCCGAAGCTTAGGATGTGGAACTATTTTCATGTCACCTGTTATTATATGACCGTGAGGTTTCTAACAAAAGGGAGATGACATTCAATCACAAGTACCATCATGAACATTGTTCCTAATATCAATTTCTTTCAAGACCCTATTGTAATTAAACAATTTCCTACCTATGGTCTTAGAATAGGTATAGGAAACTATAGGAGGGTCTTGAAATGTAAAATAAGGTGGTACTTTGTCGATAACGTCCTTGTTGTGTAAGATATTACTGATGTTAATCATGTCAATCCCTTTGTTAACAAACCTCAAGGGCAAAAACAATCTCTGCTGACTGTTGATGCTTTCTGTCCGAACAGGTCTGAATAGGCGATATTTGCCTATATCCATAATAATGGCGATTAACCGGTATTCGGGCAGCAGAGGGTCGTATACATTCATAGCTTCAACAGTCAGGAGAAGTGATCTCAACTTCTGCAAGGAGCATGCAACAATGCAGTTCTTACCTTGTGAACACCCAAAGGTTGATTTAACATGGGTAGTAGATCACTGAACTGAGGATTACTGCAGGTGTTATTGCTGTGTCGATGTCGTAAGAGAGGTGACCTGTATATGAACTCACGTATGCCATTTTAGCTACAGGGCATTTCCCTCCATGTAGCTAAAATGAATAAAATGATGTATGTAGTTATTTTCGAATAAAATGGTGTAAAAAATTGTCTCAGAAAACAAATATATATTACTACTTGAGTGACACTTGATAAAGCGCAACAACAACACCGAGCTTGTAAAAAAATTCAATGAGCTTTACCTTTCTCTTATTTAAGTGATTTTCAGCACACATATTGCAGTGATTTCTGCAGCACGTAAAGATTTATAATGCAAAAACGTCCTGATGTTTTCTCAAAAGTATGCATATGCACTGATATGTACTTCCTTTGGGTGGCTGTACTTTAGTGAGGCATTCAAGCATCAAGAGTGATTGCTGACCAGTCATTATTTAAGGATTTGGTCTCCATATCATCACTTATTGAACTAAGATACGGCAAATACATCTCCCTTTTTTGTGACACTCAAAAAGTTAGGCTATACATTTAGCGTACGAATGATAAGATGAAGTGTATCAAGTATAATTTGAGCATGCATAATATCAGCAATATACTTCACAACAAAAAGGTTACATCAACTATACCTGTATACTTTAAGAACCAGTCTGTACCTATTCTGTCATATCAATACACCAAGACAATCCCAAATAAAATATTCAATTACAATAAGGCATTGCGGCACTTAAAAATTGATGAATTCCTTCAAACACCAGCATCCTGTGACCGCTCTACATCTCCCTTTTAAATACACTCCAGTTGGCCATGTCATCACTGGTGATCTGAACTTGGTTGAACACCATCACCTTCGTAAGATATTATCTTGTGGACCCAAGTTCAGAGAACCTCGCAGGATCAACTGGAACCATAATTTTAAGATCGTTATGGACTCTGTTGAAGAATATG
>LD343633.1:427378-438966 GCA_001465055.1 Ptychodera flava | reverse complement strand
TCTATTTACTGTCTGTTCTGTGCTGTTTTGTGTCTGTGTTTACAACTATTGTCTTGCGAATTCCGACCTACTGTCATTGGATTATGGATTGGTATGATTGCGATTATGCACCTGATCGTACATGGAGCAATGTTGTCGTGACATAAATAACAGATTGCCATTACTTGGAGGCCAACTATATTTTTATAACCATATTGCATCTTTTAATATAGCCATTAATTTTTCTTTCTATGCAGTAATATTTATATTGAATCTAAAAATGTAAAATGTTCCTAAAGGAGTCCGTTTTAACCGGCTATCATTATTTAGGTATTAACAAACTGACCTCAAAGTAATACTTGCTTAATGGTGACACAAAAGAATTAACAAACCCTTAAAAGTTATGAATTTATATGTTAATTAAAATCACTAGCAATGAGCACCTTTTATGCAGTGACAGTATTTGTTAAAAGCTCTTCTAAATAATTTTTGTACGAGCCTTCCTTCTTGGTCTTGTATATGGAAATATTAAACTGATGTTCCGCTTAGTAAAACACAACCTGCGTATATGTTATTAGCATAACTAGTGTGGACAGACGATTTGTTGAATTTTTCTGGACATTAATTCAATTGTAAATAAGACGTTCACCAAAGCAAGCACGTGTGGTGTCAACCCTATCATGATAAAAATTAAGCACTTCCCCATATTGTAAGAGATTACATAAAGAGAGTCTGGTTGATAAATAGAACAAGATTTATAAATAATTATTATAAATGAGGGTCATTATCTCCTAAATTTCATTTCAGCAAAAAACAAACATTCAAGACGGCAAATCCCCTTTTATTTATACTTAAACTGACCTAAAAGCATCAGCAATAAACATGATCGAATTTTTTCCTTTTTTGGCCAATAGAGGAAGTCAAAGGCTTGGCACTATATCTAATGTGTCAAAAATATCATATCAACAAATTATCATACACAGTGAACGTAAATCCACTAAATCTCCATGTCATATAATGAAACTGACCTTATCAAGCAAAAATGAAGTGGGAAAATAATTTTTTCATTTATGGTCACTAGAGGGCGCTAATGACCTGGATCCATATCTAAAACTGTAAAATACCAACTAAAACATCAGTGTGCCGAGTTTCATGCTTTTAACCTAAAGTGCACAATTTCCATTTCATATGACTGACTATATATATTAGTTTATTCGGTAGTATAGGCCACCGGCCTTTTTTACAATACAGGAAAAATAAACAGAGACAAACTAGGGGCTTACACATAGACTTGTTTGACAACAAAACAACATATTTCTTGAAAGGTATATTTACAGTAAATTCTCTCTTCGTCTGAAACTGTAAAAAATATACTTTGATAGTTTCAAAATTGTATGATGACACGGAGAATTCATCAGATTTATAAATTTCCTATGAGTTGGTATTTCATAATAATATGGTGAAAGAAAACGATTTCTCAAATCAGTGTACACAGGACACACCAAACATAAGTGAGTTCATTTTCAATCTGATGCATATCACATAATTGGCATAGCCTGTCTTCCCTTGGCATATTCTCAAATCGACCACTTTCAATGCAAGGATTGTGGTTTGAAACTCTAAGTTTACAAAGTGCCCTTCTAAATCTATCAATATTCACAACACTTAAATATTTCTCGAAAACAAGGTTACTTTTATACAATCGATAAGTATCCAGCTTGGAGACAGTATCAAGATTTATTTTCCATTGCTGGGAACCAATATCAGAGTTTCTTTGTTTGAATTCAGAAAGAAAAGTAACCTCATTGCCTACGGTTTGCATTACCCAAACAATACCAAAACCAAAACTGAATAAAAGGTCTTTAACATTTTTAGCCCAGCAACAGTACCCCTTTTCTGCCATATCAAATTGATAATTATAACATTGTTAAAGATATGTATCATTGTCACTACGTAACAATTTCAGCCAGTATTTAATAATACGAGGCAATCTCACTGATTGTAATGGCAATCGGCCAAGTTCTCCCAAAACAGCAGAGTTACATGTTCTTGTACTAACCTTAAGGACATACTTACAGAATAAATTATGAAATTTTTCAATAGCAAAACCTTTATGATATCCCCACACTTTACATCCATACATGAGAATTGGTAATACTTTACAGTCAAATATTCTTAAAGCTATCTTAATATCCAGATCCTTAAATTTATGCAACTTTTTTTTAATATTATACACTGCTTTTTACCCTGTATGGCCAAGTTTTCTTGGGCACTTGTCCATATACCTGAGGAGGAAATCATTAAACCAAGGTAGTTAAAATAAGAAACTACTTCCACCTGTATTCCTTCCAAATACCATTTTTCATAATTTTTCAACCTCCCTTCATTTCTAAAAACCATAATTTTTGTCTTGCTTGCATTAATTTTTAACTTCCATTTCTTACAGTAATTGCTAAGTTTATCTAGTTGTCGTTGCAAACCAATTACATTACTGGAAAAAATAATTAAATCGTCAGCAAATAATAAATACAATAGCTTTAACATTCCAGCATACACTCCACTATAGAGACCACTATTCAGGGTTTCTCCAATGTCATCAAAAAAAAGATTAAACAGAAGAGGAGAAAGTATAGAGCCTTGCTGGACTCCAAATGTACACTTAAAAAAATCACTTATTCCTTGAGGTGTTCTGATACAAGAGTTGACATTATCATACATAGATTTTAACACTTTCAACATTTTCCCTTTCATACCAAGCTTCAACAGTTTATAGAAGATTGCACTACGATCAATTCTATCAAAGGCTTTTTCGTAATCTATAAATGCACAGTATAACCTAGTTTTGTGTTTTGAAAGGTACTTCCAGATTGTAGTGTCAAGTATAAAAATATTGTCAATAGTACTATGATTCTTACGAAAACCGGCTTGTGCTTCTGAAAGAGGGCAATTATTTTCAACAAATTTTAAAATACGCATATACATAATATTACAGAAGACCTAAGTTAGTAATAATGGGTAGAAGCGTTATACCTCTATAATTGTTCGCAGAATCACGCGAACCTTTTTTGTGAAGAGGAACGATCATGCCTTTGGCCCATTCGATTGGAAAGTTACCCGAGTTGAGAATTTTATTACACAGTTTCAGTAGTATGATTCTAAATTCTTCGCCAGTACACTTAAAAAAATCCACAGGTATACCATCGACACCAGCAGTTTTACCGGTTTTTAACTTCTTGATTGACGAGTCAATTTCCTCAAGAGTAATTTCACTGTCAAGAATATTACTATCTACATCAATACTTTCTAATCCACTACTTACAGACTCATGGAAAGAAAAAGAATCATTTACATAATCTTCGACTTCGTGGTAAAAATCCCGAAACTCATCATCTGAATTACCTGGGGTATTGAACAAAGTAGAGAAGTAGTCGACCCACTCTTTAGGAGATATTGTATCTGAGGCTCCAGGAGTGAAAGGCCTCAACATAGACCAAAAACGTTTTGAATTGACATCCTGAGCTGCTTCAACAAAATCCCTCTGTTTAGACATATCCCACATTTTCTTCTTATCCTTCAGAAGGTTGCGATATTTACGTTGAAGAGATTTAAAATCACCAAAAGAAGAGGCATGAGGCATACTTTTATGAAGTTTAAGTGCCTTTTTAACATCAGACTTCAATCTACTACATTCCTCATCCCACCATTCATTTACTTTGACAAAGCGATTTTTACTTGACCTTTAATCATACATTCAAGTGACTTATGAATCAAATTATTTAAGCAATCAATGGCATCATTTATAGGCCCGCCATCTATTAATTCACACAATTCTGACAAACCAAAGTTCGTAAGTTCATTTCTCCAAAAGCTTCTCACATTTTCGGTGAGGTTTCCCTTCCATTTACAGCTAAACACATTGTTATTACCAGTATTGGTAACATTAGCTTGATATTGCGCACTAACATTACATGCAAGTAATTGTAACTTAAAAAGCAGAGGCTGATGATCTGACTCCGGTCTAGTATCAATATACATATCTGATAGTAATTGCAAAAAACTGTAGGGCAATAACAGATAATCCACAACACTGCCACCATTTTCTGTTACATAAGTGTAATCACCACTGCCTTTGTTTTTAAAATATCTACCATTAACAATTATTAACTCTGTACTTTTACACAAGTCGAGTAAATGTCTACCATAATCCTTAACAACTGTGTCATGTGACTCAAGTGGTGGTAAAACAGGATTGACGTAACTGTCATCAATCGGTAAAAATCTGTTATTACTCTCAATTGTATCAGTGAGATTACCAGTACGGGCATTAAAATCACCGCATATAACAACCAGGCCTTCATCATTCATAGCTGTGTAGTTGGCCAGTTCGTTTTCAAGTACCTTGAACATTTCATCGTTAGCATATTGGACTAGAAAGGAATTGATTATGTAATCTTCTTTCAGAGAAATTTTCACCCAAAGAAAATCTTCAGCTGCACTAGGCAACTGTTCAACACCTTTACATATCGATTTCTTCACAAAGCATGACACTCCACCTGAATACCTTCCAAGTTGGGTGCGTTTTTGTCTAGCCACGTTTACAGATACATAGTCGGCCAAATTAAACTGGGTAGAATTACGGGCCCATACTTCTGTCAAACAAATTACATGAAAATTGGTTAGATAAGAAATAAATTCCTGGTCCAAAAACTTACTGCTTAAACCATTAATATTCCAACAAATAAATGAAATACCAACATCAATAAATTGACCTGCAGTTCCATTACTACTTTTAGATGGGCTGTTAGTGTTAGTTCCGTTGCTATTATTACGGCTTTGGCCTAACCCCTATCTATGATTATTAGCCATCACGGCACAAATGTCTTTAGAAGCTTCGTCATAAACATACAGTGATCCGTCGATCTTCAACTTGTCGTAATTGAGGAAGGCACGTTTCCCTTCATCTCTGGCTTTCTTTAAAAACGGAGCCAACTTTCTTCTAGCCTCACGAGTCATTGGTGAAAAGTCCTCGAAAACACCGAACGGGGTATTCTTCAACCGCCTCCTTGAAGTTTGTAGAACTTGCTCTCTTTGTTTGAATCGCGAAAACTTTGCAATAATTGGCTGAGGACGGGACTTAGCATTAGTCAGTCTGTGAACTCTCTCAAAATCGAAATTACTCCCATCCAGATCCAATGTCTCGGAAATAAATGACTTCACCTTCCTTTCTGATTCTTCCCAGGTTTCGTTGGGTGACTGCTCAATGGCGTAGATCAATAAATTATCTCACTTCATTCTCCCTTTCATGTCGTCCAGTTCTCGTGTCAGGAAACTTACACTATCCTTTAAATTCAAATTCTCTTCAGCCAACTTCTCACAATTTCGATAACTTCGTTCAAGTTCCTTTCGTAAACTGGAGACTTCTTCTTTCAATTCATCCACTCTTCCGTGCACATCTTTAATGGCCACATCAATTTGACCACTGAGATCAATTTTAAGTTTTCTGATTTCACGAATTACATCGGCTGTATCAAATGTCTCATCGGGATTCACCGTTGCACTTGAAGAGGGCGTTCTAGGGTCACTTTGGCTGATAGAATTAGTAATTTTGGTTTGCCTAGAGGATCTTGGACCGGGGTTGAGTTCCACATCTCCGCAAATGGTCAGTAGAAACGGCACGAACACCTGGGACCGAGAAGTTTCTGGCATCGTGACACTGGATATCATGTCGCTTGTAACGAAACGTTGGTCGAGGTTTGGTAAATTCACCCTTAAACGATTAATATCAACATCCATGTGGGTAGATAGTGTCAATGTGTTCGGTAAATCAAGTTTCAGAAACAGGTAACTCAGTGATAATGCCAGACCAACAATGAACGATGTCGCCGCAGTCCTGAACAGCAGCTCCAGAACAGGTGGCCATTTGGCATGCTTAGTAGTCGCATTGTTGAACGGACTCAACACACCGCCAGGATGAAGGGTGAAAAAACACACCAATACGACTCCGCCACATTTGCAATGAGATACCCATAGTTTGGGATGATTTTACACATGAACTTGAACCGTAGCGTAGTCGAAGCTGCTGTCTTTCGTTAAATAACTCGTTCGAAATTGACGAGCAGCAGAACAGATGTGTTACCTCGTCAAAATCAACATGGCGCCCCTATGACTGACTATACGGGCGATAGTAGCGATTTCCATCCGTTCCATTATTTCCACTGTTTTACATATCCCCACCAGCAATGTATTGCAGAATAATTCGTTTCTTTTGGGTTTTTTTTTCAATTTGGCCACATCGTCGACCGTAGAACAAGTCTCACAAACTCTCTCCTTTCACTCCAGTATTTTCTAGCGCAGTATGAGTGTGAGACCTTGGCCAATCAGGGAAAATTCAAAGTGCGCGTTCTTATAGTGCACACTATCGATCCCTTTCAACACACAAGGCTATTATAATTAGTACCGACCGGGTCAAACTTCTCTTTGACAGCCCAGTTGCCTTCACTTTGCTCAGGAAGAGTGGCAAGAAGATGTGCTGCCCTTTTGTCTGTCAAGCAATCCCTTTGGTTTAATGCAGATTACATTGGAATCGGGGCTCGTAGTATGCCTCGACCTATTTGAGCTTGTAGGATGGAACTTTCTGGATGTAGATACTATCGATGGTCGCCCGAAGAGCCTCTTTTTTCCTTGGAATTAATCCTGAAAAGCATGGAGAGTAAGTTGATGAGGGCTTACGCCAGCATAGACTCCCTTAATTTGGGGTACTGGGACTGTCCGCCTTCAAATTACACGGGGATACGACCCAGGGGACATCTCACAGATGCTCCAACCAGGCTGCTGTGTTTAGTGGTGTCTCTGACCAGAAAGTCGAGCTCTCCTTTGTTCGTCACCAGCTGTTGGGTCAGTATATCCCAACAAATCTTGTTGCCCTGAGTGAATTTGTCGATGATGCTGCATCCCTGGTTGTGGTCTTCATGGAGTCAGACCTTGTTCTGTTTCTCAAAGGCGATGATGGCTTCTGGGACTTTGAGAGTGGTTAGAAGGAAAGAGTCTGTCAGGATGGCAAGAAGCTGTGTTGGGGCCCTGCTGTTTTTCGGTGAAGTGCTTTCCCTACCATGCGAGGATGACGGGACTGGTGTCTTTAATGGACTACAATTCCTGGACTTAAGCAAAGCTGGTGTCAATGTCTTTGGGAAGATGAGCATTGATTGTTGCATGAGTCTTGCCGTAGGCAGGATGTCCAAAACACTTGAAATAGGGCTTGCCTTTGCTAAGGCCCTGATAGGAAGCAGGTTAGCAGGTCCTCATGTCGATGCCAGCAACGTCCCTAGTGTTGTAGTCAATTTAGTTCCAGAGCCAGCCATGTCCTTGCTCTATGCAAGCCTTCTGGGTGACTGGAAGAAGAATGGCTGTGGTCAGCTTCGAGCTGTTCTTTTTCTCGGCCACGATGCCGGCCGCGCTGTTCTCGCCAAAACATTTCTCAGCAATAGCGGGGTCACCCAGGCCTTTCAAAACCTCCTGGAGCCTCTCACGGGCTTACTGTGTCCTATAGACGTGGCCATTTTGGAGTTTAAACTGGTCGAATGTAAGTCGTCCCATAAGCAAGACCGCTAACGGCTCACAGTGGGTAGCTTTGGGAATGGCCAGCCATACATTGTCGTCGCAGCTGTAGACCTTTTTGCTTTGTGTAAAGTGCAGTTCTTTTTACCAGGCGTGGCCATTGTAGCAGATGAGCTCCATGGGACTCTTGTAGCCATTTCCATCCCTTCTATACTTCCCACTGTTTTAGATGTCCTCACTAGCAATGTCCTGCAGAATGATTGGCCTCCCAAGGGCATTTTTCAAATTGGCCACATCGTAGGAGTTACAAATTCCATTCCCTTATATGCTGCCTTCTGATTGTGATATTTTGGCGAGAATTTCACGGATAATTCCGATAATACATAAGCGGTAATAATCATATGCATAAAACAGGTGAAAACACAGCCAACAGCCAAATAATCGTTGACTCGCATTTCATAAACTAATAGGGAAACTCAGAAAATGAAACGATAGAGTGTCAGTTAACCTTCATGAGATATGTAATTTAAGTATTGTAAAAAATAATGTCGAGATGAAAAGTTAAACAAACTTTTGTGTATTTTTCATTTTACGATGTCGCTGGTAAACTCGATTTCACATAGAAAACAATGGTGTCCGATGTACCGAACAGATTGCACACTTCTCGCTGGTTCACAATTCTTAATTCTGAGCCAATGATGTTGAAAAATTGCACTGTGTCACTTGGATTGATATAGAAAATTCCTGTGGTTTTAGATTTTTGAATTTCTTGACGAAACTTGTTTTATTTGTATTTTTTTCGGTCGCTGAATTATTCACTTGTCATCAATAAAATAACAATCTTAAAGCTTTTACATATGCAGAATAAGGGTCTTAAATTGGTGCATTTTAATCTGTTAGTGTCTCTAAAGCTAACAAATTGTTGTTATTTAAACCAAATTTGGGAGAATATCAATAATGAAAATTCCAGTAAACTGCAAAAATAGTAGGCGAAAGGGCGCAGAGTCTCCACTGCAATCGTGCAGTAAATGTTATTGATTATTATATTATAGCTTTGTCAATACCAGTGAATTTTGTGACGTTATACCCCTAAATATTACTGATAATCTATCCCATTATTCAGCATTGTGGCCATACAGCGAGCATGAGAATACAAGTTTTTTTTTTAAACTAAAACAGGCCTGCGGATTGAAAAGGAGGGAAAGTATGTGATAAACCATGTAATATACAAAACGATAAATCATGATAATAGTGTACACTATTGATAATAATGTCTTACTCTACAATTTATTAAATTGTTTGAGTCCTCCTGCATGCACTCTTCGTCTGCTGACTGACTCGCGCTCAGCTTGCAGTCCCCGTACAATACACAGCAGTATGCAGTACTACTACTACGTTGTTTACAACATGATTCGCTTAGTTGCCGTATAGGTGAAACAGAGCTATGTACGCTTGCAAACTCCTAGACAATACTTGATTTGACACATGGCATATTATGTATGTAAACAGTGCAACCGTGAAAGGCTACTCGAACTAGCCATAAACGGGCCAACAACGGCAGTTGTCATCACCTTGGCCGGAAGTGTTTACGGAAATTACTACGGAGCATTCAAAGTCTCAGTCCAAGGTCAGCTACTGCCAACAATCATGACCACCGTGGACTCTCTGTTGAGCTAACATCTCGGCTACGTAGTTCTGATGCGCTGAATGTAATCGGATACAACTTTCATTCATTGTTTTACCTTTATTTTACCATTATGGGCCAGGAGAGGGTACATTATTGCTTAAATATTCTTTAGTCTATAATTGATACATTGTTGTCTTGCTCATTCGCGTGTATTTCCCCGTTCAACTTGGCCAAAGAGGGCCAAAAGATGCTGAAACATAAATTTATATAAAACTATCACCAAAATCCGAAAAAGTGTCAACGAATTAAGTACAAGAACCAGAAAACATGTTGATGTTATTGTATTTAAGTAAATATATAGGGGTAATCATGGAAATAATTATTACGTGACTTAAACTCACGAGCGGCACGCGATCGAGCAGATTTCGATCGATATTACATTGAAAATAAACTGACAATGTTTACTGCTGTCAATAGCAAGCGATTTTAGATAGGAAATATGCTTCGCGGAAAACAGCACACGCAGGCATACTTTCGCCCCGCAGGGAAGCTTTATCAAGATTTTTTTTTGACAAAAAAATACCTAAAATTGATTTAAAAATACGGTGTTGCATAATTCAGCACAATTTGAACAAACCTAAGTAATGACTTCCCAAGTTGAACTGCATATCAAATTACAAATCAAACGACAAGCATTTTCAAAGAAGAAGGCAATTGTTGACCGACAACGTACAATGGGAAGGATGACGGATAGACAGAAAGACGACTATGGAAAACCATTCTATTTCACAAACAACGCGTCGCTGTCATCGGAGATATAAAGTGATTTATTGATCGGGAGAGAAGGGTCAAAGTTTAAGTTGTTGTTTTTGCTGTTGACTACTGTAGTAAGGCCCGTTTATAGAAAACAAGGCGGGTGCATGTTTGTTTTAGGTTAAGAAATTTACAAGTCTCTCAAGAGCTCTCCCATGTTGGATGTTAAATTAAGATTAATATTTTCAAGAACATTTGTCGTTCATAATTTAACTGTTCAAAATGAAGCCATCTTATGATATGACACCATTGGTGAACTGCATATCAAATCGCCAAGCAGTTTCAGAGAAGGCGGCAATTTTGTGTGATTGTGCTTGTATTTCTTTTTATGTCGAGCGGAGCCTGTAATTGGGATTTTATTCCTGTTGGTCTTCCGAATAAATAAATAAATAAATAAATTGTTGAACGACAACGTACAACATGAAGAAGCACAGACAGGCAGACGGACAACGACAGAAAACCAGTCTATTTGTCAAAAAAAACCCGCGTCGCTGACAGCGGAGATATAAAGTGATTTATTGATCGGGAGAGAATGTTCAAAGTTTAAGTTGTTGTTTTCGCTGTTGACTGCTGTAGTAAAGCCCGTTTATAGGAAACATGGCGGATGCACGTTAAAACTTTGTAATAAGTTAACGAAGTTAGAAGTCTACTAAGAGTTCTCCTCTATTTGCATGAATAATTTGCAAAACATTTGACGATATTGATTTAATACCTCAAAATGAAGCCAGCTTCTGATATGACACCCTTGGTGAACTGCATATCAAATTTTGAGGTAATCGACAAACAGTTTCAGAGAAGGCAGCAATTGTTGACCGTCGACGTACAGCGTAAAGAAGCACAGACAGAGAGACGGATGAGGACAGAAAATCAGTCTTTTTAACAAACAACGCGTCGCTAACAGCGGAGATATAAAGCGATTTATTGATCGGTAGATGAGGGTCAAAGTTTAAGTTGTCGTTTTCGCTGTTGGCTGCTGTTGTAAAGCCCGTTTATAGAAAACATTGCGGATGCACGTTTGTAATAAGTTAACAACGTTAAAAGTCTCCTAAGAGTTCTCCTCTATTGAAAGTTGAATTATCGTGAATGTTTTGAAAAAAACTTTTGATGATAATAAATTAATGGTTCAAAATGAAACTGGCTTATGATATGACTCCCTGGTGAACTGCATATCAAATTTTAAGGCAGTTCACAAACAGTATAAGAGAAGGCGGCATTTGTTGACCGTCAACGTACAACGTAAAGAAGCACGGTCAGAGAGACGACTGACGGCAGAAAATCAGTCTTTTTGACGAACAACGCGTCGCTAACAGCGGAGATATAAAGTAGTTTATTGATAGGGAAAGAAGGGTCAAAGTTTAAGTTGTTGTTTTTGCTGTTGACTACTGTAGTAAGGCCCGTTTATAAAAAACATGGTGGGTGCATGTTTGTTATAGGTTAAGAAATTTACAAGTCTCTCAAGAGCTCTCCTATATTGGAAGTTAAATTAGCATTAATGTTTTTAAAAGAACATTTGTCGTTAATAATTTCATGGTTCAAAATGAAGCCATCTTATGAAATGACACCATTGGTGAACTGCATATCAAATCGACAAGCAGTTTCAGAGAAGGCGGCAATT
>LD343633.1:365114-418218 GCA_001465055.1 Ptychodera flava | reverse complement strand
TAATAAGTTAAAAAAGTTAGAAGTCGCCTTAGAGCTTTCCTCTAATCAAAGTTAAATTAGCATTAATGTTTTAGAAGAACATTGGTCGTTAATAATTAAATGGTTCAAAATCAAGCCAGCTTGTGACATGACACCCCTAGTGAACTGTATATCAAATTTTAAGGCAATGGTTCTAAATCGGGAAAAAAGATCAGACCTCTAGCAGTATTGGCCAGCCAAGAAATACATATGCGCATTATAAATGAGGTACAAGATGTGACATCTTAAGGTCTAATATCCTATCAAAATTGGAGGGTATAGAACTTGTGGTTACTGAGATGTGCATATATATGTATAATCAAGGTCAAAGGTCATCAAGGTCACATGACATTTTGAAAAAAAATTATATTGCTAATTAATCCCTATATGCCAAAAAATCAGATCTCTAACTCTATTCGCTTGCCCAGAATTAGATGTGTATGTAATGAATGAGGTAAAGCGTGTGTTGTCATAAGGTCTCCCATCCTACTAAATACAAAGGACATAGCACTTGTGGTTACTTATTTATTGACATAGACATATATTTTGGTAAAAGGTCATCGAGGTCAAATGACATTTGGTCAAAAAATTTCTCTCCAATAGTTATCCCTATATACCAAAAATCAGACATCGAGCTCTATTGGCTCGCTCAGAATGAAATATGCGCATAATTATTGAGGTACAGTATGTTGCGTCATAAGGTGTCCAATCATACCATACATGAAGGCTGTAGCACTTGTGGCTACTGAGTTATGGACAAATATGTATATTTGAGGTCAAAGGTCACCGAGGTCACGTGACATTTTGTCAAAAAAATTGTTTTGCTAAGTTATCCCTATATACCAAAAATCAGACCTCTAGCTCTATTGGCTAGCTCAAAATTAAATATGCGCATAATAAATGAAGTACAATATGTGGCGTCATAAGGTGTCCCATCATACCATACACGAAAGCTGTAGCACTTGTGGTTACTGAGTTATGGACAAATATGTATATTTGAGATCAAAGGTCATCAAGGTCACATGACATTTTGTCAAAATATCCGAGATATCTGCGTGAACGGATGGACCCATACAAAGTTTCAAATCAATCGGACTTGTGGTTTCAGAGAAGAAGATTTTTTGACCAAAAGTGGGAGAAAATTACAAAAAATTCATGAAAAATAGCAAGTCCAAGATACTGACCCAAGATGTGCACAATCATTTCATGTCAGCCCAAAGTACTTACATGCTAATTTTTCATGTAATCTGCACAGTGGTTATTTAGTTTTTTCAATTTTGACTGTTTTTACATTTTTTAACTTAATTTGCATATTTTTGGCAATGACAACTTCATTTGAATAAAATCTCATCTACAGCCCATCATCAATGTACACACCAAATATCAAGATGAAATGTGCAGCGGTTTTGGAGTTTTTGATGTTGACGGACAGACATACAGACATACAGACATACAGACATACAGACATTTCCCTGGCCTATAAGAATAGCTTCCATTGCCATATATAAATATGGCTGTTGGAGCTAAAAACTCGTAATTACGAGAATCAAAAACTCGTAATTACGAAAATTAAGAAACTCGTAACTAAGCGAATCAAAAAGTCGTGATTACGAGAATTTAATACTTGTAATTATGAGCATTGGAAACTCATACTTAATAATTATCTTTTCGTGAATATGTAAAGTCTATAGTTATCTATAATTATCTTTATGATTGAATATTTATGATCAAAAGCTTTTGTCGAGTAGGCTAATCGGAAATTCCTAAAAAGGCCAGCATGAGAGCATACTGATCATACCATAGCGTCATGATTCAAGTGAATTTTTTTTAATTTTTCGTTATGTTATTCCATCTGATTGTCTAAATAAAGGGCCTTTGCATTTCTATTTAAAAATCATCACTTCATGATCACTTTTTTGCCGTTATTTGACATTTTCTTGAAACGGATTTTATATAAATTTCAATTAGGTCATCAAATAGATAATGCACATATTTCGTTTAGTGTTATTTTATGTTGAGAGGACACGATGCAAGGACACTCATTATATACGTACTTCGCTTTATGTGCCTCTGTACACACTTAAATATTGCGAGCAATAAAGCTTTGAAATCTTTCCAACTTCCTTGTTGAGCTCTACTGCTTTTTTAGATATGCTTTTCATATATGAAGGGGGATGTCGGACTGACACAAAGAAATCATACAGTATGATACTTCTTCAGATGTTGGTTTCTCATCATGATTTCTAGTGCAGACACAACATGAAAAAATTTACAATCTGTGCTAAATGTAAAAAGTTAACATTACTTTGGCAGGCACATGTAGTATCAGTGTTATCTCCTCAGAGCGGAGCTTTACAGCTTGTTGGAGAAGACCCAAATATAGGTGTTTATAGGCACGAAGTATTGGCATAATAGCATACTTATGCATCTTTAACTCTGAATGTATTGCAATTCCGGACAGACAAATTTATTAGGCCATCTTTGGCATGATGCTTTGCGTGACTTTTGATATGCTGGATAAGTTATTAAATATCTACAATTCTAAGCCGTGTAACAGTCCCGAAGTTTATTCATTCATTTACTCATTAACGAGTTTACTATACTTGCTCACTACACCTGATAAAGTCAGAATTCGCGTTAACCTTTGTATTCATTGAAATATGATAAATAATACGTATAAGCAAATTATAGATTCACAATAAAGAGCTCAAATACCATAGAAAGACTATAATTTATTGTAGTTTATGTCTCACAATATGTAGGAAAATCAAGGCTCATAATCACAGACAAATATAGACACAGACTTGCAACGGGTATCGTTCAATGCGTGAAACGGTTACGTAACACAGCCATGTTCGCCTCGCCTCAGGTTGCTCTTGTCCTTCTTTTCCAAAGAGTGCCCACTATGCATCCTTCGGTAATTTTCGGATTGTCGCCGATTTTTAAGCGAAAGTTTGTGTTGTTGTTGTCGTGTGGTGCTCAGCAGAACTGGCAAGCTGGCAAAAACAGCAATGTTTTGAGCTTCAGGAAAATGAGTTTTACCGTTTTAAAAATTCCTCTCATATTTTTATGAATATATATAATGAGTGTGTTTGAACCAAATTTGAAAGTCTTTTACCGATATTGTCTGGTTTTATTCAATGGTTTACGGTCATACCGTCTTTTACACGTTCGTCAAGGAAGGACATGATTATGAAACTGGTGGCGTGTTATATTTTGATTGGCGTGAAGCAGTGTTTCTGCCCTGAAAGCTCACAAAGTAACTATGGTTGCTACGCAACTGGCAGCACGATGCCATCACGTCGTATTTTTTGCATAATCTCGTGCAATTATCAACCACAAACAAAAGTCTCCAAAACGCTCATTTTAATATGAAAAGGCAATAGTCTACCGAGACGACCATGGAAAAAAGGCATGCTGCGTTGCCAGTCTGTGTCTATATTTGTCTGTGTCATAATTAAGAGAGTCAAAAACTAGTACTCAAGAGAATTAAAATCTCGTAATTACGAGAATCAAAAACTCGTAATTACGAGAATCAAAACTCGTAATTACGAGATTTTTTTATTTTTTTTCTTACAAAAATGGCCTGAATACGCTTCCGTACTAATATATACTTATTAGCCCTGCAAGTTTGAGAAGTTTCCGCTCAGCAGTTTATGAGATCAAAAGCGACAAAAGAGTGATGAAAGAAGAAGAAGAAGAGGAAGAAGAAGAAGAATATCAAAGTCCAGTAAATCAATAAGGGCCCAAGCCTTGCGGCTTGGGCCCCTAATTAGAGCTGCAAGCAGCCTTAATGGGGCCAAGCTCAGCAATAAGTGCAGGTGTTTTCATGTTGCACAGACTAAAATATGCTGAATTACGTCAATGATGAATGAAATTATATTAAAGCTAGAATTTCACTTCAATCCGTGTTTTTGTTCTGGAGAGGAATTATTAAGATTAAATTGGGATTTTCGCAAAATCCATTATGGCTTTCAAACCAAGTATCTGATCAGATTGCCTCTTGCAAACTTTAAAGTGCTGACTCTAAGAATAACATCTGTAAAATTTCAGTTCAATCAGTGTTTTGGTTCTAGAGAAGAAGATTTTCAAAGATTAAATAACGATTTTTGCAAAATCCAATATTGAGGCCAATAGACGTGACCGATCCAAAAGCCTTTCACAAACTTGAAAGAGGTCACACTACAGATGTTACACATTAAATTTTAGTTGCATCGGTGTGTTGGTTCGTGAGAAGTGGATTTTTCAACATTAAATTGTGATTTTTAGTAAATCCAATATATCGGCCAAACCACGTGACCAATCTAGAATGCCAAGTTGAAAGAGGTCACGCTTAAAATGTTACCTGTAAAATTTTACTTCTATTGGTCTATTGGTTCAGGAGAAGAAGATTTTTAAATATTAAAATTGTATTTTTCCGGCCAAGGTTACGTGACCGCTAAGAATTTTATTGGACAACTTTAATGGGCTTAGTGCAAGCAAGCCACACTAAAAATTTGGAGATGACTTGCGCTGTGGTTTTTGAGTAGAAGTGATTCATATATTGTCATGAAATCCAATATGGCCACCAGGTCACGTGACTGATTAAAAATTAAAGGGTTAGGTGCACCACTTCTCATCAGCCCTGATCATCTGCCAAGTTTGGGAACTGTACAAGAAGTGGTTTTTCCAGATCTAGGCTGGCAAATTATTGATGGTAAAAGAAGAAAGAAAGAAAAAAAACAATGAAACAAATAGCCTTGGGGTTGGGCCCCTAAAGAAAGAAAAACCCCAACGAAACCAAGAGGGGACCAGCCGATAGCCTAGGCCCCTTATTAAAGCTGAAAGCAGCGTTTTTGGGACCGAGCAGCTTGCATAGTAATAGGATAAATAATTCGTCACCTTGAGATTTCCCATTATACCAAACATGAAGGTTTTTGTACTAATTGTTACTTAGTTTTAGGTAAATATGTATATTTGATGTCAAAGATCATTGACGTCACATGACTATTTGTCTAAAAAAATTGCATTCAATACTTATCTCTAAGTACCGAAATTCAGACCTCTATCTCTGTTAATTAAACCAGAAAGAGATACATAAGTAATAGGGTATGAAATGTGCCATCATAAGGTCTCCTATCATACAAAGTATGAAGAGTGTATGACTTATGGCTATTGAGTTATGGACATATACCTATACTTGAGATCACAGGCCATTGATATCACATGACATTTTGCCATCAATAATTGTTTCTATATTTACACCTTTATTATTATATTATTTATCATTTCACTTTATTTCGGACTAAATATGTCCATAGAAATCTCAATACAATAATAAATTAAGGTACAGATAAATGAATATCACAATACACACTGAAGTAGTGATTTTAGTGGTGCATTATCATGCAAAAATAACCCAAAAAGCAGACATCTCTCCTTCTAAGCTACACCAAAATAAGATATTCATGTAGTTAAGGGGTTACATGATATGACACCATAAGGTTTACTATATCGCCAAAAATATGCACGCTCTATCTCTTCATGCTACTAATTTATAGGTAAATAAGCATATCAGGGGTCAAAGGTCATCCAGGTCAAGTGACAATTTGACATTAACCTTTTTACCTTTAGTTATCCCTGCATACTAAAAATCAGATCGCTATCTATATTTCTTAGCCCAGAATTAGATAAGCACATAATGAGGTATATGATATAACACCTAAAGGTCTACAATCTCATCAAATATGAAGGCTCTAGCCTTTATGGCAACTGATTTATAGGCATATACGTATATTAGAGGTTCACGTGACATTTTGTCATAAATCTTTGCTCCCGTAGTTATCACTGCACACACAAAATAAGACTTCTACCTGTATTTCCTAGCCCAGAATTTGATATGCACATAATTAATGAGACATTGTAAGGTATTACATCTTATCAAGTATGGAGGCTCTAACCCTAATGGCTACTGATTTAGGCATATTCGTATATTAGATGTCAAAGGTCATCGAGGTCACGTGATAATACGAAATAAATCTTTGTTCCCTAGTTATCCCTGTGTGCCAAACATCAGGCCCCTTATTATATTGACTAGCCCAAAATTAGATATTTGCATAATTAATAGGGTATATACGTGCTTGTCATGTGACCTTTTGTTCAAACAATTTTACTCTGATACTTGTCCCTGTGTACGAAAAAAAACTAAACTCTAGGTCTTTTTGAAGGCCAGAATTATATAATGGCAAAGATGATGAGATGTAGGAAAATGCCAGGGTCAAAGGTAAAGTTTATACTCAAATTTTGGTGTGCCAATTGGTCCCCTACCCGTCATTGTTCACAAGAAAAATGCCCCTCTGGACCCTAAATAGGCAAGAATATGACATCGCCACAGCTTGGCTGCATTGCTATCAGAAAAATAATGCTTTAAAAATTTTCTTCTCAAAAACTGCAATTTCCTTGAAACTTGGAAAGTAGCATCTTTGTATTTAAATAATAATACATGATAGCGAGGGCAATATCACAATTTGCTGCCTGCCCAAGGGATGCCCATGAGTATTGATGATGCCCGAGCCGAATGCGAGAGCATCATCAATATTCCGCATTAATGTCAATCAAAATAAAATTTGTGTAGAAATTCAAATTATTTGATTTGGATCTTCGGTTTCCGAATATATTTTAAGTGTCCAAATGGACAACTGCGAAAAGGTGAACTCGTTCCAGCATTAACTGTTGCTGTCGAAGGAAAATGTGACAATTTCCTCCAGTGATCATGGCACCCGCGAAAAGAGACGCTGCAGCAGATTTTGGAACATTAATGTTAATGTTTGGTTGGGACTGTTGACCAGACACAGGTTGAGAAGTGACGGATTATAATTGTATGCGGTTGTGTTGACGATGCTGGCTTGCAGATGCAGTCGGGACCGAAGAACTCTGAGTCCAGTTTTCCCTGATGGAAACTTGGCCGGCCGTGTCAATTGCAGATGACAACGTATCCGCCATTTGCTTCTTTTGCTGGATTGATGTATCCCTAACACACGAACTGATGCAACATTATGTTAAACCATACCTTGTGCAGCAGTACTCTTGCGTCAGAGTTTGAGCTACTGAAGTACTTGGCTATCTTAGCGAGATCACCGGGCAGTATTGCTGGTTTGTGAAGAATGTTTCCCTTCCCCTGGCTCTTGAGTTGCTTACATAAAGCACCAAACATCTTTCGGCTATTGGAAAATCCTCGCCATCATCTATATCAAAGTTTCGGGCGCATTGGCGGCTGATTAAATCATCTCTGAATGCCGTATCGCAGACATTGAAGGGACTATATGGTATACAGTTCGCCCTTCGGAGTCCGTACTTCCGCATAAAACGTACACAGAGCTGTGTCGAGCATTGCCACTGTGAACGTTTCGATCTCCCTGGGACTGTAACAATACTTCGAACTCAAGTAATTTTGGATAAGCGATACAGCACCGTTTGTCGCAGTTCCGGTGTGCTTACTGTCCATCTGAAGCAAAAAGTCGTTCAGCGTGTCGCTTTAAAGCCATAGTTTTCTGGTACAAACAGCTTGCAGGGAACTACAATTATAGTTATAGTTATAGTTATTATAGTTACTGTACGTCTCACTTGTAATTGCATGTTTTATGCAATAGGCAATGTGGTGGCAAAAGTACTTCACCGATCCGATTGTGTATCAGAAACTTTAAAGTGCTCACACTGAGGAAGATATAAGTAAAATGTCATTTTATTCAGTGTGCTGGCTCTTGACAAGAAGAGCTTTAAATAGTAAATTGCGACTTTTCACAAAATCCAGGATGGCGGCCAAACCACGAGACCGAATGTAATGTTTTTCACAAACTTAAAAGAGATCATACTGAAGATGACACGAGTAAAATTTCAGTTCAATTGGTGTTTTGGTTCCGGAGAAGAAGATTTTTAAAGATTAAAATGCGAATTTCACAAAGTCTAAGATGGCGGCCAAACCACTTGACCGATCAAAATGCATCTTGCAAACTTAAAATAAATCAAATTTTAGATAATGCTTGTAAAGTTTTAGTTTACTCGGTGCTTTGGTTCTGGATAACAAATTTTTTAAAAGATTATATGGTATTTTTTGAAAATCAAAAATTGCGGCCGAGGTCATGTGACCGCATGCAATTTTAATTGCAAATTCTAAAGACCTTAGGTAATGAATGCCACATAAACCAGATATGAACTGTAAATGCTCACGTGTTTCATTATATATTGCACTTAAGTGTAAATTTGAACCTTTGCCACATATTTGCAACTTCATTGAAGGTATTATGATCACCGTAATGAACAATATTCACCACAGATTAGCTCTATAGGTCATTAAGTATTCAAATACACAATTAGCTAAAATAGAAATAATCAATTTCTTTGACTGCTGTCACTCTACCACCTCTTTATATAGCAAGTGTAATTGCCTCTTGTCAAGCCCTTCAAACTATATTTTCTATACTTTGAAAGCTCAATAGATATGCAAGCTATAAATTAGCTGACATGAAAACTTAAGTACGAAATGACTGCCGATATTGGTATAACCTGGTATAATCATCAATTTACATAGCATGTTATGCCAACTTTGATCAAATAAATCCGAGTATATATCCCTAATTAGGAAAGCTCATTAAATACACAAACGAGGAATTGGCTGAAGCAAAATTGCTTAATGCCTTTTCATAATGTTAGCCTAAATAATGGTATCTTTAATGTAAAAAGCAAGTTTCATCAATTTTGGTCATGTAAATTCAAATATATATCCCTAATTTCAAAAATTCATTAAATATGCAAATTAGGAGCTGCATGAAGTAAAAATGCTTAATGACTTCCAATAACGTCGTATCATAGTATCTTTAATGTACATAGCATGTTTCGTCAACTTTGGTTTATTCAATACAGATAGATATCCCTGATTATGAAAGTTCATTAAATATGTAAATAAGGAATGGCTAAAGTTCAAATACTAAATGACTTTAAATAATGTTCTTACATAGTTTCATCAACTTTGGTTTCGTCAATTCAGATTATTACCCCTAATTAGGAAAGTTCATAAAATATGCAAATTAGGAATTTGCTGAAGAAAAATGCTTAATGACATTTAATAATGTTTTATCATAGTATCTTTAATGTACATAGCAAGTTTCATCAATTTTGGTCATGTAAATTCAAATATATATCCTTAATTCCGAAAGGTCATTAAATATGCAAATTACGATTCGGATAAAGTAAAGATGCTTAATGACTTTCAATGATGTTAAATCATAGTATCTTCAATGTGGATACCAATTCTCGTCAATTTTGATTGAGTAAATTCAGATATATACCCCTAATTAGGAAATTTCATTCAGTATTCAAATTAGTAATTATCTTTCATGTCACCGCTTAATAACTTTCAGAGCTGATATATCTTAATGAAATCAACATTTGCAGCAAATCTTATCACATTGTGTGCAGTCGCTCCCAATATGTATGTTTTTTTCCCTAAAATCATTAATTATGCAAATGAGCAAAAAGTATGCAAGCCACATCCACCAAAAACTAATTAGCTCTCGCCATTTGCAAACTGAATCTATGTACCAGATTTGATTATGATCTGATGAGCTGGTTTTGAGATATTGAGCAGTAAGAGAGACAGACAGACAGAGAGACAGACAGACACACAGACAAACAGACATCGTTGCGACATATGCTCACGTGTGTGAACACGTGAGCAAAAAATTTAAAACTGACTAGACCCCAAGGTCAGCTGGAAAAGCCAATTTTAGGTTTTTCGAAAATCCAAAATGGCCGCGTAGTCACGTGACCAATAAAAATTTTAAGGATAATTTGCACTAGTACTCATACGTACCTACCAGCCCTGCAAGTTTTAGTAGTGTGTGTTTGGCGGTTTCTGAAATCAAGAGTGACAACAAAGTGACGGAAGAAGAAGAAGAGGAAGACTAATATTTAACTCCAGTAAAACCAAAGCCTTGTGGCTTGGGCTTCTAATTAAAGCTACATGCAGCATTGGCAGTGCCCAAGCAGATAACATGGTTTCAAGTTCTTGCACTGATCATATTAGGTGCCGTATTTGGTTTAATGAGGTACACGATAAGCCGTGATAAGGTCTCCAATCATACCAAATATGAAGGCTGTACCACTTGCAGTTACTGAGCAATGGATATATAATGGTCAAAGTTAATTAGGTCATACTACTTTAAAATTTATTAAAAAAATATGTGTCCCATTGCACCAAAAGTCAGACCTTTATTTCTGTTGGTCAGCCCAGAAATAGATATGTGCATAATTAATGAGGTACAAGTCTCCCATCATACTAAATTTGAAATGGGTAGCACTGGTTGTTACTGAGTTATTATCATACATGGACATTTGAGGTCAAAGGTCATCAGGGTCATGTCACATTTTTTAAAAAAAACCTGTAATCAACAGTTATCCCTATGTAGCAAAATCAGACCTCTATCTCTATTAGTCTGCCTGTAATTAGATATGTGTCTTCATAAAATATCCAATCACACCAAACATGAAGCGGGTAGCCCTTGTAATTACTGAGTTATGGATGTTTATATATAAATAAATATATTTATATATAATCCCATGGTATTTTTCTCTGTTTGACATCGCCATATACGAGTGTTTTTCGTGGAGCCATACAACTTCGAGCCAAAGGCAAGAATTTGTGCGGCTCCATGAAAAAAGGGAGTAAACGATGACGTTAAACAGAGAAAAATGCCATAGGATTATATATTTATCACATAAATAGTCTTCTCATTTTCCTTTTAACATAGATGGATCAAAAATATCTTAACAAATTGCATGAATTTCGTCGCAATCTGTGCTTTACTTACGCGGATTAATTTCATTTAAAGAGTAAAGTGACTAGTCATGAAGGAGATATTTTCATTCATAAATCCCATCAACTAGACGTACAGATTTGTTCGCATGAACGTGTCAATCATTGTCTCGCACTGTACAGATGCCAAAGCTAGTCGGCCAGCGGTGGACATAACTTTGACCATGCTAGCGACAGATAGCTATTATAGTATACAGAGATGATTAGAATATTTGAAAATAGATTTGGCGAACGCTAAAGATTCCATGCGATGACACACCTGGTGTGTACCTCATTGCATGCTGTCACGTCACCGATCTCTGCCAGTGTCAACTTGTCAATCCCGATCTCGGTCGTCAACGTTCTCCTCTTACAGGCGGACTTTGATGTTTGCAGTGACACATATCTCGCCTGTAAATATAGCCTAATTGTGTTACTTGATGGAGACTGTTTTGAGTGTTGCCTGAGTCAACTCTCTAAGTACATCGGATTCTGCAGCGCTGTGTGTTAACAGCTTATGTCTTTGCTACTGCTGTATGCCATGCTGCAAGTTTGATTCCAGCGAGAGTTCATGGATTTTTGTGAGGGAAATTTAGCATTGTTAATCAAATGACTTTATGCTTATATCTTCTATGTTGCTTTCCTAAAGATTATACCTTACTTTTTTTGGTTGAACTTAATAAACATTAAGGTGTAGGTTTTGGTTCAATCGCCAACGTGATATTGCCAGGTACTATGTCCACGACTCAACTGGGGCCGTGACGTAACGTTACTGAGCCATTTATTTAAAACTATCAATGGTATCTTCATTTGATTCTAAGGGAAAGCTATAGTTTTAGTCAATTGAAATATCGTTGGACAAATATGCCTTCTATGTCTCCATGTCTGGATTTATCGGGTCACCTTTTTGTGAAAATATTAATGTGCGAGCTAGCATGGCATCGATCACAACAAATCTCTTCACTGCATAAAAACCCTATAATACTTACTGTATTAACATGGATTATTGCCTGTATTTTAGCTGAAGAGTGCATATACAGATGAATACAGTCAAGAATCCATTTTTTGTATTTAGCAAGCCTGTATTCATGTGGATTAATGTGAATTCACGTGTACTAAACTATAATACAGGCAACTCATTAATGTGAATTTATCTGAATTATTGGGTTTTCATGCAGTGCGTAGTGTCGCGACGCCTACATGTATGAACAGTACCATGCATGAAAAAGGTTCATGTTGAAACAGGGGTAATTCGAATTTCTTATCCGTTCTGTTCTACGTCACACAGATGGCGATTCGGGCCAGTTTATGTGATAAATATATAAATTATATATATATATATATATATATATATATATATATATATATATATATATATATATATATATATATATATATATATTATATATATGTGTGTGTGTGTGTGTGTGTATGTATGTATGTATGTATGTATGTATGTATGTATGTATGTATGTATGTATGTATGTATGTATGTATGTATGTATGTATGTATGTATATTTTAGGGCAAAGTTCATAGGGTCATGTGAAGTTTTGTCAAAAAAATTCAATTCTATAGTTATTTCAATGTACAAAAAATCAGACTTCCATCTCTATTGTTCACACCAGAATTTGATATGTGCTTAAACACTATCTACTGTTGATTGACCAATTAGAGTGCTCAATTCAGGGTGTTTTATTTACTCGTTAAGCCTTGGTCACCAAATTCCAGAAACGTATGACAGCGCAGTAGTAAAGTTCTGTCCAATCAAAAGTGAACATGTCATATTCTGTAGACATCTGGTACGTTTTTTCCCTAATATTCAAATTTGGTAACACAGAGGAAACCAGCTGCAACACAAAATCTGATGTGATACAAACATGAACTAATGTGCCCTAGGGCATTTATAGGATGTTCCATTACATCGGAAGGCTATTTCATAAATAAAAAAATTAATTCATATCCTAAACATGTTACATTGATAAAGAGGACGTTTGAAGTAAACACATTGAAAACGAAAATATATCAGTTAGGGGCGATAGTTTTTATGTCGGATAAAGCCTGAGTACGAGGGCTCTTCTGGTATATTGAGTCCAACCCTACGATAAAATGTCTGGCCGAGACATTTTATCGTAGGGTTGGACTTTATATACCAGAAGAGCCCTCGTACTCGGGCTTTATCCTATACATAATGAACAAGGTACAGGATGTGCCAAGTTTCAAGTTCTTGCACTGATAATATTATGTGCAAAATTTGAGCTTGGAAAAGTCTTCCGGTTCTTTTAAAGAAAGAATATTAACATGATTTCATAGTTAATGTAGGTTTCACTGGTAATTGTAAGTTTTATGCAAAATCCAATATGGCGGCCAAACTACTCGACCAATCCAAATGCCTTTCACAAACATCAAATTGCTTGCTCTAAGAAAGACATGAGTACAATTTCAGTTCAGTCTGTGTTTTGGTTCTGGAGAAGAAGATTTTTAAAGATTAAATTGGGATTAATGCAAAATCCAATATGGCGGCCAAACCACGTTACCGATCCCATTGACTTTTACAAACTTGAAAATGCTAACACTGGGTATGACACGAGTAAAAGTTCAGTTCAACGTGGTTGAGTTATGGAGAAGAAGAATTTTAAAGATTAAATTTGGGTTTTCAGAAAATCAAAGATGGCGGCCCAACCACGTGACCGATCCAAACCCCTTTTGAAAACTCAAAAGAGATCACAATCAGAATGACAGAGTAACATTTCTGCTTAATCGGTATGTTGGTTCTGGAGAAGAAGATTTGTAATTATTAAACTGTTATTTTTTGAAAAATCCAATATGGCTGCCAAAGTTACTTGACTGCACGCAGTTCTCTTTGTAAAATCTGAAGACCTTAGCTTATGCTCGCTGATGCAAGAAGAAGACGAAGAACACGAATATTGAATTCCTGTAAAAACAAAAGGGGCCCAAGCTCAAAGGATTGGGCCCATTATTCAATCTGAAAGCAGCATTGACAGGGCCCAAGTGGTTAACATGGTTTCAAGTCCTTGCAGTGATGATATCATGTGTAAATTTGAGCTTGGGAAAGTCTTTTAATTCTTGTAAAGAAAGATTTTGAACATCATGTCATAGTTACTGTTGGTTTTCACTAGCAATCGTACGTTTTAAGCAAAATACAATATGGAGGCCAAACTACGAAGAAGACGAACAAGAAGAATATTTAGCTCCAATAAGTCCACTAGGGGACCAAGCCGCAAGGTACTTGCACTGAAAATACTAAGTGCAAATTTTGAGCTTTCGTGTGTCTCATGTGTAGGGATTTCTTTAGACAATTTGTTGTTAGCACATGTGAAAATTACTTTTAAAAGCTCACGTATCGCAATTCTCATTTACAATGACTTTGATAAGTATGCTTGATAGAAAGAGGCGAACTAGTATTTTAATGAAAATGGACGTATGCCATTGTAGCTCACTCTGGAAATTCATCATGTGTCCTATGTGTTGACAAATCCTTGGACTATTTGTTAAAAGTGAAAATTACCTGTCAAAGATCATTTTTCTCATTTCCCACTTATCGATAAAGGATTTAGAAGTATGTTTCATAGACAAAGGGGAAATAGCATTGCAATAAATTTCCCACTTATAATGTTGTCAATTGTCAGCCGTACAAACATATGTGATTAAATCATTGCATCAGTTTATAAAACAACACGATATTGTTTTGTCAACAGTTAAGTACACTACATGCACAATGTGACTCTGATAGTCTTGTAACGACTTTCTCGAAAGAATACTATAATATTTCAATGAAGTGATATATAATCGAATATTTTGAGAGTTAACATTGATGCATTTTGGTAGAACTGGGAAAGGTAGACGACAGCCAAGGTAGTACAAGTCCAGCCATGGAAATCAATATATAAGTGAACTAACTAAACGCAAAGTCATGCTACCACAAATGCTCCTTCACGTGAACGCAACCTTCACAATTAGCACCAGCGCTTGCATAGAAACCCACAATGTTAGCCATGTTCCCGACGGTTGGCAGTCTGGTCAATGCCACCACATGTACTGTGATGCAACTAACTTGTCAAAATGGCGCACAGGGCCTGGTATTTACAATGTTTACAGATCGTTCCGACTATTATGAGCTGTCCAGACAAACATTTTGAACTACAGTCTCTACACTCAGGTTAATAAGTAACTGGGATTAGCACTTCCTTTGTGTGTTCTATCCAAACACTCAAGTGTATTTCTCAGTGTTTTCAATTCAATTTCAAGGTTTATGTAGTGTAAAAGTTGAAAGCCATGCATTTTCTAAAGGGGTTAAATTTTTCTTTGACAGAGAAAGACGTGCAAATGCACTCCGCGGTTTATCAATTATCAATATGTGTCCATAAAAACAGATTGGCATCCGTCTGCATACATTGTGTATACCTTGTATGACATTGTCCATCCTTGGAGGCTGTAGCTGTAAGGAGATTGGTGCGGCCACTTTTGATCAGATGGGGCCGGGATTAGGGTTCACCCGACTGTCGGCTAAAGTTGACATCAGCTATTCCAGTGCAATCTGCCCTGCCCGCCTTTTCTGTCTGAAAGAAAAAATATGGCTGTATTCAAAAACCTACATAATAATCAATGCATCAAAAACCTTGGCTTTAATCTGCCTGTCAAATAGCTTCAATTATGATCCTTGACTTTCACATACATAACAGCTGTGCGTCGACCCTGGTAGTTCTTCCCGGGCGTAAAAAGCATTGTCAAAGATTAAATTGGTATTTCTCAAACAATCCAATATATCGTGAACGCCACATGAGCAATCCATATACCTTTTCATAAACTTAAAGGTGCTTACACCAAGAATGATGCGAAGTGCTAACACCAAGAATGATGCGAGCTAAATTTCAGTTAAATCGCTGCTTTGGTCTGGAGAACACGATTTTTAAAGATTATATTGTTATTTCTCAAAAAATCAAATATGGCGGCCATTAGGTCACACAACTGTACATGATTATATTTGCAAACATAAAAGAGCTAAGGTCATGCTTGCTACACGCCAAGCGTTTGCCATCGTTGTTAGTACTTGCGTTGATGATTGTGCAAAATTTGAGCTTGAATGGTATTTTGGTCCTTGTAAGGAATAATTTTTAAAGTAATCTCGTAGTTATACGTTTTTTTTTTGTGAAAGCAAATATGGTCGCAAAACATACGACCGGTCCGTATGCCTTACACAATCTTGATTATACTCACACTATGAATATGATATGGACATAATTTCATTTCAGATGGTAGGGTGGATCTGGAGAAGAAGAATTTTTTGATATTATTCAAAGATTTTCCAAAAATTCAATATGGCCCCCAAGCAACGTGACTGATTGAAATATTTTCCCAAACTTGAAAATGCTCACTGTAAGGATAATATGAGTCAAATTTCAGTTCAAAAGGTGCATTCGTTCTGTAGAAGAAAATTTTGAAAGATTAAATAGGTATTTTTGAAAATCCTATTTGGCGGTCAAACTATGTGACCGATCCATATGCCTTTCGCAAACTAAAAGTACTTACACTGATGATAATATGGGTGAAATTGCAGTTCAAATAGTGTGATAGTTCTAAAGATGATTTTTTGAATATTATTCGCTGGTAATCGTAGTTTTTGTTTGCAAAAACCAATATGGCCGCAAAATCTAAAACTACTCACACTAAGGATGACACAAGTTAAATTTCACAGAAAATGATAGATTGGTAACGGTAAAGACGATTTTTAAAGATAACATAAGGATTTTCGCAAAATCCAATATAGCGGCCAAACCGCTTAACCGAGCCATCTAGCTTTTTGCAAAGTTTAAATTGCTCACACTAAGAATGACAAGAGTAAAATTTCAGCTCAATCGGTGTGTTGGTTCTTGAGAAGATTTGTAAAGATTACATGATATTAATCAAAAAATCAATATCGCGCCAAGGTCACGAGACCGCGCACGATTCCATTGACAAATTTCAAATATCTAAAGCCATGCTTGCTATATACCAAATTTCAAATCGACCAGACCCCTATGTCATCCATTGAAGCCATTTTCAGGTTTTGGGAAAATCCTTTATTGCCGCCTGGTCACGTGACCAATCAAGTACTACTATATACTTAAAACTGTCTCAACAGTTGTTCTATATTATAAGGTTATTCCCCAAATACCGGTATTTTTGTCCTACGACATCGTGCAGGGGAGGTATTGTCAGAAACTCGTAGCGTCAAGGACAATATCGAACCGTACGAAGTTCGACGACATAAATCCAAGTATTTGTGAAAAGCATTATTATACACCTTATAGTCCAATTTTAACAAAAAGGGAGATGAAATTGAGACGGATTTTTGAAGGCCCGTCGCTCACTGTACTGGGCGATCGCCAGCAGATTTCGATAGCGATGACCGCGTCTGCTAAGCCCAAAGAACAAAATATCAACCAGCGCTGCATAGTGCACGTTATAGAAATTGTAGGTCAGCAGCATAATTAATCTCGCATTTCCAGGTTTTGGACTCACCATGATTTACTTTGTGAAGTACTGAATGTTAAGGTTCCAAGACAAGAAATGGACCGTTTTGTAGTCTAACAATTCTCTTGTCGTTGTTAAGCTCGGAACCTCCGTAAATAATACATTTTCTGAAAGCTTGGACATAGGGTAATATGTTGGTAACCACAGTGTCACCATTATTTACATTACGTTCACCTGACAGGTAATTTGCAAAACCTTTCAACGATCGGTTTTCCGTACGTTTTTTCTCAATAATCCAAAATATCTTACTCAATTTTTTTGGAATGCAAGCTGTCACAGCGTAAGTGTGTCTCAGTTTTTTTTAATATCTTGCTTAAGTGTTTTGGAGCACAATTTAAAAGAAATCAGCTAGGGTTAAATTCACCGCTCTGGAATTTTTCTCGCATAAAAATTGTTTTAAAAGGTTTGAAATATTCTGAGACACTCTTTGGAAGATAATTAAGACAGCTTGCACTCACAAAAATTTCATCCTTGTATCTCAAAGCATTGACATAAAAACATAGGGAAAACCGATTTTTGAAAGGTTATGCAAATTACCAATCATGTAATAGTTATGTAAGCAATCATTACACTCTGGGAAACTAAATATTCCCCTGTATCTATGCTTTATAAATATATATATAATTTACAGGGGTTCTGAGCTTAATAACCGCTAGAGAATTGTTAGCTTAAAAAGGTCAATTTTTTGTCTTCGAAACTTAAAAGTATATATTTTTTTAAAAATGGGACAATTTTCTCTTTTCCCCTTATTTGACGTAAAGCTGCTTTGAGATCAAATAAAGTCTAAATACACCTAAAGCTGTTATACTCCGCGTCGAAGTTATTGGACCCCGCGTCTTCTGATACCGAAAATTACTGTGTGACTCTTTGGTTAGGTGTAAATTAACGCCATTTATAACCTATAAAACAACGTTGGTTGGACTAAAGTGGTTGTTTTATTTGAAAGCCTATCTTGACTGTACAAAGATGATGTTATGTGCAAACTCTTAGCTAATATTGACTTATGATTATCGGTAGGAAGTAATTGAAAAACATCTCATGCTTATTTTCAAACTAGATTTTTTTTCACGAAAATCTATATAGCTTCTATGCGAACGATCACACGTCTTTAGTTACTTACACGAAGAATTATATGAGTTAATATCACTTCAAATTGTATGTTGTTTCTAGAGAAGATTTTAAATTACCTCTTCATCACAAATGAAACAGACACAAGAAGGAGAAGAAGAAGAAGAAGAAGAAGAAGAAGATTTGATTTTTCAAATAAACGTTTATTACTAAAATTAATCTCTTGTACAGAAAAGTACATATCAAAACAATTCAAATTTTGAGACGAAAAGCAAAAATGAAGTCTGACAAATGCTTTATAGCGAATGATGGTCAATTACTGAAAATACTAAACAAAATTGGACTGTAAAAAATCAGCAAAAACTGCGAAATGGCTATGAAACTGATGCTGGAGCGAGACGGAGAGAACTGGTGAAAGGGCAAACAGGTAGCTATATCACTTGCAACATGGGGAAGGAAACCAATTAAATCTGAAAAAAAGCACAATTTTGTTAATGACAAAAGGCAAGATGCGAGGTGCATGAAAAATCTCCACTGAATAGCAGAAAGCGAAACAAACATCTGAAACAAGAAAAAGTGACAGAAATTTGCGAGGAAATAGGACAGGAACACCTTACATCTTGCAGAAAAAAAGCCTCCTAACCGCCAATGAGAAGGGGTATATTGAGAAAACTTTTCGTTGGCATGTACATGCCAAAGAAGAATCCTCCCAACTGACTACCCCCTTCCATTCCGTGAGGAATACGGTGCCCAGGACAAGATAGGATTTGGCAAAAAGGGAAAGTGTTCTTAGAGGTGAAAGCATTTTCTTTACAACAAAATTGAATCAATAGTAAATGTTCCATCAATGTCTACAGAAGCAATGACGTCATTAATACACCAAATGTTTTTGAAAGCACTTATGTTTGAATTGAGCGTGAAGTAATTATATTCTTCTAAAATGCGAGCACAAACTCGCCTTTTAAAAACAGAAACAAGCATATTACTGATTGAGGGATTATGACCATTAATTGCATTTCGTCTTGTTACATGAATTGCAATTTTAGCTGTCGTAAAAAGGAAATTTAAAAGCGCAAAAGTATTCTTGTCCATGTATGATTTATCAAAGGGTGGGCCTAAAACAAACCACCAGAATAAAATCTTGCATTCCTGACCAAGAAAAAGGTGACAGAGTTTACGAAGGAGAATGAACAAGGGAGAAAGACGAGGGCATTCTAAAAATATGTGTAAGAGGTCATCTCTGGCACTACAGAAAATACAATCAGAGGATGAGCTATACCCAGAATGGAACATAAACGAGCAAGTTGCGTACACACCGTGGAGAAGACGCCATTGGAGACCTCCCTCTTTTATGGGAATTGGACTGAGATAACAAAGGTTTGATATTTTCAGAAAGTGAAAGCAGATATCTCCAAACGTATCTTGACGTTTATTGTTCCCATGAAAATTGGACGTAATCAAGAATTTATATATGCTACGCTTTTCAAGTTTATACAAGGGACAATTCAAAATAATATGGTCATTATTGCCTTTACAAATAAGTTCGAAAGAGTACGAAGGACGATGACAAGAATGAACGTCATCCAAATCAACTTCCTCTTCAAAATAACTTTGGATTTTGTTTTTCCAATCTCAGGGAATAGAATCAACCAACGTCTTGACAGTATTTGTTAAAATTCTATCCGAATGAATAGAAACAATGTTTCTAAACTGGCTTGGGGAGTGCCATGTTTTTTGGAAAGGGTCAAAAAGATATCCAACTCTTGTAATGCCAGCACTGATAAAGTGATTAACAAGAGAACTATCAAGAGGGTTTGTAAAACTAACACAATCGTTGAAAAAAAGGCTTCATGGAAAATATCTTTCATAAAAAGGGGTCCACCTTTTCTCAGGAAAATACATGACTTCCAGACTTTCAAAAGCTCAAGATAAAAAGTAGGTACAAATTCTGGAACAGACTGGAAATTCACTGTAAGAAGTTGAGAGGTGTACTTGAAATTGTCAACACTTCGAAAATAAAAATCAGCGAACAAAAATGAAGGATGATCTAGACCTGAATACAAGTATCTTTGAAGATAATTTAACCTGAAAGCTTTCACACGTGAAAAGAGATCGATAAGATTTTGCCTTCCTAACTTCAATGGAGCAGAAACTGTTCGACTTGGCAACCAATGTTTTCCTTTCAAGAAGAAATTAAGAAATTTGTGCTGAATTTCATCAATGATAAAAGCAGGAGGACAGAGGCAAATTAAACGATGAAAAAGTTTAGTTGCAGCAAGTTGATTAATAACGATAACACGGCCTTAGAATGACATAGCAGGAGCATATCTATTCCACCAAGATAACTTATTGTCAATCTTTGTAACACACTCACTCCAGTTTTTTGAAAAATACTTGTTACTGTTGCCCAAATAAGTACCAAGGAGTTTGAGACCAATACTATTCCAAGGAATTTCAAGCGGACGATCAGCACGCCCACGCCATGAGCCGACCCAAAGACCTTGGGACTTACGATAGTTAATTTTTGCATTACTGGCATGCTCATAGACAGAAAACCAATATTTAAACCTCAAAAAATCAGTATCACAAGTTACAAGAGTATTAACGTCATCACCATAAGCTGAAAGTTTACATTTACGATCACTTTAATTTGGAATCACAACACCTTGAATACTGTCATCTTGTCTTATTCTGTGTAAAAAAGGTTCAATAACAATTGCATACAGCTGCCCTGGTCATGAGCAACCTTGCCTTATACCACGTGAAAACTGAACTGGAACAGTTAGAGAACTGTTAACACGAACAAGACTAGCAGTTTGTGTATACAGAAGTTTATAAAATTGATGAAATTTTCACCAAACCCGAACGAATGCAGAGTTTGAAAAAGATAATGATGACTGACACGATCAAAAGCTTTTTCCTGACCTAAAGAAAGAATACCGAGAGGAAGATTCATGTCACTATGAAAATGAATGCAATCTCTAATAAAATGAATATTGTCAAAAATCTGTCTGCCTGGAATAGTATAACTTTGATCTACATGAATGATATCTTGCAAAACTTCTTCAAACGAAGTGATAAAGCTTTAGTGAAAATTTTATAATCAGAGCAAAGCAAACTGATAGGTCTCCAGTTCCTAAGAAGGGAGTTATCACCTTGTTTCGGAAGGAGTGTGATAACAGCTCTACGACAGGACGTTGGAAGAAGGCCATCGGAGATTGACTTTTGAAAACCCTGTTGAAAATCGTTCCCAATAGAGACCAGAATGTTTTAGAGAATTCACAAGGAATGCCATCAACACCAGGTGTTTTACCATTCGCAATGTTCTTGAGTGCAAAGGTGTACTCGTCAAGACTAATGGGTTCATCAAGTTGCGTAACTTTGTCAGCAGGTAATTGAGGGAGATCATGAAGCAAAGTATTTTGTGCTTCAGGTGAAACAGGCTCAGCAGTAAACAGGTTTTGATAAATCTGGCGAGTGAGTTGACGAATTTCTCTCTGGTTTTCAGTAATTGTATGATCTTCACGTTGGAGTTGAGAAATGGATTTACGACAGCCTTTGTATTTTTTCAAGAGAGAAGAAAAACTGTGAATTAGTATCAGAATCATTGAGCTGTCGAAAACGAGAACGAATAACTGCACCTCTGGAATCAAGTTTTTGAAAACTGTCTAACAATTTTTTTTGCTGATGATATCTTGTTTTCAGAGAAGGCTGAGTATGAATCAATGTTTCCAAAGTGCGAATTTCCTCAATAAGCTTTTGTTTTGAACGTTTAAAGTGATGAAATCGTTCAGCGCTGTACTGCTGACTTAATTTTTTAATCTTTTGTTTTCCTATATCCCACCAAGACTGAAAAGTAGAAAACCTATCCTTCTCATTACGCCAACCTTCCCAGAATTCTTTAATTAAAGTACAGTAATTTTCATCATTAAGAAGACTGGTATTGAGACACCAAACTGGATTTTTGTTGACACTCGAATTCATAGTTAAAACAAGAGAAACAAGAGAGTGATCAGATAAATCAGTAGGAGAGTCAATAGACACAGATTTAAGTTTCGAAGTCAACCTCTTGTTGATGAAGAAAGTATCAATGCGACTTTTTTGCTCTCTTCTCTGCCACTTACAATTTTTAGCCTGCTTATGAAATTTGCGAAGAAAAAGGACAAGAACACCTTACATCTTGCAAAAAAATGCCGCCTAACCGCCAAAAAGAAGGAACATGCCAACCAAGAATTTTTTCAACTGACTACACGCTCTCAATCCAAGGAGTACGGTGCCCAGGACGAGCTAGGTGTTGGCAAAAGACGCGTACCACGCAGTGGCCGCTATGTATCGAACCACGCATATGGCAGACGACAAGATGTAGTCATCAGAGGCGGCTAATAATATACACGTAAAAACTGATATATATGTAGTATTGGTTAAAATATAATTCAACAATGCCAAGGCATAATCAATGTTAAAGGGGAACAGATTTATGAAGTTCAAAGCACTAAATATATTGGGGTTGACCTAGATGATAAACTTACCTGGAAAGAACATACATATAAAGATAACAAAACAATATATTCAAAGGCAGGTATATAATAAAAAATTAAGCACATTGTCCCTCAACCAATATTGTTACTACTCTATAATTGTTTCATTTTACCACATATCTCTTATTCGTTAGAAGTTTGGGGGAATACTTACGCAACTTACCTTCAGCCTATACATCTTACCCCCAAAAAAGAATAGTACGTACTCTTACAAACTCCAACAGATTTTAGCACACACAACCATTGTTTCAGGGCTTGGAAATTCTTGATGTTTTTAAGTAATATACTTATCAAACTGTACTTTTTGTTTATGATAATATAAGTGGAAATTTTCTTTCAGAAATTCCTTGTTTCTTTTCAAGCATTCAACGTCTGTATCATACTCGGTCGAAATACAAGGGAAATCTTCTCATCTCTAAATATACCACTAATGTAGGAAAGTGTTCAATGAAATACTCTTGTGTTACACTCTTGAACCATATCCCAGAAAATATAAGATCTTTAAGATCTAAGTCAAAAGTTCAAAGAGACCTGAAACGTCATCTCATGTTTGTCTGACAGATTTCGTCCCTCTCATGTATATTTTCTACCGCAAAGTTTTGTGATTTATGTACTTACATTGACATGGAATTTGTTTCAAATACCCAGGATAGGTTATAATGTTCAACATGACGCCCTATGCAAAATGATAGATTCAGCAATTGTGAATGGTAGGGGACTGGACTCGATTAGTGTGATACTATTTTCTTGTCCCTACCCTATTTACTAATCCTAAATGTTTGTGTATTTTTCTTTTTCTTCTCTGTTCTACCTGGATATAAAATATCCTTATCCTTATCCTTATCCTTACAGCTGATTGAGAATAATGAAAATGACAAAAACAAAGGAGAAGCTTTAAAAAACTTACCAGAGGTAAAGGCATAATGCTGTATATAAAGTCTTTGCAGTGGGAGGTAAATTAATTGCATCGTTCGAACTTAATATGGAATCCCAAGAATATCATCAATCAGCACATCAACAAACCTTCGTAGGATTAAGGGTCATAACTACAAACGATCGTTCACAGCAACACTGGATTTATACAGTTGACTTTGTGCAACCTAAAGCCTGCAAGCATGCCAAAGGACTGCTTACTCTGTCTCAGTGTCTGACACAAGATTTGGAGCTTTGCTGTCCCAGCTGAGATAAGAAGCCTGTCCATTTTTATAGTTTCTAGTCCATCCCTTGACATAGCGACTAGTTTTATTTTTTCGTAACAATTTTTGTTTGTACGGCAATGGCTGAGTTAACCCTTGGTCGTTTTCTCTTACGTAACACTGTTTTGTAGTTGGTATGCTTCTTATCATTGTTGAATGACGCCTTGTACAAGCCAATCATAGAGTAGAGGTTAGCCTGTGATTCATTAATTGGAGAAGTGTTCTGATAGGAAACACGTCGGCACTATTATAAGGGACCCAAGCCCTGTATGGGGCTTTGGTCCCTATTCTATATGTAAAGGTTCGATATTTAGGGGCTCAAGCCTACCGACTGGACCCCTATTTGTTTTCAATATTCTTCTTCCTCTTCTTCATCTTCTTCAGTAACTTTTTTTCACTCTTTGATCTCAGAAACCGCTCAATTAAAACTTCTCAAACTTGCAGGACGAATAGGTATTTATGAGTACTCGTACATATTATTCCAAAATTTATGATTGGTTAAGTGACCTGGCGGCCATATTGGATTTTTAAAAAGCATAAAAAAACTGTCTTTATGACCTAGGAGTCTAGTAAATTTGATTTTTTTTATATAGTAAGCATGACATGGGGATTAATTTGTAAATAAAATTGCGAACGGTCACGTGACCCTGGCCGACATATAAGATTTTCGAAAAATAACAATTTAATATTTAAAATTATTGTCTTCCAGAACAATGCACCGATTGAACTGAAATGTTACTGGTGTCATTTTTCGTGGGAGCACTTTCAAGTTTGCAAATTGCATTTGGATCGGTCATCTGTTTTGGTGGCCATATTGGATTTGGCGAAAACAGCAATTTAATATATAAAAATCTTTTTCTCAAGAAGAAACACACCGATAGAATTGAAATATTACACAAATCATCGTATGTTTGTCCTTTTTTAAGTTTGCAAAAGACATCCAGATCGGTCATATCTTATTTGACAAAAAACGAATTTAACCCTTTAAAATCTTCTCTCCAGAACCAACACATAAATTAAAGTGAAATTTTTACTCATATCATCCTAAGTGTGAGCACTTATTTATTGTTTTATTGTTTGTGAAAGGCATTTGGATCAATCAAGTAGTTTGGCCGCCATATTGGATTTTGCATGAAGCTTATGATTACCAGTGAAACCTACAGTAATTATAAGATCATGTTCATATTCATTCTTTACAAGAACCAAAAGACTTTTCCAAGCTTAAATTTTGCACATTATAACATCAGTGTAAGAACTTGAAACCATATTAACTGCTTGGGCCCCGCCAACGTTGCTTTCAGCTTTAATCTTCTTGCTCTTCTTCTCTTTAGAGTCCGCGTCCCCTATGCGCCTTAGGCCTCTATTGTATTTGTAGGGGTTCAATATTCTTCTTCCTCTTTTTCTTCTTCTTCCCTTGTGCCAACACCTAACTCGTCACTGGGCACCGTCCTCCTAGGATTGAGAGGCATTTGGTTTTAACACATAGCGTATATATATCAGTTAGAGGAAAAGACACATTTCTCGCAAACTTCCCGTGTATTGCTAGTAGGTCATAGGTAAATTAACGAATACAATTATCAAAACGATTCGATTTAAACAAACAGAACTGTTAAGATTCACAGAGGCAAATACAATGACCAATCTTTAATTATCTTTGTGTTTAATGTTTCAAAAAAAATCATTGGTTTCCTCTAACAAACTTACTTTAAGAATAATACACTCCCCAGGTTGAATGTCCTTACAAATCCATCATCAAAGCTACATGATAGTATTTGAACGGCAAGCTACATTAAGTATTTCAAAACGAGAGAAATCCGGGATAAGGAATTGTCAATGGTCTTTGAGGAAAGCAACTGAAGTTGGATGATGTCATTCCAAAGGAATGCCACATGTGACACTGCAAATGGGTTATAACTGGCTGGTCGGAAGGGTCAGAGTTTAATGGGTTGTTTACAATAAAGATTTATAGACGATTATGTATAAAAAATCCTGGGTGTGTGTAGGTTAAAGTAAAACTATTTAGAATTTTCTCAGTAGTATTCATACAATGCTCTGACCTTCACAATTTAATCTAAAAACCTTATAATCATAACAATTAATTAATTTCATGTGAAAGCAATTTTCATATTTGACTGTGACAAACACAATAACAACTTCTCAATTCTTATTCTGACATTTCAATTTTGATTTCAAATGAATGTGTTTTCTTTTCATTGAATAGTTTAGCAAACATATTCCTGCAGAAACAAAATAACATGTAGAACATCATTATTACTGCGAAAAAAGATGTATATCAAGTCAAAGCTAAATGTACAACTGAAATTGGATGATGTATATTTGGTGACTCGCCATATAAATATTGTATAGGTTTATACAATGTCCATTAGGATAGATCAAAGTTTAAGTAATCGTTTTCTCGGTAAACTACCATATTAAAATGACTAAAAAATGTAGGAGAAGTAAGTTTGTTAAGTTGAACGAAGTTAGAACACACTGACTAAACGTCTTAAATTGTTGTACACTCAATACCATGCGTTTTTTATTTAAACATTAATAGCAGTTGAATCATGTAGATAACAAGGTGAGCCACATGAGAATCCAAAGTTGCGATTAAGAGGTCGGTTGAGAAGACTCAAAGTTTAAGATGTTGATGTTCCGTGCAATACTGTGCCAACATGGCGACTGTATGGTTGTTACTTTCATGCATAATTTCAGCTCAAAACTCTCTTAAAGTAACTTATTTGCTGAACACTAGTTTAATATGTTTGTCAACAGATAGAAGTTGGAGTTGGATGATATAATTAGAAAGTTATGTCACAACAGCATTCAGAAATATGATAGGTGGACGGGGTAAAAAAAGGGTCAATATTAACGCTGTTGGTGTCGTTGTCGACTGCTGATTTCAGATATTTGACTGTGAGATATAGCGATTGTTATACGTTGATTTGTATGGACTGGTAATGTATTACGTCTAATGCAAATGCTTATTGGATCAGTTTTTTGTCATATTGTAAAGAAAGATGTTATCGTACCAACTCAAACTTATATCTGTTTACAAACATATTTCAACAAGTGTTAAGCAAATAAGATATTTTGAAAGAGTACTGAGCACAAATTATCTATAACAGTAAAAATCATAAAGTCGCCATGTTGGCACGGTAGCGCGCAGCACAAACAACAACTTAAACTTTGAGCCTTCTCAACCCACCTCTTATAGCCCCTTTGGATACTCGTGTGGCTTATCTTGTTATCAACATCATTCAATGTCATTTAATACTTAAACAAAAAATGCATTGTATTGAGTTTACAACAATATAGGACTTTTAGTCAGTGTGTTCTAAATTCGTTTAACTTTATGAATGTAATTATTATACGTTTTCTATTATGTCATCTTAGTAGTAAGATTTATTTGTTATTTGTGATAACAATTTTTGCATCATTTTTTTTACAAATAGCTAGAGGGAGGGGAGGGGAAACCCCCTCCCTCTAGCCCTTACAGCATAGCCATAGCATCGGCAATTAACACATAAATGGATTGCGCCTGCAAGTGTACTCAGTGAGTCATAGACATTGGATTGCGCAAGTAAGGGTGACCTCACATAGACATGCAATGACATACATGGAATGTTCCCTATGGAGTCAACTTTCATTTCACCTTCGTAAAGTTTGCTCTGAGATAGATAAAATTTTAGAAATTTCCTCTGAACTTAAAATGTGAGGGAAGACCATCATTTCAAATAAAATGAGATGTTTCAGATGAATAACACTGATATCTAAAGTGTTTACACTTGCAACTTTATGCACAAATGAAGTTCCAGAGGAATCCTTTACCCTATTCCCACCGACAAAGCAGGTAATATTTGAATCACTACGATCTTTATCGATATTTATGATAATATCACAAGATTTTTTGTTATCTGGTTTTATAGCGTAAACTCCAACAAAATCATCAAACTCGTCTCCTGTAGCTAATTTTGTGCATTTAATGAGGAGTGTACCATGCTGAAGTATTTTCTTTTTGTCTGTCATCTGTTGATTGGCTGACTGTAAAGTTAACCCCTTGACTACCAAGGCCAATGTATTCCTATATACCAGGCCCCTTATGTAAATATTGATAAAATCATGGGTGTGGTCATTGCATGGACACTGCTTACAGTATAAATTAAGAAAGTACCAATAAACCATATATTTTCTGAATCAGCATGAAATTTCCTACTTTTTATACATAAGTTTTGTATTTCCAGGTCTCGTGACTGGTCACATGACTCATCATGTGACCAGAGTTGGCAAAGATTATCAATATTTGAAGCATCAGGACGTATTTTGAATCCATAAAATGACGCAAATTTGGATACAGTTGCAATTTTCATGTAATAACTACCCTTTACTTTATTTATAGATGCACCTGTTTACGATTTTTCTCACAAAAGGCAGAGTAAATGAACCATAAACATCAGCATCTGACATGATTCTGTATTTGAAAATCAACATATTTCATTTGTAAACACCTGCTTTATGTCATCCTTGCAGAAACATGCATCTAAAATGGTAATGATTTATCACGAAATAATTCACAATATTTAAAAATACATTTTAGGGAACAACATATCACATGACCAATCAGATGACCTGTCATGTGACCAGTAACATTGACAATATGACTGCTATAAAATTTCACCGGTTAAAGTAAAAAATTGTATTTCCTTCAGTTTCATTCACAGAATATTGCTGTTAATAGAACATATTTACATATTAATCATTTGTTTTTAATAAATAAACATTTTATTTCATTAAAAAAAAAAACCATAAAAATCTTCGCGATCGTCCGTACTTCTGAAAACTGTAAACAATCAGCGAGATGCTTCTGTGAACAGTCTGACCTTTCAGGGTCGAGGTCATGGGTCACGACATTTGCTTCCGGATTTTGGCAATACACGGATATACGGGGGCGCAATCACATTGAGGCCAGATCGGAACACATCAATCTTAGTCGCGCTGCATGCCGATGCCAAAATTATGGAATTTTTAGGGACAAAAACGAAGCAAATATGCCTATTCAACTGTGCCGGATATTTCCGGCACTAAAGGTATATGGTAATTTAATATGGCACCAGATATATCCGGCATTCAAGGTAGTCAAGGGGTTAATGCAGCTGGTGCTGATGCTTGAGCATCTCCCACACTTTTCAGACCCAGTTTTGAGCTCGCTGTTTCCCAAAATAATCTTGCAGAGTTTATCCACGTTCGCAGTGTATTATCTGATTTCATGATTGTTGTAGGAGAACTAATCTCGAGATGAAACGGTAAACCAAAGAGTAAGGTGTACGGATTCTCTAGCATAAGCCAATGTCGGAAATCTAGCAACTTATATTTCTTATCATTACTGTCAAAATAAATCACATTTGGAGTACCTGGTAGTTAAGTAACCCCACCTGCAATTACACTATCCAATATATCTAAGATGTTACATGGCACATTATAAGGTTTAAATTTCTGACTAGTTCCATCACATGACTGAGCAAAGGGAGTAGGATCATTTGCAGCATTTGTAGTAGCTATACTTTTATCTACATCTTCCAGACCAGAAAAATCTAGAGCGTGCTTATCTTCTTGTACAGCAGCAGCGGCCAAGACAAACTGTTTTTCTTGCTCTTTATATCAAAAGACATATTAATCTTTATTATGGTTACACCTGCGATCTTAGTATTATTATGAAGATCTTGGAGCCTAAGATTTTGCCCTTACATTACACTAAAGTTACTAGTGTCTGACATGATCTTCGCGGCACGCTTTTTTATACTGTGAAAAACTAAATTAAGCTTGCAATAATATACAATGCTTAAGGATGAACATTTCAATTGAAAGCAAAATTGGCGAACCTGTTACTGTTAATTTTAACCCTAGCATTGACATAGTTTACGAGTATAAGACTGATAGAATGTACACTCTACAATTCATGGAATAACATAAAATTGGCAAAAAATTTAATAAAATATCAATAAGGTGACGAGCCGAAGAGTACTAAATCAATACATCAATGTAACTACATTATTGATACCCTCAATAAAGCAATTGAGATGCAGAAGAAAATCAATTGCGAAAAATGTCTGTCGACAGGTCATGTTTATCTAACACTGGCTAAAAATGTTGAAATTATTTTAATGCTACAGATAGCTTCGCTACCCTAGTCGACACCACGATAAAAAATAACATTTGTCCAAACTAGCAGAATACATTACAGTTACCGAATACATAGTTGATATAGTTGATACAGATGTTATCAATAAGACTAAAAATTACCTTACTAGCAGCTCAGGTTAATACATACAAGCGAAACCCTCAGATCATCTAGAAATACTTCCTGTTTGTGGTGCAAAAGAAATAGGTGAAAAGGTTATATATGACTGTCCGGGAAACGGTGGCTCCACCAAACCATTGGCTAAGACAGGATATATGAGTTCAATGCGTATTTGGATAACACAGCAGTATGGAAAAATAGTCGATTTCAATAACTGGCCTACCCGTTCTTGTATTGCATTGCTGTAGCTAGTATGATAACTAACCAGCAAGCTAGCGAACCATCACAAACCATCTTATTGCCAATCCCTAAGCAATATAGATTTTTGCTCAGGCCTTGGCTGATAATTATCCAAGAATTTAACTGGTGCTGATGCAGTCCCTTCGGAATGATCCATCGCTTCTTCCAGGATTTCTGCATCTGTATCTCTTTATTTAGCCCTAGCATATGCATCTTTTGCCTGATCTTCTCTTTTCCAATCGGCCTGGAGAATTTTTTTTTCTGATCAGACATTGCAGTCACGTTCAAACTTTTCTAGGGCCTCATCATGTTTAATTTTGTTCGTCAATAAGAGCACTGCTGTTCCTGCTAAGCTTTTGATCGATTATATTTCCTCCTGTGAATGCTGTTGCATTTAATACAGCACTGAGAACTGTCATTCCTACTTCTGCAGCAATGGTTGACTCTGTGGTGTCTATATACATAACAGTGTATAAGGTTCTGCAGGAATAATATTTTTCTGTTCAGGAGGTCTTTGGTCGCAAGCGCAACAGCTGTTGCTCCTAATTTTGCTAATCGAGTGATATTTGCTCGGCTTGGATCACCCATCTCCATTTTCAGAAATTTGCTGGAGATCATTAGATATCCCATCGTAAGTCGAGCAATTACAATACCATCATACATTGTGTTTACAACTGTTTAAGTATAGAAAAAATAAAATAATTCTGTCCCAAAGGACCTTATGAACATTACTACGCAGGTTATTCCATCCCATACAAGGTAGAAGGACCAGGACGCGGTCAGGCACTCTGTTCTGCTATGGACTCCGTAGGAGCAGGATGCATCGCATTCCAAAGGGGCTCATGCGTAGGCGGACAAAAATGCCCACGATAGCATCCCCAATAGTGTCCTAGTGCAGTCAATGAAGCTCCTATAATTCCTAAAACATGATAAAAATTATTATACCATCTGTCTCACAGTTGTGGCATACCTGGTAAGCTGACACAGTCTGCCTCAGTCATTGCTATCGTAGAGCCCCCTTCATTCTGTGCTATCGCTTTACAGTTCTTCTTCTTGTTCTGTCTATTCCATTTTACTTATCCCTTCCATGCAGCTTCTCTCCCTGGATGCGTCATCGGAAGGGTAATTTTCTCTTTGTTGCACTGCGGTGTTACCATTGGTGGGCCAGGCTGAGGCTTTTTGGTTTGTTGGGTTGGTGGTGGAAATGTTTGCGGTGCTTGCAAAGTTTAAGCAATTTATTTCCGGTATTATATTAAACTAATTTTTTTTTTAAATCTACAAGTTTACTCATTATTAAACCGGTGGAAACTAGAGCAATTTTTGGGCCTAATGTATAAGCTATGCGTCCTGATATTTGCTTTATTTTACTGTTTAGAATAAAGTCCTTTTTTTAAATCAGAGGCATAGTTTTCTCGATCATTGATTGTAACTACCTGACTTATTGCACAGGCTCCTAGGTCTATGAAACTTTGAGTGACGGTATCACTTATAAGAGAAAGGTATTTCACTTTAATAAACTTTAAAGACTTTATTTAACACTGTGGCAACGGCTTCCTTTCTACTATGGTTTGCACTGACCTCACTGAGTAGTAGGTTTGCGCGAACATCTGGTTTTTATCAATAACCAGACGATCTGTTCTCTCGAGAACGATCAATGAAATATTTGGCAAAGTGAGAAAATGCCTCAATGTGTAGCAACCTGGGGTATTCATTATTTACATATGAAAGGAAAAATGCATTTCATGAATTTATTCTCTGAATAAAATCATGAAATACATATGAAATATGAAGTGCGAGTGAATGTTATTTGTCATAGGCGGTGTTTACTGTTTCTCTGCCTGGGAAACATGCGTCCGTTCGTGTGACCTCAAAGTGTTTACACTATACGCAAACATTAGAAATTTGAGATGGCACATCTGTTGCCGCTGACGTCAAACATGGGTTCATAAAGCTCATCTCTTTCTCTCGCTTGTATATAACAGGCAGTGAGAAACCTCGATGCAACATGAAATATAGCGTAGACAGGAATACTACAAAACGAGCATTGCCCATGGTACTGTGAACAGACCATTCACAGACCTACAAACTGGTAATTCTGATCTTTTACCGGAGTTAATTGGTCAAGAGCCGGGGCTTATCAACCTGCAGCCAGACGATGCTTCAGAAGTCGAATGTTTTTTGTAAATATTAGACGATGATCTGATAAGATTCATTACCCGATGCGCTTATTGTTACGCTAGACCGAGAAAAAGGGCAAGTGCGAGGGAACGTCAAAGATTGGCCAGGACACCGACGACAGTTGTCGAAATGAGAGCATTCATTGGAGTGATGATGGTATTCAGAATTTGCTGGCAGCCTGAAATCCAGCTGTATTGGTCGGACAATGTTTGCTTCGGTCATAATTTCTTCAAGAGAACTTTTTCCCGCGATCGCTTCAAGCTACTGATGCGATATTTATACTACAGCACACAGTCGTACTGTGCTGGTAACACAGCCATGTATACAGCCCAAAAAATAAGTGAGAAACGGGATAGAATGTTCAAAGTACGAACTGTCATAGATCGAGTGCAAACAGCAGAATGCACCGAAGGCCGATGTGCGAACTGGCAATCGACGAAGGAGTCATCCCCTATTGGAGCAGCACAAAAAATGTTCTCTACAATCCAGCAAAACCACACAATTATGGAATGAGAGTTTACACTCTCAGTGAGTCCGCAACTTGTTAAGTTTTCAACGATGAAGTCCATCAAGCTGTTGCCAATAACTGTCATCACCAGCTTGATCCCGATGCTGTAGACCTGGGCAAGTTGTTTCCCGGCTGATTCGACCTTACTATGAGTTAGGACATCATATCATTATGGACTCATATTACACTTCTGTCCTGTTATTTGACCATCTCTACATGCACAATATTGCTGCCAGGGGAACCTGCAAGATGTACACCTTAGGTTTACCGGATGAAATAAAAAAATGCCGGAAACTATGATCCACAAGTCGTACCGCCTGATGGTGACGACAAAGAGTGATGGCCACGTGGTAGTTTCTCGGTATTTCAAGATGGCGCAATGACAGTTTGTGCTTGGAAAGACACAAAAATGGCACAAAAATGGTGAAATTTATGAGTAAAGCAGTCTCTGCACAAAGACCGAACTGAGTGCTAGTGAGGCGTCGATGTAAAGATAAAAAAACCGGTGCTTTTGAACGAATTGAAGTAATATGAGCGAATGTTGCCTTAATGTACAATCAGTACTTCGGAGATGTTGACTTGACTGATCAACAGCTGGCGTACTACAGGCCGGGTCAATCATCGCCACGGTGGCACAGAGCTTTGTTTTACCACGAGTTGAACAAGGCACTCATGAACGCTTTCAAAAACATGGCATCAGTTCATGGATACGGTCAAAGTGGATCGAGATACAGACGTCAGCTCATGTTTTGTGCCACAGTAGCAAAAAAGCTGATCAGTAATTTCTCATCACGGCAACGCCCCCCAAGAGCAACTAGTCTGACGGCACCACATCTCATTCCTACCAATGTGGAGAGAGTTGGTCATCGAATGGGTCGCAATCCGGACGAAAGACGTAGTTGCATGATGTGTCGACGTGCAGGACAAATAGAAGGCCATCAAACTCGTCCCAATCGTGTCCATGAGACAATCAACTGTTGCCTCACCTGACAGTTACCGCTGTGTCATCCACGGTACAGACAAGTGTTCTGGCGAGAGCACAATGTGTGAATGCCGTTTGCAGAGGACTGCTTAACTTGACAATGCACGGACTGAACATCAGTCGGTATTACAACCCTTAATTACACAGTTGATATGAAAAAAAAATCACTAGCAAACTATCAGTGAGTACCATGTACTTTTGTGTATGCATGTGTGAAATGAATGATTGAGTCTAACGCATTTGCGTTCGGGGTAATAATCGAGTTACAATGATGATTGCATCGGACGATCGCTTGACAAGGTCACAGCAAGAACAGTTCCTGTTTTGGCAGAGAGCGAGTCGGTGTGCGATGAAAAAAGCATCATTTCCCCGGTCTGTCATCTCTCAAATGCGTAATAAAAATATTTTTTATTATGCAAATAGTATTCGACATTCACATACGGCTCCCTAGGCTGTACGAACCTCGAATACATCAACACAGTTAAGATCAGATGTCAGCTCAGGGTAGTTCAGACCATAACTGCTCAAACTGACAGCTTCTGACCGACAAACATGGAAAAGTGATGATCAGCCTTGTGGGAACCCGTTGCCTTAGTGTTAAAGTATCATAATTCCATATTTTCACACTTTCGATTGAAATCTCCTTACCCAAAAATAACTTGCTTTGACCACTGGCGATAATATAGGGTATTTTTTCACACTTTGTCTATATTATGGATCAGGCACCTGAGGTACCTGACGGTAGTGACGCGGGTGCCGCTGTCGCTGTCACTGCATTAGACACTGTCGACAATATTATGAAATTCTCCATTGTTTGCAAAATGTTATCTATTCTCAGTAAAAATAAAATATTCTTTGGAACGTATGTTTAAAGCTATACGATATATTACCTTTTCTTAGTAAAAAAGAAAATATACGTTTTAAACCTGTATCAGTATTAACACAGTTGGGAATTTGAGGAGAAGGAGAATTGTTCCGAACGTAAAATACGGTTGTAGAAAATGAATATGAAAATTCTCCCCCAAAAAATATTTCTGTACATAGAAACACATATTGCAATCATGAGTACATATGGGGTACGCACTTTGGGATAGGTTCGGGTTACAGAGAGACAGAATAGGCCGGAGACAGCTTTGTATTGTGTCTTAGTATGACCAAGTTCAAATCTATACCTTTATTACTATCACAGGTCCATATATACAGTGTAGTATGAATAATTATTAGAATAAATGAATGACACGACTAACTAATGCATAATCTACATAATTAGTAAAGGAGTTGGTGAGCGGAGCTCCACCATACACGTGATTCCCAACATCCTTCCGCTGGCAAAATAAAGTGTTTTGAAAATCTTACACAACTGAATTCACAAATGCAAAAATAACACGAAATAAATCTCAAGAGTAAAGTGTCAATGATCAGCGGAAAGAATAATCTGAAAGATCAGTGGCGGTTTGATGTCTTATCATGCTTGATAAGAAAATACACCCGGTACGGATTAAATCATAGATAGAAACTTCAAAGAAAACTCTACTTAAGACTATACTTAATAAATCTGTATTACAGTACAGGTTTGCTATAAGCTGTAAACACAGAAAAACTACAAAATAAGATGACAGAAATCCCTTGCGTAAACGTTACATTAATCTCTAATTCAAAAAATAACTGTAAGTTACAATCTAGCGGATGTTCATAGCGAGTGTCATATTGAAATCACAACTGAAATAAGTTCAAAGTTACAAACATCAAAAACTAAAGTAAAACTCTAAAACTACAAAGCAGTCACTGAAGATAGTGAGTGCATGTTTCAAACAAAAACTAATACAGAATTGACAACATCTCCTTTAGTCGTCGACGGGCCTTCATAGCCGCTTCACGAACTGGTCGTGAACTGTTCACACTACCATTTGTAGTATGTGCACCTTCGCCAGTGTCGGCGCATGTTTAATTTTTTTCACCTTCTGAATTAACTTCTAATGGATACCATTTATTGATAGGATTACCAGTTTTGCTGGTGCACGTTCTGATGCAAGCGGAACGCACCAAGCCATCATTTTCTGTGTTAAGTTTTTCAACAATGGCAAGAGAACACCTTATCCGTGGGAGGGATTTGTCTTCCACTAGAACAACATCACTCACTCTAATCTGGTTCTGAATAGCTCCCTTTCCTGAAATTAGATCTCTTTCACGCAATGTGTTGAGGTAATCTTGAGACCATCTTTTCCAGAAATGAGTGTGAATTTTGCCTAAATATTTGATCTCCTCTGGGGACGTTCTTGGCTACCAAATGTTGGGTCATTTAGCTCATCTTCATTTATTGAGTAGTGTGGCAAAGTTGTAACGGCCATGCAACAAGTGTGCAGGGGTGAAGGGTGAAAGATCGTTGGAATCGGTGGAAAGATAAGTGAGTGGACGATCGTTCAACGTAGCTTCAATTTCAGCAAGAACTGTTTGTAACTCAACGACTGATACGAACGATCGACCGAGAACTTTTTTTGAGGGGCAATTTTAGTCAAGCCGATAAGTCGCTCCCAAAAGCCACCAAACCATGGAGCACGATTTGCAATGAAAGTCCATTCCATGCGACGGTTTGCAAAATGGTTTCGCACTGGTACTGATTTCATCATCTTTTCTATTGCTGCCTTGGCTGATAAATATATGGATCCATTATCTGACATAATTTTGCACAGTAGGGAGCATCTAGCGGCGAACCTCCTGGAGGCTTGTAAAAATATCTCGCTACTAAGGTTTGTGACCAACTCTAAATGTATGGCTCGAGTAACGGCACAAGTGAATAAACAAATGTACGCTTTTTGCTCAGACTTTCCTACTGAGACATACACTGCACCAGTAAAATCCACACCAGTTACAGTAAAGGGTAGAGCATCGTTCAATCTACAACTCTGTAGAGGTGCAGGGCTTTCTGTAGGGTTTGCCACACACTACGCGACAGACAATGCATCTTCTCAATATTGATTTTTCAAACAGTCAAATTGGTGGAATCCAAAATCTCTACCAAATGTGTGTGATTTTTGTCTGTGATCCGGAGTGTTTTATTTGCGAATGGGCGGCGATCACTATCAATTTTGTGAAGTGATTTTCTCGGGGAAGAAGCAGCAGAAATTTAGTTTCCCAACATAACGACGCGTTGTGAAGCCTACCACCAACACGAACGGACCTTCTATGTCAATAAGCAAGCGAAGTTGGTGGGCTAATGAGCCAGCTGACTTCTGTTTATCGTTAAGCGCCTGGATTTCTGTGGAATAAGCGCTTCTTTGAGTGTCACGGACCCATAAATTTTCAGCAGTGTTGATTTCTTGTGCATTTAAGGGGTCAAGTTTACGGTCCTTTTCCTCACTCTTCAGATTGTTCACAAATCGTAGAACATAGGGACTTACGCATAATAGTCTAGTCAAAGAGCTATAGTCAGTAGAATCTATGATTTCGGAGATACCGAAATGAGTAGCAACAGGTTGTTCACAAGTACTTTTGCTAGCTTCTGGTGTGTTAATTTCATCAGCGACGTGTAACACGTGACTATCAAAGACTTCGCAAACTGGCCAATCTCCTAATTTTAGCCATTGTGGTCCATGCCACTGTAGTGTGCTTTCAGCCAGTTGTTACATCATAATGCCAAGAGACAATTGGTCGGCTGGATTGTCAGCTATAGTACAGTATTTTTACTCAACAATGAGTTCATTGGCCTTGATTTCAGTAATTTGATTGCTAAAGAAACATGGTAACTTCTTATTGTTTTGTAACCAGTATAGGACGGCCTGACTATCAGACCACAAATAACACTTGTCAATCCTAATTTGTTCGTTGAGACTGGAGTGAACAAATTTCAGAAGATGAGATACTAACAAAACTCCCATGAGTTCTGCGCGTGGGATTGTTAATGGTTTGATTTGGGTCACTCTATTTTTGGAAAGTACAAGGGTAGTTTCGCGCTTCTGCAGATTATGTCAATAAACTGCTGCACCATAGGCCTTCTTGATATCTGCGGAAACACCAAATTTGTGCATGCGGAAGTGGAGCATAATCGTAGCAACATCATTTAACAGCAATGGCCCTGCGTCTAAGCAGCCGTTTAAACTGGGGTTGTTTCTGACCTTGCATCTGCAGTCGTAGACTATTCTGATAGGCGTTGTATCCGAATTTTTCTTTACAGGATGATGGGGCAAATAATGGCCTGAACTTACATCATCATTAGTAACTATCTCTATGAAACCGCGTTCCAACTGATTTTTGATAAGCTTGTCGTACACTTGTCTAATCTCCGGTGTTAATCTTTGTACAATCGCACAGGTTCTTTTTTCGCAAACATTTCTATTTGTCGGCTATGCGGGGTGGTCTTGGCACCAGGGAAGTTTAGCGACGTATCGGTCGTTTTCAGAGTTAAGTTTGTTTTTGGGGTAACTGTCATAAGTAACTTCCTGTTCACTTACAAGGTCGTCAGGAATGCCAATACTCTCAACATTCCAGAAACTTTGAAGCAAGCTATTTTCCCCAGAAGTATGTATGACAACATGCATTACAGTAGAGGTGGGGAGGGAACTGGAATTTTATGTGACAAGGGCCCAGACAACAAATAACCCAATTTAGAAGACACAGCAGTGGGTCCCTGTCCACGGATAATGTGATCTCCAACAAATGAATTATAGAAATCTGTTCCTACCAAAATTGAAACTTCGAAGTCATACGCATCAGATACAGGGTGTGCTAACTCCAACTCTCTCAAATATGGTAATCTGGCAATACTAGCACTCGACTTCAAATGATTTCTAAGTGGTGTAGTTATCTGAGATACAATTAAAGCACGTATATTAACATTACAACCATTAGGTATAATTACCGTAATTTCTGCAATCATCATTGATCGTAAACAAGTGGATTTCGCTCCAAGTGTGGAGACGTTTATGAGTTCAGAGTCACAGTTATTAAAGGTTATACCGATTGCTCTGGTGGTACGTTAAGTGATGAAACCTCTCTGCGAACCGTCGTCAAAGAGCAGCGTTGCTGATTCAGACATCGTTGATCCTCTAGCCTTGATATCTGCGATGGCGATGGCGGTCTTCAGCAGCATGGATGAATTTCTGCTGACATCATATGATACCAAGGTGCGAACTTCATCCACTAGACAAAATGCTTGATATGCGCTTAGCATATTTACGTATATTGATGTATATGGAACAGAATACTAATTGCATATGCAGCGTATATCTTTGTATATGGAACATTCCAATACGTTGATGTGCGTAGCGTATTTCTGTGCAGATCATGAGTATACGTAATGCAGATCTTTGCACACTAAGTGTACGCTGTAGTTTTGCATTTTATTAGCATACGTACTGTATACTGAACGTATTTGACACATGTACAGAATCAGTATATGTGTATATATTGTTGTATATCAAGCATTTTGCCCAGTGATCCCTTGTTGCGACCGGGTGTTTCGGTGTCTCTCCGGTGCATATAGCTGTATGGTGTTTGCGCTTGCAGACCTGACACTTGAATTTGGATTTGCAGTCTGAAACACGATGAGCACCACTAGGGCAGTTGAAGCACAGTTTGTCTCATTTGACGATTTCTAGTCGTTTTGTCTTGTCGGTGATAACAGTGCAATCTGTAGGTTTATGCCCTGTCTTCTTACAAAATGCACAGTGTTGGGGTTTTGATGTTTTTTGACAAGTTGTTGTCAGAATGGCAGCGGTAGAGGGTTGTTGATCGGTCCTTCGATCGGTCAGTTCGAGTTCAAAGTCAATAGTAGTCTCAACTGCTTTGTCGGCTTCTATTTCTTGTTGAATTGATTCTCTTAGACTCGTTTATGTCCAAGCTTCTTCCCCCTTGTCTCTGGAGATCTGTTTTTGAAAGATCGCAGGCAATTTCCCTACGATTATCGGAATCAGCAGGTCTCTGAAAGAGTCATCTGATCTAGAATGCTTGCAGGTAGTGGTCGTTATTCAGTGGTAACCCTTGGATGGCTCGTTCTGCTTTGTCACGGAGATGTGCCCACAAATATTGGAATTTTTGGACACCACTTAGACTTGTATCGTTGTGGACGGCAGCATCAAATCCATCCTTGAAACTTTGCCAGGCGAGAATGTCACCATTGAAAGGAGTCAGCGTCAGCTTCGGCAAGTTGACTTTCCTTGTTGGTTGTTGGCTGGAATCTGGGGGTTGACTTGCGTGGGTGCTCTCTGGTATGGGACTGCTGGTGTCGGTTGGTTGAAGGATTTGCTAGGCGTTGGAGAAATCCCTCGAATCTCACCAAGTCCTCATTGACTTTAATCACATAGTCGTCTGCTTCTACGAATTCTCTGTCGTAATCCTCGTCGTTTTCAATCCTGTTGAGGATTTGTGTATTCAAGGCTTTGATGTCTTGGATTTTCATTGCCATACTTGCAATGGTAGCTTTCGGCAAATCGATCTTGCTCGTTTGTAGTGGAGTATCGGAGTTGACGATTTCTTCAGCCTTGTGGATGAGTCTGGTAATCTGCGAGCGGTGGCCCCCTCTGCAATGTTTTTGTTTGTCTTTCTCTGCGTTGGACATCTTTGTTTCCTGGTCTCGGCACCAACAAATGTGGAGTACACACTAGGGGATAGGTTCGGGTTAGAGAGAGACAAAATAGGCCGGAGACAGCTTTGTATTGTGTCTTAGTATGACCAAGTTCAAATCTATACCTTTATTACTATCACAGGTCCATATATACAGTGTAGTGTGAATAATCATTAGAATCAATGAATGACACGACTAACTAATGACACGCCCAATGCATAATCTACATAATTAGTAAAGGAGTTGGTGGGCGGAGCTACACCATACACGTGATTCCCAACAGTACAGGACACACTAAAGCATTCCCATTGCCTTTAAACTGAATAAGATGTGTGTACCATCAGTACAGCATGCTGGTATTCCTCCTAAACCGAACGACATAAAACCTCTTCTTGTGAAGTTAGAAATATATGTAACACTGACAATAAGTTTACTTTCAATCCACAGGATATTTTCAAAAATAATCATTCATCAATCAGCCGGAGAAAGCAATATATGGTTGGCAGTCAGCACATGAAATACTTGGACCCGCAATTAAATTTCACCATCTGGTGCAGGACCACTGGCTGTGGTATTTCATTCGCCCATGGACAGCAAATTTCAGCCGTAAAGACAATCATTTTATCTTTTTCATGTATAATTTACAGTACGTCAGATCCTTCATGAAATGGAGGTTGAACTCCCAGACGATACCGGGGGAATCTTCAAAGCTGTATCTCATGAAATATGAACATCACTGTACTGAATTTGGAAATCTAAGTCCAGCAAAATATGACTTTCGATATCGCCAAGGGAAGTCTCAAAACTCGGGTCTTGATTTTGGCTAAGAATATTACACTAATCATGGCCCTGTCTGGCACCCTGCTGCTGTATACAATGGTCGTGATTTTTTCCTGTCCGCTGACGTTGGCGTTTATTACATACATACAACTTTCGGAAAGAAAAAACTTATGCCACCTGACAAAGACAGACCACACTATTATTTCTTCTGAAATGATGGATGGGAGTGACAATACAATAGTTTCATTCCTCTGAAGGGAGACTTTGGACTGACACAGGCTGGTCTCGCCCTCCTCCATGAAAGCCTTGAAGCATATGTATATTGCATAATTGGCACACAAGCAAATATTTTTAGTACCACAGTGGGCGATACTGGCAGTGCAGAGCAAGTCCATACAAGAATTTGGTTTTCTCCTCAAAGATAAAAATTGTAATACCAACAAGTAATCAGTTATCGGCGATACCAAGACACAATAACGAATACTGGTGTAAAACTTTATATGGCCGTTTTGCCAAATTTACTTCTCTTGCCATCTAAAATGGTCATTCTTTCAGGTCCGGCGATTGTAGGTTACAATTATGAATTGCAATACGCAACAGAAACACTGGTCTTTGGGCTAAATGGAGATATAAACACAGAAATCAAAGAAAGTGCTAATCATGAGGCAATGGATTGGGACAAGGATGATCTGCAATGGCAGGACGAGCCACCTCACGCCGGCAGGATCAGACTCTGTAGGGTTCCCAAGCGGAGCCTGCTCCAAAGGGCCCTTCAGAATGGAAGGGTGCGGTCACAGACACTGGTGCAGACCCCATTCAAGAATTCAGCAAAATTGGTTTGTTATCTTCTGCCATATTCATTGGATTTATGTACACTATATAGATAAAATCCAGACTTATGTGACAGCCGACGCTATCATTTCCTAACCACTACAAATTCTGGCAAAACAGAGTATGTGATGAATCTTCTAACTGGACCGTAACTAGGGAAATATAAGTATGTCCTCTTCATTTGACCGTCATTCATGAACAATAAAACGTATTCATAAAATTCATATTTATGGATGATAATGTATTTGTGTTTCCCATCGGATTCAATGCTGTGGATGAAACTCTAGCCTTCATACATAAGGAATGGGCTGGCATGAACACTCTCGTAATCCTTGATGACTACGCCTCGTTCAAAGATATGGAGAAGCGCAGTAATGTTTTGGTCAAATTCGGCCTCAGTGCTAGACATGATGGATTATCTGTCTGGGTTCTGACTCAACAATATACAAGTATCAGTAAACCCTTCAGGGAAAACATTCAGATGTTAGTACTTTTGGCACATCAAGCAAGACAGACATCAAGACTATTATTATAGAATATGGAATGGAGATCTCAGAGCGGGAGGCCTCAGACCTAGTCAGGCAATTGAAAAATAGGCCATTCAGTAAACTAGAATTTCGATACCCATATGACATATTTTTTGTATAAGGAACTATGTAGCTAATCATGGAACATCGCACCCATATTGCCTACAATTTTTCGTATAATATAGCTAATCATGGAACCTTAAGGAACTCTTAGGGAACTGTACTACAACCCAAGAACTGGTTTCGGAGGTGTGCAAAAATTGTATGAATCAGTTTGTGCTGCCAGACTGAAAGTGACCAAGAAAGAGGTACAGGACTGGTTGCAAACTCAGCTAACTTATAATCTACATAAACCGGCCCATTGCCGTAACACCATAGGCGGACAGCGTGCCTTCGTATTGGCGATAGACGACCAGTAGGAGGCCGATCTTGTGGAGATGTCCAAATCGTTCACAAAAGAGAATAAGTGCATTCAATATATGCTAACAGTAATCGATGTTCTGTGTAAATATGCATGGGCCAGGCTGATACAGTGAAAAACGGCCGATGATACTCTGGAGGCACTAACAGGTGTAATTAAGAAAAGTGGGGCAACCCGACAGACTTCAAAGAGATGAGTGGCGGCAATTTACTGACCAAAAAATGCAAAAATGGCTGGACGAGTTGGGCATTCACTGGTTTCACACATACAGTGATAAAAATGCCAGTGTTGTAAAATGATTCAATCATACTCCGAAGACCGTGATGTGAAATATTTCACATATAAACAGTGGCTCTCTTTTTTACCACATCTTCTCGAGAACTACAACAATGTACATGGAAGAATCAAAATGAAACCAGTCGATGTAAAAAAGCAGAATGCTTGGCAAGCATTTTATACATTATACTGTCCTGAGATGGTAGCCGTTGTCGCTACCCCTAACTTCAAGCTGGGAGAACGGGTCTGAATAACCAAATACAAGATCTCTTACAGGAAAGGATGTTTACCAAATTGGACAGATGAGATCTTTATAGTTACAAAAGTGGTGTATGCAGCTGGACTGGGAACACCATCCATTTGCAAGATAAAGATAAAAGATCTGAATGGAGAGGGAATACTCGGCACTTTCTATTCTAATGAGCTGCAGGGCGCCGCTGGTGCAGACAAGCTGTACAGAGTCGGACGAATTCAATAGTTGGGAGCCAGAGGAATATGTATGGTATTACTTGCTCACCTTCCCAGTACTTATGCAGTACTTATGTTAGTACTTACGCTAATACTTATGAAGTACTTGCGCAAGTGCTTATGAGAGTTATTCAATGATTACCACGGAGCAGGTCTTAATTTCAAGAAGTAGGAGGTGAATTACAATCCCATCCAACCGGCCAGGTATTTATCATGTACTGTCGTAAGTAGTGTTCACTTTTTGCATCCTTGCATGCTGTATGTGGATGAGGTGGTAGGGGTGCACATCCTAAGTGCCTGTAATCAAGCATTAACAAGTTTGTGTCGGTTCTTGAGTGAGACTCAAGGTTGTTCCAATTGTTTTTGGTCCTGTGGATGATAAGCTTTTCACAAGTCCCCTCCCCCTCCACCCATCATCTATTAAAAATCCCTGGCTGTCGATACCGCGTAAGCCCCTTCCATTCCAATCGGGCAACGCGCCCCATGCAATTCCAAATTCAAAAGCCAGTGGAGAATCGATGGGGCCGACTGTCTCTGTATCAATCGTTAGATTGAGTATATTCTTGAGAAGGGAAGGCGAGAGTGAGCCACAATTACAATTAGTTATCAAACATGAAAGTCTGCAGTCACCACAAATTTCTAAGAAAGTGATTTTGAACCGCTTATGTATATTTTCCAGTTCTGTTAAGGCAGACTGGGGCTCTATTTCCTATGGTCTGGCCCGAGTCAGAATATTCCGCTTGCAATAATCCCAAGATGAGTCTTTGAATATGGTAATGAAACTGTGTTAATCGCCAAATACTGATGAAACGATCATTTTGTTCTTGTGACCGCGTGGAAACACCTCTAATTCGATAATTTTTTAAAAGATATATAACGATATGACAATGGCATTCCTTTCTATTTCAGATGCAATTAAAACACTGGAAAGTGGTAGCAATGACATTAAAATTAGTGATAGAGGCAAATTCAGGTTTGGAGAATATGAAGATCTTATTAATAATGTTGACAATCTAGAGTTCATTTTTCCAATCTACCCTAAATACGATTCCAAAGATCCCGCAACTTGCAATGAAATGTGTGTATCTTGGAGACCAACTCTTCAAAAATTTACTGATCTAATAGTACCCCTGAGCTTAGGTGAAAGCTTTGATGCAATACCGCTAAAAGCTTCACCGTAAGACTGGAGAGGGAGCAACACACACAGACAAAGTATTTTAAGTTTCGTTTAAAAATGTGCAACACTTTTGTTTTCGCTGCATGCATTGATATAGCTCAAGAAAACGACCGTTGGTTAAAAACAGTAACCAGATTGCCAGCCAGAGAAAATCCTGCCATTGTAACTCATAATATTAGAGAAGGTAGTAAGATAGAATTGTTGACATTTAAACCGCACTTATTTAAATGTTCCGGTATGATAAGTCTTTCTTTCACCATAGGGAGACTCTTTTGTGTTGCGCCTTATAAACCAGAAATTGAAGAACAGGACGAGGAAGAAGAAATAGTCGACTTAGAAAGATTAGGCGAGATACAAACAAATAAATGCTGAAAAAAATATTATAGTGGGTTTTGATAACCTATCATAGAATATTTTCTTTAAAAAATTTAGGATAGTATAATAAAGCTTATGATCGATGAGAATATTGTCATTAGGCGTAGCTTAAGAAAAGCATTCGACGGCTTAGTTTTACAACAACATTTTCCTGAAGTCAAGCGAGATGAGGACATAGGGAGGATCGACATCGAAGGCATGTGCGAAGAAGAAATGATATACTCCGTTTATACAGAAATTGAAGTCAAATTGGTGGATCCGAAAGATGAGTGAAGTATGCCACAAATTTGTATATATATTGCCTGTTAAATTAAAAGATACATACACAAAAGACGTATTAGGATTGGATAAAAGACAACAATTAATAGAACGCTACGAACATATGCTTGAAACAATTGGAAATGTTGAGGGTTCTGGTCTCGTTCTCGAGGCGATACTTAATTTTAAGTAATTCTAGAATAAGTGCTGCTGGGCACTGGCGCCCCTTTAGAAACGGAACGAGTCCAACTGCCCCAGTGGTTAAAAGATAAGCATAAACACAACGAAAATTAGTTTCCCTTTTACGAAAACCAAGGTATTTTGGACATTTTTTTTTCTGAAAAAAACTCAAAAATCTTAGAGAAATTGCAATGATTTTTGAATATTTTTGAGGAAAAATGAACAAAATGAAAAGAAAAATTACTTTGTGATATTTTTTTTCAACTTTTTTCTCGAAACAGGAAAATGTAATAGTATGTCTCCTTAATAAATGCTTCAGAAAAATTCAAATTCTGATTGAAGATCCTGTCAGGCTTTTATATTTTACTAATGAAATTAAAACTTACTTGGACCTACATTTATGCGATGTACAAATGCAATTTTTTGTCATTTTTGATTATTCATACCTTCAAATGTTGATTGAGACGGGTTTTTTTTTGAAAATATACACATAGTAGAACAAGAGCTCTCGTATGTGAATAATTCTTTGGACAAATATAGTTTTACTTTACATGGAAGTTTTACATCTCGCCGATTGGCGAGATTCAAGCTGGCCAATCTCACCAATGCAGGGTGTGAGACTTCTCGCCAAATTGGCGAGATTCAAGATTGCTGACCTCACCATAGTTTTCAAAACACGTGAGACACACAGACATTATCAAACTTATATGAAAGAGATAAAACAAATGTTATACGGTATAAAAACTTGTTAGGATTTTTATTTACCATAACAATATCTATATGTAATACACTGTACCAGAGAGATACAAATGGGTAAAATACACAGTCAACATGACGTTCCTTCATACACTAGCAATGGTGACAGATGTTTTTCTAAATTATAAAAATTACAAATGCAATGTATTCAACCTACCAGCCTCATTAAATATTACATCTGAGGAAGCTGAAGTATACATCTGATGTAACTAGAATGACAGCTGACCAAGGATGAGAAAGAGATCAAATATACAAAATCAGTATACAGTAACAAGATAATCTCACAATACACAGCTTTATAATACTTTGCTGCACACCTTTACAGACGTACCTATTATATTGTATATCACCTAAAATAGTCTGATAAAAATGTAGCATCATACTCAATGATGAATTGTACAAAATTTTAAATGAACTTAAGTATTCAAAAAAAGTTTCCTCACTCTAACACATTGGCTTGAATCAGTTGACTTTGGGTCCTTTTGTTCAGTTTACTGAGTGATGCAAATGAGCCTTAGCATACTATGAGGTTATTACGAAAATACCGCAAAGGATGCACGAGGACATTGGCGCAGCGTATCGCCCGACGCGAAGCGGAGGGCGATGCGAGGCGCCGATGTCCGAGTGCATCCTTTGCGGTATTTTTGTAATAACCTTATTATTATACATCTTACATTCCTGATCGGGGCATCAAAATGTCGGAGTAGTGACCGTTTTTGTGCAATGTCAACAATTTTTCTTCCGATTTTATCGCGCCAGTGTGGAACGCTACCTCGGACGCGCTTCTGCAAGTTTTGGAGTGTGTGCACTACACACTGACGTACAGAGCGCGCGAGACTTGTTCTGGCACTCGTCCAAGGGGTCCCTTGAATCCGTTCTACAGTGAACGCGCAGATACAGCCGCAGGGAATGGGGCGCCTTGAAACCGTGCCGTACGGAACAGACGCGAGTTCAGTACGGCTTTTTTAGCGCACGCTAAATTCTATTGTTCTCGATGGTAGATGTATAATAATGAACATTATACTACATTTGAAATACCCTGACAAAACACAACATATTTAAGAATTATAAGTGTCACCATGAATTCAAATAAAAGAAATTGAAAAAATGAACGTTACTTATCACAACATGACTTCATATACAAAATTTAAACTTCCACACAAACTGAAATTCCAAGAAAGAATGTGATCAGAAAATTGTATAAGCTCTTTAAAATGAATATGAGTACTAACTGAAGAGAAATACCTTCACTTTTGATTTAATTCATCATCTACGTGTACGTCAATAATCTGTACCGTTCGCAAACTACTTTGACAAACCTTTACCGTTTCTGATGCTATGAAATATGCATACACGAAACACTGTAAAAGGAGACATTAACAACTTAATTCTTTGACCAAAGTGTCTCATGAATTAGTTCAAACAGACAATGTAAATATCTTAGAGTGAATGTGATTACTAAATTCCTGCATTTGAAAGTGGATTAATACATAGCATGTACTATTTTATCTACCTTGAAAAAAAGGAAAGATTTTTGAAATCATATATACAGTATGATTTGTCCCTTGTGTTGCAGAAAGTCGAATACTGCTTGAAATCCTACCACACAGGTAGTTCAGGCAGTACCAGAACCCTGCGGACCGACAGGCGAGATTCTAGCACAGTACTAGAATCTTGCCATTTGGCGAGATATTCAGTACAACTCAAACCTTACGAACTCGCAAATGTCATTCACATTATCCTGATATAAATAAAAATGTTTTGATTCCTTAAAATCAGATATTTTCATGAAAACTATTGACACTTTTTTGAAAATATATTACTTCATAATTATAGACTAGAAGAAAATGGAAGACGTATGATAAATTTTTGGTCGATTACTGTTGGGATGGAATATCATTTCCTTCACCCGCCGATATGACTGTCTTCAAGTGCTTCAAGCAGCAAAATCAAGGGATGAAACTCGAAGTATTTCAGATTTATGATTTAAGTGATCCAAACCCATCCGGCATAACTATCTTGTATAGTGGTGAGCGTTCCCCTAGCCAAGCTGAAGGGGAAGGGGTAGCACAGACAGCCTACATCTTACTGATAGTCGGTGAAATGGCGTTGGTCACTTTGTACCAATTCCTGCATTAAATCGTCATTATAATTCTCAAAATAATCGTAAGAATGAGCACAGATGTTAGTGTATTTGTGTGCATTGTAAGCGAGGTTATGCGTCAACAGAAGAGTTTGAAATACATCAGGTATACTGTGGGACAGACACCGCTCAGCCAGTTTTTCCCAAGGAAGTGTGCCAATTTGAAGTGTATCGGAAGAAGGTGGTTTGCCCCTACATCATCTATGCAGATACTAAGGCAATCATTGACAAGAATACCGGCAAGCACATTCCAATTTGTATTTTGTATGTTATGATTGAGCGATGGCCACCATTTTGGAACCGTTCCGTAGGGTGTCGAAAATTTACTATTTAAAGAACAATCACGGGCCTATCCTGTGTTACAGAATTTCTAAAGGATATGAAGAAAAGGGCTGAGAATTATTCGAGATCATACTATCAGAAAGTCCTACCAATGAAAGATCCTTCTTTATACGGGCCTGGCAGATGCAATCCAGCCTGTATTGCATGTGGCACTTGTGCCACACACCGAACTGCAAAGGATAAACTTCGCACTACTATTTATTGTGAAAAGTGCTGCCCATCGAGAACCATTCCTATCTACTTTCACAACATCAAGGGGTACAATGGTTCTTTTATTTTGAATAAGTTACATGAAACAGATACTGACGGCCCGGAGCCCGAAATCATAGCTAAGACGGGCAGTGGAGGATATATGTGGCTTATGGAAACATTTATCTTTAGTGCTTCAATTGTTGTCTGTTGAGAGTGGCCGAATCAGGAGAAGTAGACTGAGAAACGTTTCTTTTTCATATAGTTCGTGGACAGTGCCCACATGATGTCTAGATCGCTCGCGAAGTTTGCAAAAATAGTGTCAGATGATGGATGGATAGTGCCACTTTCGCATCAAGAGATTCAGTTGGTGAAAGGTTTCTTCCTGTATGGACATTGAGACTAGGTTGCACATGTTTAGAAGCATATAAGCTGGATCTGGCGCACTATATGTCAGCACTTGGCCTGATATGGGATGTCATGTTATTGTACACAGGTAATAAGTTTAAACCCTAAGCGACAGATGTGACGGCTGAGACTGACATCCGGAGGAGTCATTGTCCAAAATAAAATATCTTGATGCCAATTACCACTATGGATGGGCAATGAGTCAATCAATGCCAGTGGCGGGACTTCATTGGATGACAAAAGAAGAGTGGCTCGAGTGGTCGGCTCGCCTTGATAAGAGTGCCGAAAACAGAATTCCACCCTGTTTTCTAGAAGTAGACCTAGTATATCCGGCCAAATTTCATGAGGAACATTCTGATCTACCTCTTGAGCCACATCACTACGAATTTCCAAGGCAGGACACTCGACTGATTACGAGTCTCCTAGACAGAGAGGTACATCTTACATTACAGGTTACTCGAATTCTATCTTAAAAGGGGGATGCAGCTGAAAAAAAGATTCATCGGGCGCCTGCCTTCGAAGAGGCACCATGTTTTGTGGAATATATCGACTTAAACACTAAAATGAGAGCGGAAGGGAAGACAGACTTGGAAAAGAATTTCTATAAGCTGATGAATAACGCAATGTTCAGCAAGACAATAGAAGATGCCCAAAAGAACAGTGACTTTAACTCTTCCACTGCAGGATAGCGCATTCTGCGCCAACAGTCAGACTGCGGGAGGCGCGTAAACGCGCCAAGAATATATGCGTTTATATGTGTTCGATATACGTTGGCTTTGTTTGATCTATATCATGTTTATTGACTACTACCTCAGTTCTAGCCTACCATATGAGGTAGAGGGCAAACCTAAATGAGCATGCGCGCCAAATTTTTAAACAAATGCCTAGTCTGGTTCCCTGCCCCCCTTTCTAATGTTGGCTGCGCTACACTCACGAAAAGGGTCAGGTATGCGGCAGCCATTTTGCCCAGATTTTTGGCAAAATGGCGGATGCGTGTAGCGAGTGATGTCAGGCTGGAATGTTCGAAATGACTGCACCCTTTACAGTTACTCAGCAACAAAGTAGGAGGGTTGTTACAAGAACATTACACACGTCTTCAAAAATCAATGTTTCATTATGCAAAACGTCATACGAGGTGATATATTTATGAAAGAGCATGCTTCATCCGAATGACAGAATAAAGTTAGTTTTTTGTTTGTTTTTGAAACATATAACACTGCAGCAGACGCAGCAGACGCGGGTGCTCCCCGTAGCAAATCGACATGTTCCGTAGTGTCTTCCAATCAGTGCCATGAATAGAATGGCGCATACCTGACCATTTTCGTAGAAAGGGGGCAGGGAACAAGACTAACAAATGCCGCCATACTCGGTCATTTCGCGGCCGTGGTTTGTAAGGATCTTGTGATCTGTTGTTTTTCTGTCAGAAGGTTTTCAAAAATGGTGACACGGGCACAGTTTAACACCGACTAAGCCCCTGAGCATGTTTTTCTAGACACAAATAGTGAAATTTTCACTGATCGTGAAACTGAACTCGACGGAGATAGAGGAAGTCAAATTTTAAATTAAAAATCTAATTGCGAACTTGAATATGTTCCGAACCAGTTGAGCAAAGACAGAAGGTAGGCTAGCTGAGCATGCTGCTGAAAAGTGCTACAAAGGGCCGGTAACCGATGTTACAAACGTTGATTGGGTATCCTTTGGATGTCGTACGACATCAATCTATCAATGACAATTACACAACGGACTGGCTACAGTATATAAGCTTATATATAATGTAGCTCTCTTTTGAATGCCAAATGATACCTGTTGTTCAAAGATGAACTTGTAATAAATATGCATATTAACCTCATTTCTGTGGAATATGTTTTAGAGTATGTGTTCCCACTACTAAATTTGAGTAAATAAAAGGTAAGTAGTAATTTTTAAAGTGTTACGCTGAAAAAATACATTTATATATAAAAATAACAAAATGCAACACTTTTTGAATTTTTATTGCAGAATCAAATATGGCCGCCAAGATCACGTGATCTTCTAAGTGTGTCACATAACCTTTTGTGCATTTTTATTTTATCGATAACAACACCTAGTATAGGAGTTAAGGCTATCAGTACTGGAACTGTCAGAATTGCTGCAATGACAGCAGAACTTACAAGAATTCGCTCAGTTATATTAAGAGCTATATTAATTTATCCAATTAATTTATAACTACGGCAATAAGCGTCAACCATTCTTTCAATATTGTCAGCCAACTGTTCAACATTTTCAACAAGTGAAACGTGCATTTCTTTTACCGTATGTAAGGTATGATAAAAATAACTGAAGTAATATAAAGACACAATATGGCAGCAGGGGGAGAAGATATTGAATTTAATGAATGTAAAACTTATATTCATGATGATGATGCTGCTGATTTTACTGAAACAAGCTTTAATGAAGAAGCGGACTAGCTAGCTCACGTGACATCTCACGCGACAGCCCACAGGTGGATCGTTTAACTGGACAGAGAGTAGAAATTACAAAGCAAATTTCTGACCAATACTTAGATCATAATAATATTTATAATGAGCATCAATGAATATACGGATAGTTTTTAATCGGATTCGAACCCACAACATACGGCATCAGTCGCCTAGCTGAGAGGCCATAGACAGAACCGCTTGGCTAAATCTCCACTCCCAATAAAGAGTGGTTCAATAACCGGCTAAGTTGTTGCATTTTTCTGACTGAGGCCGCTCAACACGTTGTAGAGTTCGTGAAGCACTCAAGCACGCATGCTCACTATCATACATCGCACATACACACTTTATCAAAGCGAAGAAACAAATTTCATTGCTTTAACTGGGCGAACGATAACCTCGGGGACAATTCTGTCCACCAGCAGTGTTACCAACCCAGGGTAGAAAATACGGATAGTTTTCAATCGGATTCAATCCCACAACATACGGCATCAGTCGCCTAGCAGAGAGGCCATAGACAGAACGGCTCGGCTAAATCTCCACTCCCAATAAAGAGTGGTTCAATAGCCGT